>VWZK01011368.1:1482-16574 GCA_013396935.1 Baryphthengus martii
AGCTTGTCCAGGAGGATGCTGTGGGAGACTGTGTCAAAGGCTTTGCTGAAGTCTAGGTAGACCACATCCACAACCTTCCCCTCATCTACCCGGTGGGTCACCCAGTCATAGAATGAAATCAGATTGGTCAGGCAGGACCTTCCTTTCCTAAACCCATGTTGACTGGGCCTGAGCCTCTGGTCGTCTGGTACATGCCGCTCGATGGCACTCCGGATGAACTGCTCCATAACCTTGCCAGGCACCGAGGTCAGGCTGACAGGCCTATAGTTTTCCAGATCCTCCTTCCGGCCCTTTTTATGGATGGGCGTCACATTGGCCAGCCTCAAGTCATCTGGTACCTCCCCAGATAGCCAGGATTGGTGATAAATGATGGAGAGCGGCTTAGCCAGCTCTTGCACCAGCTCCCTAAATCAAAATTCTGACAGGATATCTTAATGTATCATGGGAAATATTATACTTAGTGGTTTTTAATATGGCAATTTTCAATTTTATTGCACAACAGAGAGTAACTTTTGAAAGGTTTTCTTGACGCAGTTCTTTCTCTTTTACATTTTTGATACCACAAATAAATCCCCCACTGTGGTCATCATTCAATCAAAAAAAACTATAGAGTCAAAAAATTAGAACACCGAACATGGATCAAATTTTTAATACACCTAGGTTTTCAACTAATGTAAAAACAAGGACGTACAACAATTGAAGATCAAGCACCTAGTCTGGATTAGCACCGTCTAAACTGTAGATTGTAACTTTCTTCGGTTGTTTCCTTTTAGCTAGGCAATTCTAACGGCTTAGAAATGTCCTGTTAGAAAACGGCTGAGGTTCAGCCAGTGGTCAGTACTGTGTTTAGTGCTGTCATTATTTGCGTCACTCACAAGCCTTTCCTATCGCACAAAGCAGGGAGTAAAGTTATGATCATTTCTCTGTCCACTGAGAATTGACTTGAGTGCAGTCTTTTTGGATGGAATAATGACCTGCACCAAAGTCAGAAGACAGCTTAATATTTATTTCAGAGGTAACATTCCTTAGGACAACATATCATTGCTTTTATGATAGATTTATAGCAATATATCAGACAGAACAGGACCCAATAATGATCAGCCATGCAGCCTTGTCACTGGGGTAAGCCGTTTCACCATCATCCGCTCCAAGGACAGCTCCCTTCCATGCATTGTTCTAACTTCTTCACTCTGACCTTCATAAATGCATCCTTCAACTCTTCCTCAATTTCCCCATCTCAATCCAGTCAAAGCTTTCACATTCGGTAACTCTACAAACCCTCTTCTTCCTTCTACCTCGAAAAAACCAAAATATTCACGCTTACTTATCACATGCAATTTTTAAACACAGTTCAGGCTCTTAAAACAGGAATTCTATATCATTCAGTGAGACTATGTTGGAAAGGTCCTGCTCTTTGTGGGGTTTTTTATAGATTATTGTCCTCACCCATGATGTCATGAGCTTCACGAAAAAGTTTTGCGTTCACTGTATCCTGTCAGCGTGAGTTTATAAAATGTGTAACAAAGCTTGTTGTCACTAAAATTCAGTCCCTATGAAAACTTTGTTCACCTGAACACGATGCAAAATGAATATTAGAACCTGGGCTTTGTTTTCGAAAACCACGAATTTATTGCAGAACTACTTATACTCCACGAGTGGCAACAAGTTTTAGTTCTCATGGGTATCACTTATTATCCGATGTGTTCTTTCCCATTTTCTATCTTTCTCACACTGTATTTTCTTCTTTAATGTAAAAAACTTCAAATCCTGCAGCATTTACACAGAGATTTCAGTAGCAATCTAACTAATGATCAAGTATAAGTCAAAGAGATTTGGGGTAGTTGTCTGTAACCCCAAAAATAGTTGATGACAGTGTGAGCTAGGTATCTACATAGTTTTGCACATCTAGTCCTCGGTCCTCAGTGGAAAGCTGACACGTGGTACTTTTCACAGATGGATCATACAAACCGTGCGTCTGTGAATAAGTGTGTCACAGAGGTATTCCAGCTTCCCTTTGCCAGCTGACAAATAGAAATCACGCGCAGATCTTTCAGCAGGAAGAGGGAGAGGAAAGTGAGAGAAGTCAGGTCTCAAGGAATAAATGGAGCCAGCCTAACCCTCTGGTGTATGGGTTAGAAAAACAAGCGTATGCGTAACTGGGGAATTTTTCCAGATTCATTTAAAAAGATACGATGAGCTCCATAAAACAGGTGATCTTCAAACCGTGTTATGATTTGAACTGCAAAGTATGAAGTATGCTGCTAGCTCTGGCACAGCACGTCAGGGGTTTCGGCAAAGTGACAAAGTACTCTGAAGACCCGGGAGTTAGTTAGTAGAGAACTATTTCAAACCTGAACTGCAAAGCAGAGCAGGATGATTAAGGAATGGAGAAGCAGGGAAAACTAAGGGAGAGCAGTCTAGCCTTGTGGTGAACAAAACAGATTATACAAGAGGGCAATGAAGTAAGCCAGGAAGAGAAGGCACAGGAGTTTAGCAGATTCCGGTCAAGGGAGTGGAGTGAGCATTTCAGGGAGAAAGGGAACACCGGAGCCCGTGGCTAACCAAGGGACTAGGGATGTGCTTATAGCTCCACATTTTTCTTTTCTGTCTTCGTATTGGTAAATACGGTGTCTTCCTTCCCTGGCGCCTCCTGGAGGAAGCAGGGAAGGCTGGCTGGCTGCAGAGTGCAAATCGTCATCTGCTGGCTGTCCGGCCAGAAAGACTCCCAGCACCGTCAGAAAGGCTTTCAGAAACTTTAACTCTCCATCCATGACAAGCTATAGAAAAAAAGCTTTCAAATAGATTCTTAACCAGAAATACAGCATAAGAATTTGTAATTGTTAGGCGCTTTTTCTTCCTGAGGCAGGCAGGGAAATAACCATTAGTGCAATTTTCTAGTAATCATTGGTTATTGAATAAACGGTACAGAGGCTCCTTCCCTTGATATTGATTGCACCGTTACGAAAAAGAAAGGTGAAAATAGCTATTTTACAGAAAGTACCATGACTAATCAGCAGGCTTAGCTGAACATCTGCGTGCAATATACCAGAAATGGCTCATCTGCACTTCGCAATATGGAGTCCTTTCTTATTTCTTCCTTACAAATTGGATTTCCTTAAGTTAATTTTGCATGCTTTCAAGCAACTACTGTAACAGACTGAAGGCACGGAAGGATAATGACATCCAAAAGACAAATGAGAAACCCCTGGGGAAACCTTACAGAGGAAATCCCGGCTCCAGCAGTACTGATGTGCATTCACTAATGCTAGAATTTCACCCTGGAGAAAGCACCAGACCAAAGAATCTCTTTAATGACTTCCAGCTCATCCGTTTTCCCATCAACTCTGACGCTGTGTCGCTCAAATATTTCCACTCTCTTCTCTCAGCTTCTGCTGTTCACATTACATTTTTCAAATCTAGACTGCAAGGTCCTCAGACCAGGGACTTTCTTTCCCAACCTATGTGAGTGACGCAGTTACGGAGACGATATAAATCACAACTGGAGCTTTGCAGAGATTTTCAGAGTCAGGGTGAGATTTTCAGATGTGCTGACGTAATGGTAGAACCAGGCTCTGCAACTCTCCCTAGCCAAGCAGAACTTGCTGATCACTACGAAATATTATCTATGCGGAAGAAAGTTGTAGATGTATTACAGGTAGGCATTGAAAAGGTGCTAGCTAGGTCTTCATAGGCTGTAAAAGGACAGGCTGACAGCAGGCTTTCCACATTCTTCCGGTCTTGTTGATGCAAATGATGATTCCCCTGTCCTTCAAAATCTAAGGCACTATTCTGAACAGATGTCTGTGGTTTATTTACCCGAGTTTTCTCATGTGCTGAAAATATTCAGCCCTCCCGTGGCTAAAACCATTTCTGATACACTGAATTATACCTGTCCCCAAACCAACTTTGTCCTTGTAGGTCTTAGGGTGGAAGGGTCAGAAGAAAAGGGCAAGATTTTCTAGAACTTCATGAGTGTGAGAATAAAATAGTAGTGCCTGAAATAGCCTTTATAATACATTTAATAGTTAAGGTCTGTGGTGTAGCACTACCACCTTTATCGCTCCAGCTCTGAGCCTGGCCTTGCTCATTATATCCTGTGCCTTTCGGAAAAAAAAAATAATAAAATTCCCACTACAGTACAAATCTGCAAAGCTACAGAAACCAGTATCAGAAACCAGAAACCCACCCTTAGATGTTTGCCACAATAAAAGCGACAGAGCTACTGATCGGATTGATGCGCAAATTAGAATGAGAAGGGATATTGAAACATTTGGGAAAACTTGAGCTGATATGTAGCCTTCCCTGATGTGAAATACCCCAGGCCCAAAGAGATCAAAAGTCCGAAAAGCAAACTGCTTGCAACTGGAGAAGGAAGAACTTGCTTCGCATAGATACATACCAGTTCACGCTGACAAAAGATGTTACTTGTGGAAAATTCCTCAACTATAGTCTTGCTGTAGTTCATGCCCTGCTATCTGGAAGCGGAGGGGGCCACCTCCTTTCATGTGAGCACAGCAGTCCAACCACACTTTGTCCAGGAATTGTAGAAATGGAGACCAAATGACCAAACAGTGCTGGGAAAAAAACCAAGGGGTCAGATACACGCTTCGCTTGCATCTATGAACGTTGCGCACAAAGCAGAAGTTGTCGGGTTGTATTTTGACTTTAGTAAGATTTTTTTCAGCATGTCTTACAAGATGCTATCACAGGTAAGTTAAGGAAAACGGGTGTAGGCTCAAGGAGACAAATACGGGGCTTATAGTGAGTCATAAACCATAATGAGTCAACGGCTTACTGTTGTGAAAGAGGCAAATGCCACACAGAATACACAAACCGCATTATAGGCAAGGAGACACAAAAAAATAACCCTCCCAGCTATTTAGCACTAGTAAGGCCGTGTGGAGAGCTATATCCAGTCCTGGGAAAAATCAGAAGGGCAAAAAACCCCATGTGTTGTTAAGAAAGATGGTATTCTATTGTCTAGCAAAAAGAAGTCTGTGGGTAACGTGACAGTCTTCAAAAACGTGCAAGGCTTCTGAAAACAGGAAATTAATAAGCTACGCTATGTGGCCATGATAGACAGGAAAGCAGTAGCAAGTCTGCAACGACACGGACATGAGGAAGAGTTTTCTAATTCTGAAAACAGAAAAAGTATAGGAGATACTGCCTAGGAAGTGGCATATTAAAACAAACAAAAAAAATCCCCAACTAACCCTCCCGATAAAACCCGACTAAACCCAAATGTCCGTTAGGAAGGGAGTAGATGCAACTGATCCTGCCTTAGTGTTGTACAACAAACCATTGGACTCCCTGAGGTACTTCCTTCCTAACCCTGTGTTGCTTTATGCTTTTACCCTCCTCCAAAGCTGACATGAGAGGAAACAAACAAACGATTTCTCCTTTGTCCGTCAGCCAACTAAAATAAATTCACTGGAGCCTGCATGGCTTAGTTTCCTTCATCATATGTGTGTTTTAGTATTGACATGGATGACCACAGGAGCACACATTGTCTTACTTTCTGTTTGGTTGCTTGTGTACTGGAGATAGAGCCTCTCTTCTATCAGACTGCATCGACACCTGTTTCTGTTTCTTTATTCTGTAACAGCAGCAAGGAAGTTGCATTCAAACACATTTATTAGGTTACTAAATATTCCTACCAGTAAGCAACTAGTCAGCTAGTACTAGTTTCACGTAGTCCATGATCTAGACCACAAAACAGCTATGGTGAAGTGTGGTTCACATAAATAAATCGCCATAAAAATACTTCCCTATAAATTTTCTGAGCATAAGACAACAAATTATCACAGAATAAATCTGACTCGAGGCCAGAAATACCCTGCGACAATACTGACCGAAGCATCACATTATATCCACACATTTATCTTCTACGGGCTCAACTATAACGCATCACTTTGTGAAGTAACAGCTCACTCTCGACGTGCAGAATGCATTTGTTTTTTCTGACGAGGTTTTCATAGCTGAGCAGACTGTACCATGATCAGTTCTACCTAATAGGTATCTTTAACCAAACCAATGATGTTAGTATCACAGTACCCAGTATCTTGCAAGAATACATTTCTCATGGTTCCTGCAGCCAGCTCCTAATTTTAAGGAGCATAATTTTCCTCCCACAGATTGGGGAAAAAAAAAAAGTACTAAGTACACCTCTTAGCTTTTAGCACTTCCTGACTGTCCCTTGGGCACCTCACCTTGGTTTCAAGAGCATGTGGGTGTGTGAGAAGCTGAGAGAGGCCACATGAACCACTCTGACAGCAGCAGCCTGCTCCTACTTACCCTTCTTCCAGGTGTTGCTCAGATCTCTGCAGCAACAGGCAGCAGGCACAAAAGCAGCACGCTCCTTAGAGGAGTCTGTGTAAGCGTTCCTCTGTGCGTGCGTTAGAAAATACGATGCTTCCAGGAAATTATGAGCCTCGCGTGCCTACGTCTCGCACATGTACAGCAAATCCAGCACCTGTGAGAAAGGCGGGAGCGACTCTCGTGGGACAAGCCTGCCACTTACACACAGTGACGCCCATCTCAGCTGTCTGCTACAGGCTCCATCCAACCCCAGAAGATGGTGGGCCAGAGAAGCAGAGCATCGGTGATGCACAGAGTGAAGGCCTGTTTCGTGTCGGCCATTAACACTGTGGAGGTAACGATATGTCACGTACACTCCTCCTGAAGGAGACTGCCACCCTGGAGAGCCCTAGTGGCTGTTGTGAGCACGGCCCCTCCAGATCAGTACCAGAAAACCAGCAAAGAACTGTTTACAAGGGACTAATAAAAACATGACTGCCAACGGAAAGGCTTGTCTCCTGAAAATAGCTTGTAAATATTAGAGATGCCAATAAAGGGGTTTCATTTCACTCCCTTTACCACAGAGCACTGACACTACAATAGCTATGCTGAAAGTTGCTTTGAAATCCTCTTGTTGAGATTTCAAAGGTACTTCAGCAATGCCGACTTTTTTTGTTGTTTTTTTACAGCTTCAGGAAAAAAAGGATAAATGACAGCCTTTGTCTTAAAGAGCGACCGGTCTACCAAAAAATCACACAGGAAGTTGTGGTGAAGATGACACTATTTCACAGATGATGCCCTACTTTGCTACTTTCATCACAACACGCTTTCTCCTCACTGATCGTGTACTGACTACATTGTACGATGATCACGATAGATGTGACGGCCCACACTGAGTGGTATTTAATAGCCTCTTACTCAGTTCTGTTACGCAATAAATACAATTCTGCACGATACATTTATTACATTGCGTATTTATTGATCCAAAGAAATTAATAACAGAAATCGGAAACACTCTTTTTAAACACTCAATGAACTATTTTTTCTTGAAAGAAACTGTGCTAGGTATAGGCACCTGTAGCATCCTAGACAACATTAGGCACTGTGTGTTTCCGAGGACATGGTCATACACAACCTCTCGTCCACAGCCTTCGCTGTAATGGCGTCATCCTCTTCTCAACCACCAGTCTTTTTGACAGGGCAGGTTTGTAGCTTTTACATCCCTGAGCTGGCTAATGCTGCACGTACATTCACTCACTTACAGGAATCGACGGCATCTGCATTTCATAAGCACAGTTAGATACTAATGGTACTGGCCTTTGGCAAGTAAAACTGACATTGTGGTTACCTGTTGATGACCCCCTCAGAAAATGGAATCATTGAAAGGCTATCCCATAAAAGACAATGAGGCAAATCACTGAAATATTCCATCTGGGTCAAATTTTGCCATCTTGGATGGTGGGGGTGATTTGACTGCCTCACGGACTTGAGAAGGATCCCTGCACCCATAACACAAGACAAAGTTAATTTTGTTGGGTTTTTTAACTTGCCCTTTAGCAATTCTCAAATATTTCTTCAAACCTACAGGCCAAAAGAATTAAAGCTGCAGTTAGGCATATATTCTTCAGCATCCCAGGAGAGCCTAGGCTTAGAGTATGTGCAGCACCTCACGGCAGAAGAGGCAACAGCAGCTAGGAACGCTGCTATTGAGAAGTGTGGCTGAAAGGACTGTCAACTCCTTAAGCAACAAAGAAAAGTAGCGTTTATAACACCTAGGATATAGAGAACAGAGACTTTTGCCTACCAGAGCTTCAAATCCTCATCTCTGAATGCATTGCTATGACCACTTAGGAGCCTGTTGCTTTGAAGGAGTAGGAAGTGAAAGGTAAATCCTTACCCCTCTCAACCACTGCAGCTGGACAAGCCCTTGGAAAATATGAAACAGAAAAAGAGAAGATGAGGTCTTTAGTTACAAAACCAGAGCTTCTATCTGCAAAACACCAAGTTGGGTCCAAGCTCCACTTCAGGGACTGTAGCATGCAGGTGTCATTCAACACTATAGCATTCACCAAACATTCAAGACTCAGGACACAATTTCCCCCTTTCCAGACAAGTGCCCTAATCACTGAATGAAAGGAATTAGGCACCTTGTGGTTGTCTGATTTGCAACTTCCTCTCTAGTTAAACAGAAGGGCAGAATAAAGGGAGGAAACGTGAGTGCTGTGAACACCGTCTGTGAGAACGACACAACCCTCAGCCTCAGCCCTGAAGACCAGCAGTCCCATTGGGCCTCCAAGAACCAGAACACCAAGAACGTACCCGGCCAGCACAAGGCCACCGGCCCGCACCGTCAATCTCAGAACGCTTTGAGCTGGAAGGGACCTTAAAGATCATCTAGTTCCAACCCTTTGCCATGGGCAGGGCCACCTCCCACTAGACCAGGTTGCTCAAAGCCCCATCTAGCCTGGTCTTGAACGCTTCCGGGGACGAGGCGTCCACAGCTTCTCTGGGGAACCGCTCCAGCGTCTACAAAATCAGCTGGCCGCCACGAATGGCATTAGGGCAGCTGCCGCGTGCCGATAAGGACGCAGAATTACGCCTACGCCTGATAAATGACCCGCTGGGGGAGGCTCCTCACACCCCCTGGAAAGGCGCGGGCAGGCCGGGCGAACAGCAGCGGCCCAGCGACTGACGGCCCCCCGCACCCACCTGCCGCCTTGTCACAGGCCGAGAGGGAGGCGGCAGGAACCTGGGAAGACGCGCAATTATCGGGGCTTGCCGCGGAGCGCCCAGCCAGCCAGCCAACGTCCCTCTCTCCCTTTTCCTAAGCGGCACCTCTCACTGCCGCTACCGGAGAATAAACACCTGAGCGGACACCATTCTCCAGGAGCGAGTCGCTCCTCCCACGCCTGGAGAGCAGCCGGGCTCCACGCCCGCAGCGAGCGGCACAACGAAATTTTGCGCCCCGCCCCGCCAGCGGCAGCGCGGCGTCGGGGCTGCCTGCGCATGCGCAACCGCCCGGCTGTTCCGGTAAGGGCGCGGATGNTTACTGCGTGGTTCGGTGGCCGTCTTCGTCTCGTCTGCTTCGGGCTTTCCTCCCGCCTCCGAATCCTACAAGCTGTAGCTTCAGCGTGGGGCAAGGGGGTTTTTGAATCGCGTTGATTTGCTTGAAAGGCATCTCAGGCTAGTCTGACAGGGACGAAAACAGGAATAAGGAAACGAGGGAAGTAATATCGCAGGATGAGGATTTCATCACACGGGATAGGAATGTCTGCCTCTCCTGACGTCCTTAATCAGCCAGAAACAGCTATTGCACAAAACCTTTTCCAAGAGGGGAGGTGTCGTGCAGCCCAGAGAGGCTGTAAACCCTGTTTCTCCATCTTTACGGGACACTGTGACATGCAGCGGGGAGTGTAGGAGTTAAACTGATGGAGGTGAGGGAAATGTTACAGCCCTGAGCTAGTGTGTCGTTTGCTGCTTCTGCTGCCGCCCAAGCTCTCGAATTCTGTCTACGATCATGTTGTTCTAGTTTGGCACGCCCCAAAGGAGATTAGAGACAGGCTGTTTTCAGGGTCCGTGTGTCGCATTCCGGGTGGGCTTCAGGCAGAGATTCCATGTTGGGACCTCTTCTCTTTCTTTGTTTTCTTTCAGCCGTTTGGTTCGCTGGTGAGTACTTTGTGCATCAGTCCCAAACCTCATCTCCAGATTGGAAGCGTTGATACATGGAGCTGCCTTGATTAACCCACACGCATTATAGCAAATGGCTAACACGCCACGTACTTCTGGAGTTGGAAGTAATTGCTCTGCTGTAGTGACCTCTCACCATGGGCCTTGTCAAAACCAGCAGTTCCTCTCTGCTGCTCCTGGGTGAAAGGTCCTTGCAGTAGGAGTTCTCCCTGGTTCTCCGGAGCACCTTTGTGCTCATGGAACCGATAACAGTTGGGTCATTTTTGATGTATGTTTGGCTGTGGCTTTTTTAATTTTCTTTTTAATATCACATTAAGACAGCAGGTTTCCTTCCTGTGCAGGAAGTTTGACTTAAAGTTGCCATTGTTTCTACAACATGCTTAATGTGATAAGCAGTGAGCCATTATATGCTCTTAACAGGACTTAAGCTTTGCTGTCTCCTGAGGGAGTGTATTTCTGTCTTGCTCAGACTAATTCTATTGTTCAATGGCTTCTGTTGTTCTGTGATGTTATATCATCATCTCCTTTTCAACCATCATTTATTGAAAATATTAATTAAAATATTATCAATTAAGTAGTGATGTTTTATTACAACAGTTTTCATTTTGGTTTATTAACATTTGACAGAAGGAGGAAGATAGGGAGCTGTGCTAAATGCTTTTCTCACCTTTAATCTCTTCTTTCCATAAAAGTCTAGTTGCTTATCCTATTTCCCTCAGCACCAAAGTGTCATCCTGCTTTAAAAGAAGAAACATCAATTAACTTTAAATCTCTGGCTTTTAATCACTAGTAAAATAAAACAAGATGAAGTCTTGATTTTTAGATATTACTTTGCATATCTGGTTTCTAGCTAAATCATAACATTTATCTGGTAATGAAATGTTACTGAGTTTATTTCTTCATTCCTGTTCATTGGGATTTAAGAAGTTAATTTAGGGAAGCAAACACCAAACGCTTCTCGGAAATAAGGAGTGTTATATGAAAAGGTGGATGGGTGGATCACCTATGTGTGTCTGCAGTATTGAGCACAAATGTCACGTTAAATCCCTCTGAATTTTTGCCATTCTAAAAAAAAAACAAGAGGCGATGCAGCTAGAGGAGCTGCAATTGCCTGTATTTTGGCTTAGCTGTGCTTTTGAGCCTGTATTGTATACTGATTTCTTCAGCATACTAGAAAAAAACCCAATCTATATTAAACTGCTTCTGTATGATTTTTCCAGCTCATCAAAATCTTTTACAGCTCACTGTCAAGAGGGAAAGATAGATGACATGGGCGCCTGCTAATAATCTGTGTGATAGAACTCTGTAAACTCATGAAATCCACATGGACCTGCGTGGGCGGAGCTCACAATTGTTCTGAAACTCAGCCGTAGAATTGAGAAGTATCCTGACAAACTGGAGAAATAGGCCAGAAAAAAGAGGTGCAGTGGTACAGAAAAAGAACGTGTGCAGGGCTGTGTGCTCAGGCAATTAGAGAATGACAAAAGACGATCTAAATATCGGTTCGGGGCTGCGGGGGAAGAATCAATTTTACACCAGCTTGTAATTCCTGTGTCGAAGTTCAAGTGCTGTGCTATAGGAAACCGCCAAAATATCGGGGCACAGCATTGCTAATTTAAATTAAGAGATAAGATCTTGTAAGCGAGACTTGCGTTTCTTAGCTTCAGCTTAAATATTGCCATTTTGGAGAGAATACAAAAGAGAACAATGAAAGTAATTCAGAAAACCAGAAAACTTGGCTTAAAAGGAAAAATAAAAGAATTGTTGCTGCCATTCAGTTTTCTCCGCATCGTTAGTCGCGTTTAACTTAGTTTTCAAATACATCTGACAAAGAATAATGTGTTTTAATATCCACAGACAGGAAGTACCTGGGTTAAATGTGTGTGGAGGAGACATAGGTTAGAGTTTGGGTTTTGCAGTTTGTACATTGGTTGTTGTGCACGGACTGTGAACAACTAAGCCACCATCCTTGCTGTAAGGAAGCTTGGATCTGTTCTGCAAAGTTTCAAGTAGATGGTAGAATCTACTAGGAAATTTGATTTGTTAGTTCTTTGCTTTTAGTTTACAGAAAGCTTTTTCTGAACTGTACTGGTAAGGATAGTGAAATGTTTCAGGAGATTGGAGGCCCGTATAAATACAGGATGCAGCAGCAGAAACCGTAGGACTTCTCTATGCAACCATCTGATGGTGTATTTAGAGCTGGCCACCTGTTTTCTCAAATGTGAAATCCAGGTGATCTTGTAAGGTTTCTTCCAGCTCACTTTCTGTGCTTTCAATATATGAATGGATGATTAGGAAGTGTTAAAATTCAAATTAGTCATCATTAACTGCTAACAATTTTTAACCCAAGACATTCCTCAGAGTATAACATGAAAGTCGAAGCTCTGATTATATTCCTTTTGTTTTTTTACCTGCGACAGAAGATGGAGTGAACAGATGAAAGAGCATAATTGCAACCCGGAACCTTCCATAAATTGGTATTTATAGTTGCATAAGAAATACGGTTTCCTGGTGATGATAGTTTGAATTATCGGGGTCGTCTGTCAGGACTGGGAGATCTTTCTGAAGCACTGATCTCTTTTTCTGACAAGCGTTAGAAGGAAAGTGCTTAAGCTTGAGATAGATCTGCAAAGAGGGTTGTGTTTTTTTCACGGCTTGGTTTTTTGTTTTTTTCTGTTATGCTTCATACCAGATGAAGCCAAAAGACTGTCTAGTCCAGTGTTCATCTGCAGCCGCAGTTGGTAGTGGAGTAGGAAGGAATGAGAGAAGCAAGTACATGGTGACAGCTCACAACATAGTGTTACAGCAGTCTGTAGCATCAAGACTTTGCATTTGACTCTGAGTTCAGAAGCCAGGTAAGAGCTGAGTGTTCACAGAGCCCTACGGGAAGGAATCCCGCAGATGGACTAAGCACTCGATGCAGCAGCGGTTTCATTTGTTTGCTCAGAGCAGGGTGGCGCTTGTTTTGGCGTTTCCATCTTTGTCTTAAGAAGAGAGCAAACACTCTTTTGCCGCTTGATTTCCCCGTGCCACTCATTAGATGTCTGTAGATCTGCCCTGTCCTCCCTTCAGTCTCCTTTTCAGGCTGAAGAATTACAGTCTGGTTCCCCCCCAGGACAGAAGCTGTTCCATACTTTGGGTTGTCCTTGTCACCCTTCTCTGTCGTACTCTGTCCTGCTATCTGCTTCTGAGAGTGGGCACTCGAGAGCTGCACAGGGTGTTGAAGATGTTTAGAATGAATTTGTAAAATGACATTGAGCTTTCTGGTTTACTCCCTTAATTCCATATCCATTTTTAACTTTCTTTTCCCTTTTTGACTAGTGCTGAGCGGTGACCATGAGTGGTCAGTCACACTTGTACGTTGTTGTTGAACGTAACACTGAACACAACTTTATGAAAATTCTCTGAAAATTGTGGGGTCTTCCCTAAGTAACTGGTGCAAGTGACTTTTAACCCTGTAGTGGATTTTAAGTTGATTTTCAAGGTGGTGTCTCTGAATATCATGTTTCTGTTAAAGTTTTGTAAATGCTACCACATGCCACTGAAAACAGCTCTTAACTAGTTTCAGCCGTTTGTAAGGAGGAGTAAAAAAGGGTTAGTGTCAAGATGGAGGGGCAGTCAAATCTAGGATGATTCTATGAAATCTGCGGCTTATGACAAGTCATCTTCTGGGCCTTTAGCCAAAGCTGTTCTGGACTAAATCCCTTCTAATTCGCTGTGTGTGTTCTTACTCCAGGACTGGGATACTGTGTTTTCTTTTAAATGTCAAATTCTGGACCTGTTTTTACACTATTGTTTGTATCCAGAGGGAGGATGTGACTGTTTGCTGAGGTATTTACCAGCTTTAGAAAGGGCTGGCCTAGCTTAAAACATGGCTTGGCTGTTTTAAATCAGCACTCCCTTTTTTGTAACTCAGAGAGAAAGAATATTTGGTTAGAACAGGAATTTTAAAATTATTTTGTTTCTGCTTCCAGACTTCCCTTTTCCTATCTGAACTCAAACGGAAAAGGTCTAATGAGAATTAGTGCCAAGTTTCAGATAAGATTTGAAAATGTGGGAAAGATACTCTGAAAGTGCAGTGACTATTTGATTTTTCCACTCAAGGCAAACAGCAATAGTAGTCTTAACATCTACTAGTGGTTTTGATCAAAGTTGGAGCTCTCTAGGTGCGATGTGATTCTCAGCTTATACTGTGTTACCCAGTCCCACTTTTTTTACTGTTTGCTCCAAGTTTTTATGTTGTACAGGGTAAAGAATCTACCTTAAAAATCTCCTGTTGTAAACACTTCTATTTAGTAGTACTGTCACAGCAGGTTTTTAAGCCTCATATTATGTATATATATTTAAACCTCCTACATGTAATTTGCTAGAGAATTGAGGAAATGGTTTGATTTGGGAGGCTATTCAAATGTCAGCAGTTCAATTGCATTTCAAAAAGATGATTTGAAACAGGTTTTCTGTCAACTGTTTATTAAAATCTTTTACAAATAAATACAACTCATACACTCAATCTTGTTTAGATATTTTTTTTTTTAATTCTCTGGAAATACCTGAATACGTGTATTTGCAGGAAAAAACCCACTACCCTGCACTTCAGATGTGAAAGATGTTAATCTATTAACGTGTCTTTAGAACTGAATGCTTGCAATAAGCATAATGCTGTATCACCGCGCTTAAATAATATTTCACTGGGTCATAAACCAATGAATTTTATTGAGGAAGATGATAACATTTGGTCTCTCTGTTACCACACAATGTGGTATCCTTAAAACAGGTTGGTTTGTCTTTTTTTTCAAGTGGCTCTGACGAGCTTATGCTTTCTATGGTAATGGCAGAGTTGTGCCTGTTTGGGTTTTTTAAATATTATTAAAAGTTAGTGGAACTTTTTTTGTTCCAAGCTTTTTGATTCTTAAATTTAACGCAAACATTCTCAAATGCAGTGAAAACAATATTTTCCAACAAAGTGAGTATTTTCTTTGTAAAGGAATATAAATACTCAAAATTGCTGCTATTTGCCAAAATCCAAAACCGTAGCCTTTGTTATCGTTAGCTTTTTGGCTGAACTGTAACCATCTGTTGAATAAATATCGGGGGGGGGGGGGGGGGGG
>VWZK01011371.1:0-18594 GCA_013396935.1 Baryphthengus martii
GCCACATCCCTTGCTCAGCCTCTGCACCCGATGCTCCCACTTCGTTCCCACACCAGGACGTGCTCACCAGGGCGACAAATGTCCCCAGGTCCTCGTTAGCCCCGGACTCTCCCACCCCCCGGACAGCCCTCCCTTGGGGCATCCGCTCGAGACACAGCCAGGAGCCTCCGGACGCCGGGCTGTAAGGTTCCGGTGCAGTGCTCCAGGTCCCTGTATTCCATGCGGAGAGATTTCCCTTCCAAAGGGCCGAATGTCAAGTAAGATGCGAACCTGGGGCCAGCGTGAATCTTCACCTGCAATGCCAGAAACATTTAGTGCTGCTGCCCACACCAACTCCTCCCATGGGAAAGGGACATTCCGTGACATGTAACATCACGAGCAGCGATACAAACCAAGGGGAGGGGGTTTGAAGAGGGTGGGCATTGCTCAGAGACTGGCTGGGCACCCATCTGCTTGTGGCAAACAGTGAGTAATTAGCTTTGCCTCACCTGTGTGGATGGGGGCGGTTGGGTTGGTTTGGTTTTGTTGTGTTTCTGGGTCATTTTTTCCTCTCCCCTTTTCCCATGTCAAGATAACTAATCAATATAGTGGCCTTTTGCTGTTCCTTTGACATACTAGGAGGGAAAGCGGGTGGGGATAAAGGGCACAACAGAAAAAATGTTTAAAAAAAAGCAGATGAAGCAGATTCAGAAAGGAGAGAAACAGAAAGGGAATTCACTTGAGGAAGAAACTAAATTAACAGATTCAAATACAAGAGCCTTTGCATCTGGAAGGTTCACAGCAATCAAGTCAAAATTAAGACGGGCAGAGAAAGGGTTGTGCATATGCCCCTCTAAGGCAGAAGCTGATTCTTGCTGTGTAAAAGGACGTATCTGTATGCCCATAACGGCACGTAGCCATCCTGAAGAAGCTGCTTTCAGATCAGTTCTACAGAGAAACTTGGGGCTGGGTGGAGAAGCAGAGGAAGCTCTCCGTAAATGAATCTCCATGTGCAAAGAGACATTCTGGTAACTTCAGTTTTATGATGGCTTAACACTTCACGAGGCTACACCAGCGAGACCAAATGCTTCTACGGTGTCAAACAAAAACCCACCAACCAAAGCGCAAGTACGAGCAACTAACCTGTTCTACTCTCACACATCTCTGTGCTGATCAAATAACGGGGTTCTCAGCAGGTCTCGATGAACCAAGTTTCCAGAGCATGGCAGGCAGCAGGACAGTCACGCTCCGAGTCTCTGGCTGAGATTTAAGAGTAGACAATTGGTTACATAACGTTTATCACAAAGCTTTTGAGCAGCATATCTATCACCAGTTACCATCACCATACAGCATACTCCAAAACCAGGCTCAATCATACCCACGAGATCCAGGTCACCCTCCCAGGCTCACTCATTCCTGTGGCCTCCTTGACGCCAGCACTCTGTCTACACACACACGGCAGGTGCCTGCACCGTGTCCCATCACTGGGATTCCCTGCACAGCTTTCTGGATATTCCCAACTCGCTGTGATGAACCGCATGGAATGACCAGATCTATTGGCTTTCCAAGCAGCAGAGATCTTCTCCTTCCTCTCTCGTGCCTGCCTGTGGAAGCTGCAATACAAACACTCTACGGTTTGAACTCTTAAGCTCTGCCCATACTGCTTATACAAAGAAACTGTTGATTTAATTCTGGGCACTTACCAGTCGCACCACATCTTTGGCTCCGTGAATGGAGAGCGCTTCCTGTGCCGGACAATGAAGGATTTGATTGCTGTGCGCTGCCTCTCTCCCTCCTTTAAGTAGCAAGCCATTCCCACTGGTTACGGCCAAAGCAGACACCTGTCAGAAAAGAATTTATTTATTGGAGGAAAAAAAAAAAGGCAGAGAAAAGTAATCTCTCTCTTCTGTCAGAGTAACACCCACAAAACTTTTTCATCATGCTGTCTGAAACAAAAGCCATAAATAGACAACACTTACCTTAAGTGTGGGGAAAAGACCTAGACAATGGGCCCACCATCTCCTCTGTCTCTGCTTTCATGGTTATCCCCAGAAGGAACAGACTGATATTGTTGCTTTTCTGTTGAGGTGCCAAATTTCACCTGCTTGAGTCCCGCCACACAAACCGACTATGTTTCAACACCCATCCAGCCCATCAAACTCCACTACCACAAAACCGCTCCACTTTTGCTCAAATTTCCTGCTGATAATCAAGATCTGCACCTGGAGCCACCCCCTGTCTATTCCACTATTGACACCACTTCCCAGATGCGTCACCCGATTCTCAACTACAGCAATTTTTTGTCACAGCTGCAGCCCTGAGATTTGCCTCCCTGTGACTGAGACTGAAAGATACCAAACACCTCTGACAGATTATTACTTTTACAAGTGCTCTCTGACCTCCGCAGCTTTCCCCTCAGAACCTGGAATCCTTTAGACTATTCTAAAAGTGAGACCAAGGGAAAGCTGTTTCTAAACAAGCTCTGAACATCCCATAGCTGCAAACAGAACACTCCAATGCCAACTCCTCCTCCTGCCACCTTCTGCTCCAGGCTCTGACTCCAGTGCCTTACCCGACTTTTCAGAAAAGGAAATAACTGGTGAAGATTTTCACTTTGGTCTCTCCCTGCTTCATCAAAATCCACTTCAGTTTTTACAGACAACCTTCCAGAAGCATCCTTGGGAAGCCTGCTCCAACTAATAAATCCTGCCATGGTGCACGTCCCGGTGCCTGGCAGCACAGCTACGACAGGGCACGGCCAGCGACAGATGCCGAGGGACCCGGCCGTGCACAGAGCCCCTCGGCCCTCCTGCTCCACTCATCTCCTGCTCAGCAGCTGCAGTACCTCGGTCTCCACCAGCAGACCCTTCAGCAGCAACAGCACAGGCACAGACTGGGCAAGGAGGCAGAGGTATCGCACCAGATTCACATGACAGGGATTCCCAAAGGCTTTGGATTACTGTATAAGGAAGAAGTAAGGAGTGACTCCTATTTTAACGTAACACACCAATTTAGACAGTTCCAAAGGTCACATTTTACGGACTACTGGGATGTAATTCATTAGTTGCTCTTGTCAATTCACGTGGACCTAAGAGAGAAGCTCAGAGTAATCTGATTTTATTTACTCTGTTCAGCCTCTCTAATTTTGATGCTTTATAACAAAAAATAGATTCATTTATAGCCTAAAGTGACTATTCTGGGTGTCACTTCCACTGGAGAAAGACAGTAATGAGCATAGTGCCACAGAAAAGAGAAACTCGTCATTTAACAATGTTTTAAACAAATCTTTTGTTCATTATAGAAGCAGAAGCACAAATGATTAACCATAACTGAGGGCTGCACTAATGTGTCCTGTGCACAAAAGTAAAAATGGAATTTGGAGACGAGTTTCATTTGTCCCTCATTTTCATGAGGGAATGAACACCTGTGAGTGCAAATAAGGCTGGCAACACACACGGAAGAACAGGGGAAGGACTCCATTTAACGGCTCTTTACAGCATCCTACAGCAGGGTACAGCATTTGCAGATCCCACACAGGACCACCGGAAAGGAGTGAAAACAATGTCTCTCCAATCCTCTCGGCCTCTCAGCGAGAGCTTCAGGGCTTAGAAGGCTCCAAGAAGGCAACCGTTGAGAGATACCCAGTATTTGAAAAGCAAACACTTTTTTTTTTTTTCCCCAGAAAAACAACGGAAAAGACAATGGTTCTAGAATAAGCAGAGTCACCTCCATTCAAGTCCTAATTGCTCACCGTGCTCTGTGACTGCATAAACCCCCTTTTTTAGTTATTAGGCCCCATTACGGATGCGAAACGCCCCTAGGGATGCAGGCCCATTACCTGCTTCATCGGCAATTATGGAGAGACTGACACAGCCACCCAGACAACTCTGCGGACAAACAGGTTTCCAGGCAATCCACTCTGCAGAAACTTGTGATGGTTTCATTTCCCTAACAAAGAAGGGGAAACACACAGGAAAGATGGAAGCTCTGGCACTGCAGTGCCCTTTCTGCAGCCTGCACCAGGCTGCTCTGGAGCAAAGCAGTAGAATCTCAAAATACAACCCAGCTGAACAGGATCACAACAGAAACACAGGAGAACAAAAGAACACTGATAAACGCTCAATTCAGCTCCAGAATGCAACCGATGAAGTAACCAGAGTTTCTCCAACATTGGGCACTGACGACTGTCAACACTAGGGAATAATTTTCAGTGTTAGCCAAGTACTCCAGTGACTTTGGGAAATACAGAATATTTAGAACGACTACAAATGCAGAAGGCAGCAGGGCTGTGATAAAGTAATAAATTTTGCTTCAGCCAAGGCGGACGTGAAGAATGTGAGCTCTCAGTACTCAAAAGGGGGGAATAGAGACAGGGTGTAGGCAGCCGGGTAAAGGGACCTTGGACAAGGTAGTAACTCATATACTCCTTTCTGGAACGAAGAAGTAAAGAAGAAAGGCAAGTTGCAGATGTTAGAAAGATGAGAGAGCATGCGCAGGAATCGAAGGTCGAAAGTTTAACCAGGAGAAAGACTACTAGCCTTCCTCTCAAGACCCCCGAAAAGACCCTCTAGGTGATAATGCACAGACTCGAAAAGGAGTATGTGGGAAGCTAAATGAATCCAATTGTGGTCTGCAAATAGATGACAATGGGAAAGAAGTCAAACAGATAACAAAACGGAAACTGATAACGGTTGCTCAAGTTCTGCTGCAGTGAGGTCAGAGATTACCAAATAAGGGAAAGAACAGAAACTGAAGGACAAACTTGAGAAGGCGGAGTATCAGCCCCTAGCCTGTACCACCACCGAGAGCACCTGTTCCCAGGACTAATTATATTTATCTCCACCTTTTCGTAGAATAATCATGAATATGTATTAGTATAGTAACATAAAAGTCACTTGCTTGAATGTATCGGTGTGTGTTCTGGTGGAGCCTGGACTCCCCACGCACTCAGCGCTGTTTTGCTTGCTTCTTAAACCAGTAAAACCCTGACATACTGAGAAAGATCGTCTCAGTATTTATAACAGGGCTACAGTCAGAAAAAACAAGTTTAGCATTTTCAAGATTTCAACATCTATTAATTTATATAAATACCAACAAAAGAACTGCCAACACACAGACCAGTGATAAATGAACCCCGCACACAATGGCAACAGTTACCAGGAATCAAATAGACAGTGAAGGGTTTTCTCAAGACAGGTTTTCAGGGAACAACTATCCATGGGCACCTACGTATCTACAGTCGGGGTTCCTGCAAGCATCTTTCCACTTTTATCTAATCCAGATACATTTGAGCTTCACACTTTGGGTTACTCAAGACATCTGGGGGCTGAAAAACGCAGATGGAGAAGCAGCATAATCAGATCTGGTTTTCCAGGAATCTATGAGGTTGAAATACGGAATTTTTACAGTAGCAGCACTTTCACAGCTGATTTTTCTGCTTGAAAGGCACTTGCAAATGAAAAGTACACCCTCTCAGACATCCAGCTAAGTATTATTGACTTAAGGGAGAAAGTAACATTAAGAAAGCAGAGCTCCTACTGCAGCTCATTTCAGAGGCTGCACGGCTGAAATGATGTTAACGCAGTCATTTTCTTTCCAACACGGGAAAGAGCAGAGGCACATCCAGACACACACTGCCTGGCACCACCAGCACCACGTGCTCTCTCTCACGTACCTGAGCAGGAAATGGCCTCGATGGCTGCAGCCATAGCACAAAGCACCAGCCAGGGGAATGGAGAAGAGGGCTCAGAGCAGCTCAACACATTTTGAGATGCCTTCTGCAAATCCAGGATATCTGCAAGTTAAAAGGAAGGGGCCGGGGGGAAGCTGGTTAAATATCAGTGAGTTTCCATCCATTTCTCTCTCCTCACCCACCACCCCCACCCCAGCTCCTGTGTCCTGTACACTCTGAACAGTTTCCTCCCCGTGCGAGTGGCCAACAGCCCACTNAGAGAAGACTTCAGGCGGACCTAATAGCTGCCTTTCAATACCTGAAGGGAACCTACAGGAAGGCTGAGGAGGGACTTTTTACAAGAGTGTCCACTGATAGGACAAGGGGAAATGGATTTAAGTTGAGGGAGAATAGATTTAGATTAAATCTTAGAAATTCTTCAGTATAAGGGTGGTAAGACTTTGGAATAAATTGTCCAGACGTTGTGGATGCCCCCTCCCTGGAGGAAAGGTTGGACAGAGCCTTGAGTAACCTGGTCTAGTTGAGAGGTGTCCCTGCCCATGGCAGGGAGGTTGGATTAGATGATCTCTAAGGTCCCTTCCAACTTCGGCCATTCTATGATTCTATGATTCTACGAACTAAGGGCCCTGTCCCCTACCTGCTGCCAGAAGATCATTATTAAAGAGCAAGAACAAAACATGTCTCCCCAAGAAGACTGTTAGTGAGGGTACCTACAATGGAGCAAAGTTATAATTTTGTCCACAGAGTAGCCCCAAACCCCACACCAGAATGCTTACTATCCTTCTCATGAATCTCAGCCCTGATCAGTAGAGAAGATACAATGATTCACTTTTCCCTGAGCACCATCAAATGCCAAGATATTAACCACAATTACAAGTAAGGACACTCACTCCCAAGGTATCTGGCATTAGTTTCCCTTTGAACTTGCAAATGCTCAGCATTCCTGTCATTCTAAATCCACAAAAGCAAGTTCCCAACAAGCAAGGGGTACACGATTAGCTATTTCCTACAACAGGTCTAGTTGAAGTAATGTATCTAGTAGTACAAATGAGATTAACAAGAATCCAGTTCTCCCAGATGGTGCTTAAGCCATGAAACCTCTCCTTCCCTTTTACAAAACTTTGCTTCCTCTACTTGCTTCCACCCATCCCTCTGCACCCCTGGAATAGAGCAACCAGCACTGCACAAGCTGTGGTAGGGAGAAAGTGCTGAAGAGAGGACAAGGAGAGCTCACAGTTACTACACTGGAAGACTTAAAAATACCATAACAATTACAGCACCTAGCAGTTATGGTACACATGTACATCAACACTTGAAGTTGCTTCACTACCCTGCATCAGTGTATTGCTATTATACCTCATCATAATCCTTACCAAAATACACACCTCTGCATAAAACACAGCAGCCACCAGTGGATAATCATTCTCCCATTTTTTCTAGCAAAGACTTCGCAGCACAGCATTTGCTGCTTAATGGGACGGTCACCACTGCACCCAGTATAGGAAATGGCCTCAAGTAGTACCAAAGGAGGTTTAGGTTGGACATCAGTAAAAATTCTACCCCCAAAGAAGAAAAAATTCTTCCCCACAAGAGTTGCTAAGCCCTGGAAGGAGCTGCCCAGGGCAGTGGGAGTCTCCATGCCTGGAGGGGTTTCAAAGCCCTGTAGCAGTAGAACTGAGGGACATGGTTTAATGGTGGACTTGACAGTGCTGGATTCAGGGTTGGAATCCATGATCTTAAAGGCCTCTTCCAGCTTAAACAATTCTAAGTCCCAGGAGTGAGTCTGCTCTGGGACTCAGGGCCCCCAACACTGCCCCCTGTCCCTGGTACACCTTGGCAGTCATTTCCAGAGCCACGCTTGTTAATTTGACAGGGAACGGATGGTCAATCGACTGGCTCCTGGAGGCAGAGACAATAAAAACAGTGATGGGTAACATTACTGAGGTAGTAACTCACCAAAGACTCATCCGGCCTCATGGTCAGCAGTTCCTGCCAACGCTTCTGGGCATAGCCTGCAAAACCCGTGGAAGCGACACTGATTAGTCCAGCTTGTCCTTTCACCACACATGCCACACAACACACATCCCCGGGGGCTTGCAGGATGGCACATGAAACAACAGGAAGGGCACTCGGAGACTCTTTACATCTTGTAACTTCAATTTTGCTCCCTCTGCCACCCTATACCTCTCTCAATACTCCCTGCCGTTTTACATCGCAGCTCACTGCCACCTGCAGCCCAACCCCACTCATGCCTGAAAATGGCTTCATAATCCATCTACCCACTTTTAAGTGCAGTTCCCTGCTTACCGTAAGAGAAGGCAACCTCAAATGGTCCAAGATCAGAAGAGCACTAGCCTGTCACAGTTGTGCTTTCAAGGGGTGCTGCTGCAAGAAAAGCAGAAAATCATGCAAACAGAAAACACATTTTCTCACCACTCCTCTTCCACCGTAGCAGAGGTAGGTAGTTCCTCCACCCCACAGCAGACTGCAGAACAGATCCTAGCACTCCTCCCCAGCAGAAATGACACGTTTTTCCCCTGAAATGTGCAGGGTCATGACTCGGACTTTGTCCCTGACGTCCTACGGTCAAACGAGCACTCCTAGAAGCCTAGGGTAGCCCGAGTACCTTTCCACTGAAGTCACCCACGACGAGGGGGACAGACGACCAAACACGTACCCAGAAGGCTGTAGGCCGCATTGTCCGCCCGGCAGGCCCCTCACAGGCGAGGAGCAGACGGCTGGGACGGCCCGGACGGGGCCGGTGGGGTGGGGCTGCGCGGTGCGGTGCGGTGCGATGCGATGCGGCAGCCAGCCCAGGAACACACCGCTGACGCGCGAGACGTTGCCGCACCCGCGCGCCACAACTAGCCACGCGAGACTTCGCGGCCGTCCCCACAGCCAGCGCGCTCCGCCCTCGTTGCTAGGGAAGTGAGGTCACGCAGTATGGCGGCTCGGAGCCGGAGCTGCTGAGGGGACGATCTTGGGGAGAATCCGCATCCATCCTTCCTGGGAGCCGCGGCGGCGGCGCTCCCCGTCTCGCTGGTGTCGAGCGGCGGAACCAAGGCCGCGATGGCATCGGGAGCCGCAGGGCTGTAAGGCAGCAGAGCGCGAGCCGGCAAGGCGGGCAGAGCAACAGAACCGGGTCGCGGACGAGCTAAGCCGCCGCCATGGAGCTGAGGGTTGGGAACAGGTATCGGCTGGGCCGGAAGATCGGGAGCGGCTCCTTCGGGGACATCTACCTGGGTAAGGAGGGTGGCTCGCTGGGGACGTACCTGATAAGTCTGCGGCTCCGTGGAGAATGTCGGAGACTGGGCCAGGGTGGGCGCTGCTGCGCCTGCTGCCAGCCCCCCGGAGGGTTGGGTCGGGCGCAACCCCTGGGACCTCATTTCACCCCGGCTGGAACTCAGGCCGCGCTGCTGTTCAAGAAATGCTTATTGTTGTGAAATACCTTGCTAGGGACACATCCAGTAGTCATTTAATATTTCACTCATATCATGTCCTAATTTGGGCAGTGCAGAAATGGGGAATTCTGGCTTATCTAGCTGCCTCTTCCCATTGTTATCTTGTGACCTTGGGCACCGGTAATCTTCTCATCTGTATAATGGGGATAAGGGTATAAATCTCTTCATTTGAAAAAAGCAACAAAACCCACCACGTTCAGGAAAATATTTTGGGAAATAAACGTGTGCATCCGGGTTAAATATCACTGCAATGGACTAGGAAATGTTGCTGCCACAGGGATATTTGTTTCTTCTGCGAGGCCTAAAAAAAATTACACAACTACCGATGACTAAGTTGGAGTTAAAAAAAAACTCAAATCCTTCAAAGGATCATCATAGTTTCGCTATCCTGTTGCTTGAATGTTGGCCTAATGCTTTATTGTATGTATATTATTCTGCTACCGTGATTTCTATGCAATTGTAAAATCTACAGGACTGCTATTGTCTTTGCCTGTCCGTTTGTATAGCTCTATCATAATGGCTAACCGCTTATGATTGCGACAAGCAGTGGCGGGTACAACAAGTTTTGAAAGCAAGTATTTTTAAAATGCGCAGTATACTGTGCAAACTCTTAAATCATAAGAAGTGGGTTAAATTCAGAGAAATACAAATTTTATATCCTGTCACATAGAAACGAGTACTCAGCATCGGAAAATTGTGGTAACTTAGAAAAGCAAGTAAAAAAGCGGGAGGACGTGCAGGGACTAAGGGTTGTTAACTGCATGTGTCTGGAGGGTAAAAACAACGTCACTAGCTAACGTTTGTAGTATGTTTGGCAGTGTACACGGTATGAGAGACGTTTTTCTTCCTAGACAGGAGCACTTCGTGTTGCAGTGCACAGCTGGCATTCTGAAATAATTGGTTAGCCAAAGCTGATTGTTTACAGATAATGAAATACTGGTTGTCTGTAATATAGATCATAAGCCTGATGAAAAATCCATGTTTCTGGAGGAAGGTATGTGGTTGTCTAGAGGCAGAGAACACGATTCCTTCTCTCTGCAGTGCTTGGAGAGAAAGATTGAAGACTATTGTGAGAAAGACGATGGTAATTCTTGTGCAAAAATCCGTATTAACTATTGTTGGGATTTTGGGTGGAGATTAAGACAGCAGTTAAAATCTGAGAAATCTTAGATGATTTGAGAAATTCCTACTTTAGCATTTGACTACTACTCAGGTAAATCAGTTTATATTTTAGTATAAATTAAAGGTGCAAATAAGATAAATTTTTTTTTATTCATCACTTTTATCTTTATGCCTACAGCCTGCACCAGTAAAGTTGCAGAGGAAGTAATAATTCTCTGTATATTTGTACTACTGCCACGCTGCATTTTGCACAAGAATTCCTCATCCTCAGTTTTTGACCTCTTCTTTTTATGTCTAATTAGCCAGCATGGATTTACTTTTAGGGCTTGCTGCAGATGTCATTCCTGAGTCAGTAACTAGCAGAGAATTATATTCCTGGGAGATCCAGCTAATGACATGGGTTTCTTTTTCCAGGGGACACTACTGTCTCAAGAGCTGAAGCATTTTGTAGAGGCCCAGTTTGTTTGCCTACCGTTATCTGTTAAAAGAGAGACATTTGAAATTTATGCTTTTTGTGATAATGACATGTTTTTTTTAAAAAAACAAAAACAAAAAACCCAACAAGTTTCTACTTGATTGTTCAGACTGTAAGGTAGGATGTAAGTGCCCTAAAATGACTTACAAAATTCCTACAGAAGTCATGAACTTTTTTAAGTACATATGCCTTCTGATAGCCCTTAGTGAATTTGTAGATTACCTCACGATTTCCAGCTTGATTTTATGCTTTAAAAAAGAAGATTCAATTATTTTTGCCTGTTTCCAGTCCCCTTGTATTTTTTTAAATGCAGTTACAGGGGTATTGAGCACATTCTGGAGCAGAGGAGAGAGTCTGTCTGTCTTTCTGCCTGTCTTTCTGTTGGTCTGTCTTTTCTTTGGAATATGGAGCAACGATTCCATTGTTGTTATTGGAGTTATTTCATATTGTTTCCAGTTCTCTTTCATACCTCAAAATATGTCTCCTGGAATTTGGAATGACATCAGCTTTGCTTGACTAGAATGGCATGTTCTGTGGGACAGGATTTTGAAGTGTAAGGCACTATTGTAAATAAAGGAGCGTGGACAACTTGAAGAAAATAAAATTTAGAAATTTAGTGTACCTGCATCTTTTGAAGTTAGCCTCCAGAGGAAGATATGAAAGAAATGGATTCCCATATATTCTAAATAGTGTAAAAGATGAACAAGGGGCCAGAGGAGGGATGATGTCAGAGTAAGCATTTTGGTTGCTCGGTCCATTAGGTCAAATAGATACAAGTCATTGAAGACATTGCAATCTCTGTTTTCATTATTTTTTGCATTATGTATATATTTTTCTCAAGAATAAGTTTCGAGTTGTAAACTAATTAAAATAATTTCCAATACTTTCCTTATGGTAGAATATTTTACAATTCCAAGTAAATCAGAATTTTGCAGTTTAAGAGAAAATACTTTTGCAAGTCTAGGCTTTTTTACACTTTCAAATTGTGACTTCTCATTATACTACTTGTTACTACTTTTCAACTATTGATTCTTCTCATAACACTGCCTCTTGCTACTTCTCAAATACTATGTTTTCCTTAAAGGAAGTTACAGTTTGGTGGTTACAAAGTTATTTTAGAAATTTTGCCCTAGGGTTTAAGTGGGGACGTAAGTCCCTGCCTGGGGACAAGCACTGCATTGTTTGGAAGAATGATTTGTATTTTTCTCCTCCTCTCATTGGTTTTGCTGGAATCAAATATTCTAATTTCATAATTTTAATATGAAATCTCTGTCTTGAAGGAGAATGTTTATACAGAAGCAGAGTTCAGGCTAAGGATCCTGGCTATCAAAGACTTCTTGGGAAGAGCAAATATCCTAAGAAATGACCTAGTAGATCGAGACTGTGGTCTGTCAAGTAACAGTTTAATACTGTGTTGAGCAGAACTTGATAGTGGTAATACAGATCTTGATCCTCCCATGGACTTTTTGTCCTAATCAAACATAGAAATCTAAAGCTGTCAGTAAAGAGACGTGTCTTTCAGCATACGCAGACAGCAATTTGTGTCTGGTTTGGATCTGCAGAGTTTAAAAAAAACCCACAAACTAAAACCCCAAAACAACTGCATCTCTTGCTGATCAACCCTCAGATAATATCATCTTCAGTCCACGCTTTCCCTTGTCATGGCTGCTGTGGGATTGAGGAGAACAGGTAGTGAATGTAGGGATAAGCAAGGAGGGTCCAGAGTTCTGTGGTTCAAAATGAAGGGGTTTGTTTGTTTGGGATGGGGAAATCAGTTTCAGATCGTAAGATAATGCCTCCCTCCTTACATTGTTGATCCGTCCTTTCACATTTCTGGATTGATGTGCCCCCATAACTCCCAAGTCCAACAAAATAATATATTGATAAAATGTGAAAACCATAAATTACAGATTGATAAGTTTCCAGTTATTGCTACCATGCTGTGACCAATGTAGCTACTCGGGATCCTGCCAGCTATTATGCTAGTTACATGGGAGTTGTATGAGACGAATATATGTACAGTCTTACTTTTCTTTGTGTCTTCTAGTTGTTCACCTTGAGTTGTGCTTATTTTACACAGTGTGGTTCAGATGCTTTGTTTTCTTAAGGTGCATTGTGAAATGCCTAATAAATGTCGACTCTAGCGTTCACTCAGAACAACTGGCTGTACCAGCAATACCAAATTAATATTCATGTATGTGCATAAACAAGCAGACATTTTATTAACCTAAAAAAATTAAAATAGTCTTGTGTGAACCGGTAGATAATTCCGTGCTTCATCAGTTCTTTGCAAAGTGAAGAGTCGTGCCCATTTTGAGATGAGGAGTGTTATCCTGTCTTTGTTAGCCTTGGTTAGCTTGACTTTACATACAAAAGGCTATAGAGCACTGAAGTATCTCCTTAATCTCAGGAACAAGATTTTGCGGTTATAATAGGTGAATACATTAGCTCATTACTCTGTAATGGTCAAAGAAAAGGATATGGGGAAAATAAGTAAGCAGAAAAAAGTTATAATTGTGCATCTCTGTCTTAATTGCTTTGTGTGACTCTCAAAAAGGGTGTTTCAGAACTAGAAAAGGTACAGATAAGTAAAATGTGGCGTAAGTAGGGGTAATTAAAAATTTAAAAGAATGACAAGAGTTATTGAACTCTGAAAAGAGTTAAGGGAAAGTGAGGTAGGATAGAAGTCTATGAAATCCTGATCATCATGGCATAAGTGAGTACAAAATGATTGTTTACTGTCTCTTTCCAAACAAAATGCTAAGGGACCTTAAGCTTTTAAAGAGAGGGTCAGAACAAACAGCAGATGAGGTACTTCACGTGATCCTAAACCATGAGGTAATGCAGAAAAGGGAAAGCCAAATTCTGAAGGTAGAGAGACTTGACAGTATGTCTGAAAAGTGTCACACATCTCCTTTTGCCTATTCTTGTTTCCCTGTAGTTCCTAAGTTGCTTGGCTATGAGAGTATGTATTTTATTGATTGTTTCTTTTTAAGAATGTAAATTTTTCCCCCACATCCGTTTAAGCTTTAGAAGTGAACAGGTAAGCCAATTTTTCAGTCACTTGATTCCTGAAACAAGAATTTAATGAGTTTGATGAGGGGACAAAGTTTTGATTCTAGATAATCTTCCTTTAGATAATATGCCTAATCATAAGGTGTCAGAATACATCTGGAGAATGTTGAGATTTAGGGAAGTTGTAGTCTGTTTCCAATGTGTAGGAGGAGGTGATCCAAATTCCTAGCATTTCTTAGGTTGGCAGGGATGCGTGCCATATTTGTAAATATTCATTCTCAGCGCTTCCACTACTGGAAGTGGAAAGACATCCCTCAGAAGATGCACTTGTTTGGGTTTTTTTTGAATGAGATAGCAGCAGTTCAGGCTTCCGGTACTACAGTGTCTAGTAATTGTCTCTTAAGATGCTGGCCTGTTGGAGAGAATCAGTACAACTTCAGAAGAATTTTTAGATAATCATGACTGAAAGTACTTAATAATTTCTGGATGTTTACCATTGAGAAGTGGTTTGTCAATATTCGATTTGTTTCAGTCTTGACAAAGGAAATGGATCTTAACAAATATTTTGACTAATGTTTTAAATTCTTCTGTTTTTAGGAACTGATATTGCTGCTGGAGAGGAGGTTGCGATTAAGTTGGAATGTGTGAAAACCAAACATCCTCAGCTCCACATCGAGAGTAAAATCTACAAAATGATGCAGGGTGGAGGCAAGCAAATTATTGTCCTTCTTCAGAAATTTAGCTGGTTTTATATCTTTGATGCATCTGCCACCTGGAAGCATTTAATGGTTAAGATCTGACATATAAGGAGAAGTTGAGAAAGGTGGCAGGGTAGGTGGAGCAGTACCTCAGCTCTTCTGTGAGCAATGTAGAGTAGCAGTTCCAAATCCATAGCTAACAAACTTCGTGATAACCCTAAGATTTTCCAATGTTTTCCATGGTCCCTGAATATTAAAAGGTGAAAACTCCCAGCAATGTGGAACAATGTTTTGTTGATTGATTTCTGTTTCTCCATGTGTCAGTGAAAGATGGTAACTACTATTGTGGAGTGTTTAAACTGACTTGCTCATTATAGAGGCACAATTATAAACTTGGTAAATTCAGGGTAATTTTTGTTATATATGTTATTATTGTTCTGAGTGAAAAGTACTTCCTTGCTGTAGGAATTTTAAGACAAAATGGCATTAGAGGTAGGGAATGGGGCAAAGCAACTTCATAGCCACTGTGGTACTCTGCTAGGAGCTAGGATAACTGACTTGTGTATTTTGGAATTCTGCAAGTGTAAGATTCTCGTGCAGTTCTGGGACAAAGTTGGTGTAGTTAAGTTCTAGTTTTATTCTGTAGTCCCTTGAATTCGTCCTAAATGAGACTATACTTTGTGTGAAGAATACATTCCACACTTTATCTCCGATGCAAAATACAGGAATCGTACATCTATAAATGAATGATAATGTGTGTTTGCACTCAGTTACTTTTTAATTCCTGCCTTATTCAGTGGCTACCTGTGTGTAAACAGAATAGCCTTCATAGAGTAAATTGCTTCCTTTACGGGTTTGTGAGGCCATGATGTCGAGTTCTTTCTGAGGATGGATGCTGCAGAGGCAGATGACAGAAGGTTAGGTTTTCATCCAAATAGGGTTTTCTCTGTGAAGGGAATTTAGGAAAAAAATAATGCATATCAAGTAAAGGTAAGAGTTTAAAATAGGTGATTTATACAATTTCACTTCCGAAATGTGTAAAATTAACTCAAAATTAAAGGCATGTGAGATTGTGAATAAGGCAACCTATATATAGGCTTAATTGAAAATATTTGAGCAACTCTAAAGTTTTGTGTGAGTTTCTCCATAAAGTGAGGCTAATTTTAGCGCTCATTAGCTGAATGTATTATGCATATCATAAACAATGCTATCTTAGTAGAGATTCATCAGACAGCAAATGGAATGGAACTGGAGGAAAGACAGGAGTAAAGCAAGAGTGAAAATTCATTGCAAATTGAAATGGAAGAGAGAGGTTTTCTACAGTGATCTTATAGGCTTTAAAACCAAGAAGCTAATTTCTGATGCCTTCTTCAGTAATAATATGTAGTGGTTTGTCTTACTGTAATTTTGTATTGGTTCTGCTGTGAAATTATCAAATTTTGCATTTCAAAATGGCGGAAGGTAGCATAAAATTGATCTTAAGAGCACTGAAGATTCATACATATGAACTGCATAAATGAAATTGTTATACTGAATAAACTGTTTCCTTTTTTCTAGTGGGTATTCCCACAATTAAGTGGTGTGGAGCTGAAGGGGACTACAATGTAATGGTGATGGAGCTATTGGGACCAAGTCTTGAAGATCTCTTCAATTTTTGTTCAAGAAAATTTAGCCTCAAGACAGTCCTGTTACTCGCTGACCAAATGGTAGGAAATTGCTTTGTTGGTCTTGATAGTGCAGTATGTTGGGATATTAAAAATGTTGAAGAAATCATAACCGACTATGTTATATTTGTGTAATTTAGAGGTTAATAGGCTGTATAATTAGAGAAAGACTAGAAGTTAGTTTTGTGTGTGTAGATGTGAAGTGTCCCATTGGAAGTGATTACAGAGTCTTAATTTGATTTTTTTAAAAACTGGATCTGCACTTTTTTTGCAAACTAGCTGTTGCAGTGCTCAAAGACAAAGAAATTCTGCCAAGAAAGTTTTCGGAAATGAACGTAAAATACATAGAGGGAAAGAGCTAGACAGAAGGTTTATCTGTTGTCTTCTGAATTATGGTCTTTTTAATGCCCTGACATTTCAAAATAAAATGTTTCTTTACCTTTTGTATCATTAAGTGTTGCTAGTGTTTTTGTAATAGAAAGGGGTATGCCCAGTCTCTCAACAATGATTTACCTTTTTTCCTCTGTGTTTAGATTAGTCGAATTGAATATATTCATTCAAAGAACTTCATCCACCGAGACGTGAAGCCAGATAACTTCTTAATGGGCCTGGGGAAGAAAGGCAATCTTGTCTACATAATAGATTTTGGATTAGCAAAGAAGTATCGTGATGCCCGAACTCACCAACATATTCCATATCGTGAAAATAAAAACTTAACAGGAACTGCCCGTTATGCATCCATCAACACTCATCTTGGAATTGGTGAGCTGGGGAAAGCAATAAATAGAAACTTCAAAAGCATTGATGCACATAATTTTAGTTCAAGTAGATGTTGCTTTATGGAGGGATAGAAGATATTCCCTATTTCTGGCACTAACAATGCTTGGTCTCATATCTCTTGATTGGGTGGATTTCAGTCAGTTTGTAATTCTCAGGAATTAGCACGTTTTCTTAGTAACTATTAAGGGTGATAGGCTCTTTCTTGTACTGCATGAGTTAACCATGGACATTGTAACTCAGCTCTCTCTTGTTTTTCTAAGGGTTTTTATGACAGTCTTGTTGCACAGTCTTTTGTTTTTCTGGTAGAAAATGAAACCTAATGAGTCCACTTTTTTATACTGTTGTAGAGCAATCTCGCAGAGATGACTTGGAGTCCTTGGGCTATGTACTGATGTATTTTAACCTGGGCTCCCTCCCCTGGCAGGGACTGAAAGCAGCAACAAAGAGGCAGAAATACGAACGTATCAGTGAAAAGAAAATGTCTACACCCATTGAGGTTTTGTGTAAAGGATATCCTTGTAAGTTACTCTTTTATGGTATTAAGCCTACATGTTTGTGTTTTAGCGGCGTTTCCTTTTTTTTTTCTTTACACTAAATTCTGCCAGTTTTTTTTCCTTCTCTTTTTTTCTTACCCTCAACCCGCCATGGTTTGGTGTGTCTGTGTTAAAGATACTGTTCTTTCAAGACTAGGATCTCTGTGTTTGTAGAACATTTCTAATTATCCCTTGTGTTAACTATTAGTAAACAATCATTGTGTTGCCCTCAAGTTGAAGGGTACCTCGATCTGCTTTGGACTGTATTTTGTGTGCGTACATCTATGCTGGCTGGATAACTCTTAACAGACAAATAGCTTTTTGAGAAATTACATGTTTCTTCATAGTTATGGGTACTGTTTCTTGGACGAATTAGACTGTACGATCAGGTGTGCTTCTTACTTATTGCAGTTGTTTTACATGTGAATTGTCATTCCAGGTTCATCTAGTTTGGCCTTTTGATGGTCAGCATCTACGAGAGGCATAAGAAACCTTCCTATATCCATGCCTCAAAGCTGTTCTGGTTCTCAGTGTGGTATTTACACTACAGTAATAATAAGTAGGCATTTTTGAGCCCTGCAAAATGATTCTTAATTCTGTTTTAAAACTTGTGAACATTAGCTGCCATCAGAGAATAGTGTTGATCTTTCATGGAGAATTCTGTCTATAGTCTTTCTATGCCCTTGGCTTTGGCGGCTAGGTATCATAACGAGATCCAATCCCCCTGCCAGAGCAGGAACCTAAATGACATCACACAGGAAGGCGTCCAGGTGGGTCTTGAATGTCTCCAGAGAAGGAGAATCCACAACCTCCCTGGGCAGCCTGCTCCAGTGCTCTGTCACCCTTACTGTAAAGAAGTTCCTTCTAGAGTTTAAGCGGAACCTCCTGTGTTCCAGCTTGTACCCATTACCCCTTGTCCTGTCATTGGGCATCACTGAGAAGAGCCTGGCTCCATCCTCGTGACATTCGCCCTTAACATATTTATAAACATTAATGAGGTCTCCCCTCAATCTCCTCTTCTCCAAGCTAAAGAGACCCAGCTCCCTCAGCCTTTCCTCATAAGGGAGATGCTCCACTCCCTTAATCATCTTGGTGGCTCTGTACTGGACTCTCTCTAGCAGTTCCCTATCCTTCTTGAACTGTGGGGCCCAGAACTGGACACAATATTCCAGATG
>VWZK01011371.1:18989-36378 GCA_013396935.1 Baryphthengus martii
GGGTGCATCCCATCCGGACCCATAGATTTATGGATGTCCAGATTGCTTAATTGGTCCCTAACCCAGTCCTCATCAACCGAGGCAAACTTCCCTATTGTCCTGACTTCCTCCAAGGCCTCAGGGGTACAGGGCTCCTCAGGACAGCTTCCGGCAGAGTAGACAGAGACAAAGAAGGCATTCAGTAACTCTGCCTTCTCTGTATCTTCTGTCACCAGGGCACCCACCTCAGTCATCAGTGGGCCTACATTGCCTCTCGTGTTAGTTTTATCTGCCAGGTATTTGAAGAAGCTCTTCCTGTTGTCCCTGACCCCTCTAGCAAGATTTAATTCTAAGGAGGCCTTAGCTTTCCTAGTTGCCTCCCTACATCCTCTGACAACAGCCTTATATTCTTCCCGAGAGGCCAAGCCCTCCTTTTTTTTCTTGTGCTGTTTGTTAGAATGTCTTTCTTAACATAAAATATTAATATATTATTTCAACCGGAAAGACTTGAACTCAAAAGCTAGTATTTTGCTACTACTATTATATTTGACACAATCAATTCACAACAATATTCATTTTTTTTGCTACCTAACTAATGGTTGCATGTGCCATATGAAAACAGGTGTTCAGACTATTGAAAATCTAAAATTGTAGCACGACTTATGTGGGGAATTTATACAGGTTCCCTAATTTTTGCATGTTTTGTGAGGTAGGAGACATGAATCTTTATGTAACTCAACAAAGATACGGTATTCTGTGTCCTGCAGGAAATTGCATTTAAATATATCCAAAGGAAGGAAAGGCAAAAATATCTCTTTTCTTACCTCAACTAGATCTTTGCCTACTCTGTGATAGACAAGTAATTTCCTTTTCAAGATCGAATTGGTAGATGGTCTATAGTGTTTCCTTCAGTACATTTCTAGTTAGGTCATTGTTCTTTTTCTTGTGTTTAGGAGATTTCCTCTTTGTTGGGTTTGGGGTGGTTGGAGGGTATTTTTGTGATTCAGAATTAATTAAAAGCAAGTGTGAAGCTGAAGTTAAAAAACAGGTTTTCTTTTATTACAGCTGAATTTGCCACGTACTTGAATTTCTGCCGTTCTTTGCGTTTTGATGACAAGCCGGATTATTCCTATCTAAGGCAATTATTCAGAAACCTCTTCCACCGACAAGGGTTCTCCTATGACTATGTGTTTGACTGGAACATGCTGAAATTTGTGAGTAGCTGACATAGCTCTCTAGAACTTTTTTTTGTTTGTTTAATGGTGGGGGGTTTACTACATTGTCAGTTTTGAGTATCTTAACTCATAGTGTAAGTTTGTCTTGTCTTTTTCTTCCTGGAAGTTCTATTGTTTATAAAAAAAAAAACAGATCAGAAAACGAGAAAAGGCAGGGGATACAGGAGACAGGAGATGGCTGTTGAATAACAAGTAAGTTGAAGTTGAAGCATTTTAAATGTGTAAGGTTCCTGTGATACTTCCCACAGTGCAGTCACCAGGATAGATTGCAGAATTATTATTTTCTCCCACCTTGATTTCAGCACAGGTCATTTGCAACTGTTGAGGAGGAGTTCAGCTGCTGTAACAGTGTGTGTGTACATTAGCATTTTGAAGACTATCCTAGCAGTTGTATGAACAAAATTTATGGCGGTTTTCAAGAAATTGTGCCAAAATAATTAATGCCCTATCAAATCTCAATTCACGAGTTTCCCAGTTCTTTGTTTTCAGTATTTTTATTCAAATATGTAGTTGTAAGCTCAACAATACCCCAAGTTGTTCACTAGTCTCGACCTGTAGGGTGCCAGCAGAGCAGCTGAAGATGCTGAACGTGAAAGGCGAGAACGAGAGGAAAGATTGAGACATACACGAAATCCAGCTGTGCGTGGTTTACCCTCCACTGCTTCTGGCAGGCTGAGAGGAACACAAGATGTAGCTCCTCCTACTCCTCTTACCCCAACTTCACATGCTGGTAAGTAAGCAGATACCTGGATAGACGCACCTTGTGGAATACTCTAATTTTCAGTTTGGTCCAGGTGAATGGAAATTCAAAATTAAAATTAGGATTCCTGAGTGGCATTTGTCTCTGGTCAGGGCCTAGGGTTTTTGGTTGTTTTTTTCTCCCCCTTGCTTTTCAGGGAATTTAAGGTAATTGTACACACTCATTACCTGCCAGTTACTAATTAAATTTCCATGAACGTAAAACAGAGGCCTTGATTTCTCATTTGACTCCATGGAAGTTTTAGATGCAAACAGCTAAAGTGTAGTTTTACCAGTGGCCATGTTATAATCCTATTTCTTATTTTGAGAATCTTACACTTTTTTTCTCACAGCCAACACCTCTCCTCGGCCAGTATCTGGTATGGAACGAGAAAGGAAAGTGAGTATGAGATTGCATCGTGGTGCCCCAGTCAATATCTCGTCGTCTGACTTAACAGGCCGACAAGATACCTCTCGCATGTCAACTTCACAGGTAAAAAAGATTTCTGTTAATGGAAAAATGAGGGTGACTTGATAAAATTAATTTGCCAAAAGAACATACCAGTTCATTGATGTGGTTTCATACTGATTTTGCACATGAAGTTCACTCGTAGGAAAACTTGACGTTTTAACTGAATGTTGCGATGTGGCTGTAGACTACTGTAAAGAAAAAAAAACTTTTTATGTTTTATTGTTTGATTTTTTTTTTTTAATTTTTTTTTCCACCTTGGAAGCAATAAGCATAAAATACTCAAAGTTATAGTCATAGGTGTATGACATGGTGCAAAAGATACAGAATTTTTGCTTAAAGTTATGATGTTTAGCTCCTTTGCTCACTGGATTTCTTATATCTGTTGTCAGTGTGGAAACAGAGTAAGTTAGAGGCAGTTGTGAATCATGTTTCCAAGTCAACAGAGCAGGCAATATCAGTGCAGAATAGGCAAGTAGTAGTTGGTGAAGAAAAGTGCGAAAGTGAAAAAATGTGGTACAGTAAGTCTGCGCATCAGAAGCCACATACGCGCATGATGGAGAGGTCACAGAAGCCTCATTTGAAGAGGATGGCAGGAGGATGATTGATAGAGTGATTCATAGCCATAGTCAGCAATGAAATCATCTCATTGGTCATGGTGACTTAGCAAAGAGATTTTAGGAATGCTTCTTTTTAAGACTGACAATGTTTAAATATATTTTTAACTCTGTGCTATAGCTGAAACATTCCTTTTTCAGGGTATTCACACAGATTTGTCCTGAGTAGTATGTGACCTGGCTTTGTACAGCTTACATTCAGTCTTGCCTACAGAATGGGGAATCACCTGTACTATAGGTATGCTGCAGCACTACTGGGAGAGCAGTTTGTTGTGAGGAATAGTGCAGTCGCCTACAGTTTTTTTCATCATGCCTCAATGCTGTGCTGGAGTTCTAGCTGCGTAATTTTTCCCATGCACTCATTTTATTCTTCGTTGTCAGAGCATGTTGATAAAAATAAATTCCTTTTGGAGTAATTTAATTGGCAGAATTAATTCTTTTGGATAGTATGTGTTCTTATATATAAAATTTTACTGCTATAGAGAACGCAATTTTTTAGATGGAGGCTAGGTGATTATCTCTAATGAAGACTGAGGGTGACTTGGATTGGTGAAACAATTCGGCTGCAACAGAAGTGAAGTGGGATTTTTCAGGTTGATTTTCAGCTGAATGAATTGTTCACCGTGTAGCTGCTGCTACAAGTGTTTGTGCTTGCACAAGGGACGAACAGTTCAGGAGCAGAAATAAGTGGATGAGAATCTGAGACAGGTGAGATTTTCTGTGGTTGCTTTCGTGGCAAATTTTGTCAGCTTACGTGGTTTATTGAATACAGTTCTTGCCACCAGAAATCCTCACATTGAGATGTGTTATGGCTGAAGTTTGTGAACAGTGTGAGAACAAAGAGGACAGAACTGCACATAGTTATGGATCTTGTAAATATGCGTAATAAATACCTCACAGAAGGATGTAAAGAAGGTGCAGCCAGACTCTTCTAAGTAATATCCAGTGAATGGACAATGCAGAGTGGGCACAAAGTGAAATATAAGAAATTCCATTTAGACATAAGAAAAAACTTCTGTATTATGAGCATGGGCAAGGACTGCAACAGGTTGCCCTAAGAGGTTGCAGAGTCTCCCTGTTCTGAGTTACTCAGAACCCAATTGGATATTGTCCTGACTGACATGCTCTAGTTGACTACACTTTGGGGAGTGGGCTTGGGCCAGATGATCGCCAGGGGTCTGTTCTGACATCAGCTGTTCTGTGAGGCTGTGAACGCCGAGTTTCCCCTGAATGTTTACTCAAGTATAAAGAAGTTTTCCTGGTAAAGTGTGTATGGCCAGGGTTTGTCTGTGGCATTCTGAGCAAATCTCAGATGCTTTGTCTCTGTTACCAGTCAGATGAGAGTAAGAAAAATAAGTGCAGTTATGTTACTTGACTATGTTAGGAGAGACTATATATTTGATTTTTTTTTTGCTATATTACTTGTATGTAGCTCAGTGTACATGTGACGCTTCTCTAAACATTGTAAGGTACAAGTAATCCAGCTGAGTTTCCAGGTAGATTTTTCTTCTGCCTAACTTGTAAAATGGGAATACTTTGAGATTGTGTAGGACTGTGGGTTTTTTTGAGTAGTTTTCTGTGTGGTGTGGGCCAACAGTATGGTGTAGCTTAACGGCACATTTCCATATCTGTCCTTTTTAATACTCTACTCCAAGTATGGGATCACTCAGTTGACTTCTTGACAATCCCAACACAGGTCTAACTGGGATCTTCTCTGAGTTTGTTAGAATTCGTTACTCATCATCTGTTGTCTTCATTTAGTTCTTATTGAGACAGTGAACCTCTACCGGTTTCCACTCACGGTGACTGAACAATAGCATGCGACTGTAGTATCTTTTAAACGGTTTCCCATGAGCCTCTCAGATTGGGAAGGCAAGAGAGATTGACATAGACTTTACCTGATAACTCTTCCCCTTGAGCTCATTAGAGAAAATTCACTTTTCATTTTCCCCGTTCTTGCTTACTCTGCAGCAGGCAAGATGGCTCAAGTTGCAGGTTTTCATAGCTTACGCTCTTATTATTTTCATAACGTTAAAGTAGTTCTTCCATAATCAAAATTTATCCTTAGATGTTAACCACGTTCCTAACTAAAGCCATGGATTTCCCATTGTATTTATACCTTGTTCTTAGTCAGGAAAACCTGAAGTATCTGACTTGCATGCAAGGTTATAAAGGAGAATTTTGATTGACTAGGCATAACAATATAGAAAGCCATCCATACCACTTCTTACCAGGAGAACAGTAAAGAACAAACAACCACTGTTTGTCCATGCCCATTCCAAGTGTGTTGGTTTTCTTTGTAAATCTTAAGTAAATATGCTACCACTCTTAATTTTTCAGGAAGTGCTTAGACAATACTCCTGGTAGAAATCAGCTTTTAAAGTTCACTATGCAGATCTACAGATGTCTTACATTAAGAGCTACATTTGTTAGAGTTGTTTTAAATAGCTTGATAGATTAGTTTTGTTAGTTTATTATATTTGGATGCCTTGGTTTGGTAAGGCAACGCTGCATCTATAATCTCCACCTCTCATCATCTAGAGAAAGGGCTACTGCTTGTTAAACTCTGGGCAATGAAATGTACAGAGGTTACTCAAATAATGAAAGCTGCTTACCTCTAAGTAGAGTTCTTAAAGATGACTCTACATTTTTACCTTTCTTTTTTTCCACAATGAGTTCTGCTCAGTTCAGACTGAAATGGAAAACTAAGGCTGAGAATGTAAATACAAACCAAAATTCTCTTAGGGAAAATAGGTCTCCTCAGAGAAATTTAACACTCGGAGGAAAATGGTAATTGGTAACAACAGCAAAATAGGCATCATGTACATTCCCTACCTCCAAGGCATTGTGCACTGAGTACCTAAATCATTCTCATTTGAAAGACTAGCACTTCGTAACACAAAGTAACTGGTATTTATTGTCGTAACAACTAGCATGTCTATGAAACAGTTCATTAAATTTAATTATTTCCAATGAAATTACATAAATTATATGACACACGTTTTTCAGTACTTTTCTGGATTATGTGGAAGTGAATGCAACAGCTAAAAGCCTGGAAGTTATGAGATGCTTGACAGTGATAAACATTAGTGAGATTTGAGTAGTCAGGCATAGCCTAATCAAATAAAATATGTATTACTTCAGTACTCCAAAACCTGATTAGGCCAAAGAAGTGGAGCCCATTATCTTATAGGTGGAAACCATATCTGTGGTAAGCAATGACTGAGGAGACTTTAAGTGTAATGTTGGAGAGGTTAGTATGTTGTCATAATGAAAGGGCACATAATTTCATCCTCAAATCTATGTAGGATACAGTAATGAACAGAAATTGAGAGGTTATTTCATGTCATTAATGAGATAGGTACTGTAATATGCTTAGTTCAATTCTCACTGTCTTAAATTGTTGGAAAACTATAAGTAACATAGAAAAGAGCCATAAAAATTGAGCTTGGAAAAACAGATTGTATAGTGCAAGAGTTGGAAATCATTAAGAGATCATGTTGATTTGGTGTAGTATTTTAGAGACAATGATTTTAACAGGAACTGACATTTATGCACAAAACTTACATGAGGAAGCTACTGCTTAAAATTAAAACCTTCACATTTAAAGAAAAGCAACAGAGGTCTAAGTGAAGGTAGTTAGCTACTGAAACGACTTCTGAAAGAAGTAAATCATCTGTCACCTTTTCATCAAAACTGGTTTCGTTTCTACATGGTGTATTCAGGTCTAAAGCAAACCCAAATTATAGGTCTCTGTGCGTCAAAGTTGTGACCTCTGCTGGACAGAAATTCATACCAATTGTTAAAAGATCCTTCTGCTCTTCAGTTCTATGAGTGAATTGTTCACTAAATCTCCTTTACACAGTCAGACTTTACAAGTTAAGAAACATAATAAAGGAGATAGTTAAAGGATGTATTCCGATAAATGCTATTTCAAATCAGTTCTATTGGTCCGCATTGCACAGGCTGCTTCCCAAAAGCAGTGATCATCTCAAGAGTCTAGTTATGAATGAGTAGCCTTCATTTCCTTTCACAAAAGGTTTGATCTGACTGCTTATGGTATAGAGTAAGTTATTTAATTTTTTTCCTAAATGTAGCACATTCAGCACCTGACAGTCAAAGCTGTGTATAATTCCGACTGGTATTAGAGGTATTCTCTCTGTAGTTGGAAGAAAAGAACGGAATGCTGCACGAAGAAACATTTGATTAAATCTCTTTGACAGCAGAAAATTTTAGAAGACTGTAGCCAACACTTGCATTAAACTACTTAAGTGTTGTGCCGCTTCCTTGGGGAAAAAGCAACATACTTCCAATGCTTCTGCATTTTCCATCTCCTCATGAGCAAATCTTTCTCTATGTATCCATCTTAATAGGCATCATATTCTGAGTTGTTCTTCTGACCCTGTCGGCTTTCTTTGAGGAATAATGTTTTGTTCCTTTTACCTATCTCTTAATATGGTAGAAATGTCTTGTGAGGACCTCTGATTTCAGACTTCTATCAAGTTACATGTACTACTGCAAGTTTAGGTTGGATATTTGTTGGACATCTTTATATATTGGGGCAGTGGAACTGTTACAAATTGCTGTCTTTTCCCCTACCTCAGAATAGCATTCCTTTCGAACACCATGGCAAGTAGCTGCTCGTCTCCTTTCGTTGGAAGGCAGCACTGGGTGAGTGCTTCTCATTAGACACCAGAACTTTGGATGGGGTGGGAAAATAAATCTTTTGAAACATCCAACTGCTTCTTCTCCTCACAGTATCTTACAGTTGTACCTGTGCCTTCTGGTCAGATGCTTGGTGATGGAGCATTGTTTTTTCTCTAGCTTAAAAGTAAATGTCCTTCCAAAATTTGAGTTACCGCTGCTGTTCTGCTTGGACTCTTAAGTGGGATTGACAACAATAGCGACTTTAAAAGTCCCTAAAATTGTTCAAACATCAATAAAATAAAATCACCAACTCTAAATTTTAGCTGTGTGGGAATTACATGTCTTTACAGGGATGTTCATGTAGTGGTGTCATCCATTCGAAAACAGATCTGCTTCAGAATCATAAAACCAGAACACTTGTATGAGGACTCAATTGACTATATGACTGAAATGAGGCTCTGTCTTGTCATGAATGTAATGTTCTGCTACAGCCATATCCATATTTCACTGGTTTATATTCTTCTCCATTCCTTATGAGCTGTCATTTAAAAAATACTCAGATCTATTCAGATATATTTAAAATATGTTCACATACTAATGAGAATAGTTTGAACACGAGCATCTCAGAGGTAGACAGACTTGGATTTGGGTATTTAGAACTCCTTTCCGCTATTCAGTGCAGTAGAAGTTTCTGCCTTTCTGTGCGCAGCTTTTGGCTTTTTAGTCTGTTCTGCTTCTGGCAATAATGGGTTTCATCAGGGAAATAACAAGTTTCAGTTGGAATCTGAACCTTGATGGCTGAAGGATGCTTTCTTAAGTATTTCAGGAGCTTCTTTGCTTTGCTTCTTACTAAAAAAATGTTTGTGAGATTTTTCTGTTCCTTAATAAATTCTGTTGTATAACTCCGTCTGCTGCCTCACTTTCTCTATAAAGCCTAAGCTTGCACTAATCCTGTATCTCTACTTGGTGAAGAATCCTGCTGTACAAACTCTGTCTGCTTTGTGTGCTTGGCTGACTGTGCATAAGCTGCTTCATAAACAGTTTGTAACATTAAAAAGATCCAATTGTAAATGGCAGCATAACGCTTTAAAGTCCGATTATCAGACTTTAATAAAAACTAAAAAAAAAATTTAAACAACCAACCAAACCAAACAAAACAAAAAAAAAAAGGGGGGGGAAAAAAAAACCAAAACAACGCAAAACCTAAAACTTTGCCTTGGAAAACTTGTGCGCGGGAGACGACCAGATTCTGATCTGTATAGGCTTGTGTCTGTGTTGGTTGGCCTTTACTGTTTGCCTTACTATTTGTAGCTTTTTACAACTGAAATTAATACTGAATACCGATTCATCTGCTTAGACATTTCTTGCTTCTTAAATTGCAATGATGTGGTTGCTTTTCACTTTCACAGTAAAAGTGTTACTGAAATAATGTAGCACAGTTACTGAATAGGTCAAGCTATGGAAATTAATGAAATGTCTTTTATCACAATGTGCCATGAAAAATGAAAAGCCATTGAAAAGAATATTTTTTTTTTTTTTTACCCTCTTATTGTTTTGGGGTTTTTTTCCCCCAAACTTAATTATTTGTTGAATCTAAGTCTACACGTTGGTAGTGTTTTCACTTGGTTTGTTCTTTTTTATGTGCATGTTTATGCTCTGTTTAATTTTCTTCAAAAGATCCCCTCTGGCTGGAATGGTAAATTTTCCGTATTATCTTTTAATAAAGGAGGAAAATACAGGAAACTTTGTGTAGCTACAGGTGGGTGTGAAACACTGTATAGCTGATTGGATTTAAAATTCACACATTTTTGGCAACAAATTATTTAATAGTATGTTGAGAGCCACTTGTATGTTAACTGAAAGGATATGTACTGATGTTGTCTTGTTTTTTTTGGCTTTGGTAGATTCCTGCTCGGGTAACTACCAGTGTTCTCCAGTCTGCTGTGCACCGATGAAAATTATTTTGCCATGGAGGGCAAATAATGCATGGCTGATCTCCTATGTTACCGATGGCTTTACTAGCAAAAATACCCTAAACTAGAGTGGAAACATTACAATTGGAATTCTCCATGTGTCTTAAAAGGCACATAGAGGAACATGGACAGACTCCAGCAGCTGCCATTACAGGACGCTTTTGCCAGAAACCCAATGACCTTAAGAGAACCCTGTGGTAACAGGGCTGGAAAAGAAAGATGGTTTACAGAGTTGACCGCCTGTTATCGGATGGCCATTTCAGTTTTCCCTCCACAGGCGGCAGACTTTACCCACTTTTTATTATTCTACTGTAACTATAAACCTTTTACTTGGTTTAAGAAAGTTTTTTGTATCATTTTGCTAAAATTACTGGCTTAATTCTCTGTAAAGAACTCTTGCTTTTATCTGATTTAAAAATGTAGAATATAAACAAACCTAAACTAAAGACAATGACTTGAAATTTCTTGTTTAAAAAAATTAGTCTGGCAGGGAACATGTAAATGAATCAAAACCATCTGACTTTATTTAAACTATTTACTTATTTCTGTGATCCCATTTTGAGATGATTTTCTCATGAAATTTTTAAAACGTTTAGAATTTTACTTTGCTGTTTGCTGTCCTCATTCACACTTAACATTTATGTTTCTGTGTAACACAAAGGAATTTTCAATACTCTTTTTTACAAAAGAGGAGAACTAAATATGCAGCAGAGAGCCTAAGTGTAGTAGAGATGGTGATAATGGCTTTCTGTTTTGTAAAGACTGGGAAGGACGAAGTGGAAGACTGGCACTTGAGGGATTTAGAATCTGAAAGCTTGTCCTATCTCTCTGCTTAGTTTGGATAAATGGATAGTTTCAGACATTACTGTTATTGGTAAAATTTTGTTTCCTGCACTCTGAGGCTGGTTAGCTTGGAGGGTATTGCGGGTGGAAAATACACGTTGCTACTGAGTCTTCAGTGAATTTGCACATTTCATTCAGCATCTACATGTTCTAAAATAAATAAATAAATAAATTGATTCAGGCCTTTTTTTTCATGCCAAGACTCAAAAAAAAGGAATTATTAAAAAAAAAAAACAAAACAACAACAACAACAACAAAACCCTAAGCAACTTATTCTTGCTGTGAAATCCTGAAAACTTTTACGGTTCAGGTGGATATGATATTTAATCCTTTAACTGTATATTCAACCTGAGTGTGGCCAGAATCTTTAGCTAGGAATGAATGACTCGGTGTGCTTAGGTTGTCCAAAAAACTTGCAGGTGTTGTTCTTACCTGTTGGTTATGGAATATGGGAGATTCTTCATATAGTTTGTTACTGTAATCAGTCTCATAAAATGAAAGTATTTTGGCCTCACAGTACTTGGAACAGTATCAGAAGTACTGTGTGTACTAGCATGGCTGAAGTAATAGGAAGTTCCATGTTGTATACAGAGATTTTGTTCATACAGTTAGGTATTTTGAGAAATTCTTCCCTCCTTGAAAACAATTTTTTTTTAAGGCCTATTGGTCTTCAAAGTTTTAAGACAGAGTAATTTTTATTGTTTTGGTGTTTATAAATTCTTGTTTTGCCCCTCTCAGAAGTCCGCATATTAAGTATTAGTCACTCTTCAGATGTTTTCAGAACATTAGCTACTTGCTTGTGTGTACTCGGTCTGACTGGGGAAACTTGTGTTTTGGAGAGAGTATAGTGGAGAAGCTTAAGAGTTTGACCCATGGATAAGTTTGCATAAGAATTTCCTCAGTTACTATAAACCAGTATTTTAGGCATGTGCACTACCATTTGAACAGTTTTACACTTCACTGTGCTTTCTTTGTAAATATCTATGGTTAATAATATACTGTTAGAGCGACTTACAAAGACAGCCTCTATATCTCTCTATATCTGGAACATTAGATTGCTGTACTAAAAAGTTGATTGCAGACTTTTAGAATTGTACTCACTTGTGGGCAGTTTTTGTCCTTCATAATAGTTAAATTCCATCATGCAGAAAATAGTTAGACTGTCTATATAAACCTGTGTATTGGAAACCAGTATCTCAGAGCACTTCATTTGTACTACCACTGTATTTGTGTACTTTAACAACTGTGTAAATACATTCATAATAACTTCTATTCCTCTTTGGTGTTACTTACTTGCAATGAATGCTTACTCTTTATGTGGTGTAACCTTTTTCTTCTTCTTTTTTTAAAGGGGTTTCTTTACCTACAATGAGCATTGTCAGTTGCAAACATTTGAAGACATTGTCGCAATACTAAAACTTTCACTGAAGGATTTTGGTAGTCATGGTCACAATGCAGCAGTTAGGGTATACAGGAAGAAAGAGAAGAGGCGTTCACTGCTTTGCTCACAGAAAGCATGTCTTTTGTCTCTTGAAAGGTAAATGTTTTCGTTTGGATACTGCTTCTTTTCCAGAAGTCTTTTTTACAAATACTTTCTCGTATCAAGTAATGCTTTGTATTGATTGGGAGATAGTATAAAAGCAAGAAAAATACTGAGCTCTATCCACAATGCCCAGTATAATAAAAGTCCTGACTTTTGTTATGTCATTCTCTAAAGTCTATTCATAATCTGAGTGAAAGTGCACCTTCAAGAATTCTGTGTTTCTGATTAGCAAGCATTTAAATTTTGCAAGGATATTTAATTTATTCTCAGTTTTCATTTAGAACTGGCTATGTGCTTTATGTGGAAAATACCACCTGTGCTGCCATTCTACATAATCCTGATGGTTACAGAGTTCCTGAATTCTTTGTGGTACAAGTACCTTGAAAACAATTGAAAATAGATCCTACGCTTTAAGAGACATCCTAAGTAAAAACATTTAAGGAGTCCATATATTCCATGTTAACCTCACAAAAGTACTCAAAATCTCCCTTGGATGAAGGCATGTAGAACTCAGGAGTTCTCTCATCCTTCATTCTCCAATGGGGAAAAGTATCGTAAGGTCAACTGTTTGTTTTGTTTCCACACATTTGAGACCTCTCAGTGGCAGCTCCTCCATAGAGTCTGCCAAAGACAACACTTTCAGAAACGGAATTTCTCAACAGAAATCTTTACAATGAATATGTAGATTTCTAAGTAGGTCATTTGCTAGAGTGTACATGTTCGTTTCAATATTATTTATTTTCTCTTTGTAAAAGAAGGAAATAGAGGTATTTATTTTGTTCTTTAACTTTCGCTTTACAAAAGCAACACTTCATATGCAGGAAATACTAAGTGAAAACAAAGAATGCTGCTTTTGTTATTTTTTTTCAATCTGGATCTAATCCAGTTGTGAAGTGTGATCCACCATGAACCTCATCCTACAGCAGAGTAGCTTCTAAAATTCACTGGATGAGACAGGTTAATAATAAAAAAAAAGACAAAGATAAACTCTTACCTTTTCTGTCACAAGAATGTGCTGACTGCATGCTAATTAAGTCTGGCATTTCATTCCACCAGGTAACACATTCATTCCTGTAGCAGCATATGGCTTGATCTGGCCAGCGGGATAGCAAAGCATTTGATTACACTCTAAGTCTCTTACCAGTTTAACTAAACTAGCATAAAAGAGGTAATCATATGTTGATTCAGACATGGAGGTTTGTGTAAACTATACCTACAGTCTTTTCTGTGTGAGTATACAGATAGAGAAACTTTTCAATCTGAGGTTAGAGAGATTGCTCCAGAATTTCTCAACAGAGATACTTAGGCACAAATAGGTGTGAGCCTTCTAGGTAACTTCTAGATAGGAAAATGTAGCTCTTACACTGAAGAGATTGTAATTTTGATTCACTTGGGTGTAGCCTAGAGATGATACCTCAAGGAGCCAGTTTTAGCTGGGGTACCATAGGTTCAAATAAAACCCACCATAAATGTACTCTTAAACTATGTTTTCTTAGGAGCTTTCAAGTGCTAAAGAGCATCATGACGATAAAGACACCTTGCTGGCAGGTCAGTACTTAAAATATTTAGGGTTCAGTTCATAAACCTTTACTTGCAAAAAAACCTGGAGCACTCTTCAGAGGACAAGAACAAAAATTTCTACATGGAGCACTACAAAATTTGTAGCTATTTTTAATTAGTTGATGCTTTAAAATAGTCTTCAGGATAATTTACAGCAGGAGCCCGTTTCCATTTTGGAATTGACCCAACTGCAAGAGCAGTCCCCTTGCCCACATTAAATACAGGCTGTCTGTCAGATCAGCATCACCTCCTATCTTCTCTATATTTTCTTCTCTATAAGCACTCAGCTTCTGCATAGGTATTTGAGCATGTGCAAATGAACCCCAATTACCAAATCTGGGTGCTGAAGTTATTTTTTCTAAGCTTATTTTCTCACACCCACAGTTTCTGACAACCAAATAAATATTTATTCACTACATTTGCAACAATTTACTAGAAAAAGCATAAAAAAAATTCTAAGTATAAATGTACACATTACATTAAAGTGCATTAATAAGAATCAAGAAGTCATCTCACTTGCACAAAACTGAAGTGTACTCTCATAATCCTAAAGACACGTGTGGCAGAGACACAGACACACATACACAAGTCAATACTTACCACTGTAACATGTAAGCGTTCTCCCGAAAGCGCTCTATTTATGACTGCCTACCAAAGCAAGGCTTTTCTTTGAGATGTAACAAAGGTGCATGTGTGAGTGTATTGTGAATTTCATTTTGAAGTTCGATTGCTTGGTTAGGGGAGTGTTTTCATTTCTTTTTAGGTAATAATTTTACATTGTCTAACACACATTTGTTTGAATGGGGTTTAATATTGACACCAGTCCTTAACACCACACCTTCATACTATCTCAAGTGTCAACTTTGGGGAACTAGCTGCTTTAGTAGCAGGTACTGCTGAAGACTTGCTGTAATGTACTTAAGGATTGGAGAAGAATCTAGAGATTGTGATTTTAAACAGATAGCTGCATCACTTTAAGATTCTTAGTTCTGCTGAGACCTTCCAGAGTCCAAATAGCTACAAGGTATTTTTAGAAATTTTAAAAAAAAGCAAACTTATCTTTGTATAGAAGGAAGAAAATAGTTTTAACTCTGCATTGCTTATTGTTTAGTAAACAGACAAACTGTTTTACTCTACTAGGTGTTTTGCATGTTTGATATATATAGATTGATACATACATCTAAATATATATGCACAAACATATACAACTCTATTTTCTCTGTGTGTTACAGGCATTTATACACACACCCTCTCCTTGCATTAAAAAAAAATAAGGGCCTAAGATCCATTACATGATCAAACATACAATATTTTAACCATAAATCCTATGGTACAGAATTTATAGAATGTACAAAGATGTAGAAATTATGCTAGCCTGTACACTAAAAGACAATTCATTAGTTTCAAAGAAATATCAATGAAAATCTATCTTTCAGCTGTTTTATGGTATTATACTTGGATTTTTTTACTCTTGTGTTTTTCAGTTGTTACCCTCACAGACTTCTTAGAGTGATGAACTATGTGTCTAAAGGAATTACATTTGTTCCAGTAGTGTATGATGCAAGAGCCAATTATATTGCTGCCTTTGGGATGCTTGGCAATTCAGTTGTATAATTACCCACCTTCCCTTTCCCCTTTTCTTCTCTTTTCTTTTTTTAAAATCACAAAATTTTAACCAGGTGATGGTTGAACAACGGTTCATCCAGGTAGATACTACATGGAAACTGCTTGTGACCCCAGGAAGTTGGTGTCTCTTTAGCAATGCTTTATGACTCTGACTGTGTGCCTCAAAAACACATGAAAGACCGTATCTCACAAACTGCTGTTAAGGGGATCTCGGTGCTGTTGAGATTAAAGAAATACTGTACTAAAATACCTGGAGAGACTTAGAAGCAAGTCTTTGTGAATTGACAATAAGCAGAATTAAATTAATAAGGAGACAGGCCAGTCTTGCAAAGGGAGAAGGTTCAAACACCATCCTTTCTTTCTATATGTAACAGTTCCTAGCGGTATCCTAAAAGGCGTTTGCGTCCATGTCCATAGGAGCAGTTGGGTAGATACCTCAGCGCAGCCTCGCATATTGGCCAGCAGTTGTTCTGGCGAGGGATCTGCCATGCATGGAAGTTTCCTTCCCATCAGTATAATCAACCTCTTTCCAAGGAAATAAAGGCAGCTGAATGGAAGGAGGACTGAAGAGCTAGCATGCACCTGGATGTCACCCCTGAATGGGGCAGAATGAAAGCGGGGAGCTTAACTGGCTCCAGAACTCAGTACTCTCAAGCCTGCCAGTTTTTATGTTGCTGAGAGATTTGCATTGGGAGTTTCTCATCTCTGTGTTGATGCTTCTTGTAAACAATGAAAAGGGTAAAGCGTTTTACAGCCTGTGTGAAACTGCTTATCAAATTAAATTCTAACCCTTATTCCATGCATTTGGTAAGAGTCCTGTGATTTGACCTCTCTCGTGCAGTGAGCATCTCCTGCTCTCACAAATACTGCAATCCACTGGTAGGTCTGTGCTGATAATAGCACAAGTGCACTGACAGGCCTACTGAGAGTAGTTCATCTTTGAGTCAAGGAAAAGGACTTGTGTAGGCCAACGAGGCACTTCCCGTGAAGACTAGATTTACTTGAGAAATGTTGGTGACTTGTTGAAATGTGTTTCCCTTGTCTTACTAACTTCCTCTTCTGCCCCAATCACAAAATTGTAACACCTTGTTTCCAGCTTAACCATGTATGGAAAAAGAAACACAGTCTGGAAAGTCAGCATGATATGCCCAAAGTTTCAAGATGTTAACGTCTAGACAAGTTGCACAATGCACAGAAAGTTAAAATGGTGCCAAAACCTGAAGTCAAAGGAATAACCATTTAGTACTGTGATAACAGAATAGCTTTATCCAGGAAAGAAATCTGGTGATCAAAACCCACAGTAACACAAAAATGGCTATTTAAGAATCTGAATTCACCTTTGGGAAGGTTTCCAGTTTTTGCATTTTGAAACAACAGGGAACTCCAGACTGAAAGCTATATCAGACCTTCATTTATCATCGGAAGCAGCCTCCAGGGATATCATAAACTGGTATGTGGATTCCATTTTCCTCTTGCCCTTTCATGTGGTGGCCTTCTTGAGCTGGCAGTGTTAATGTTCCAAGTACTGATTTAGTATTTAGCAAACTGGCACTAAGTTCAGTCACCAAGTTTGTATAATTAGTACTTGCCAGCACAATTCCTGTCACCAAATTAATAAAAGGTTTTAAAGTAATGCTATATATGCAATACAAAAAAAAACAAAACTCCAAAAGTTTATTCAGTGCAGCATCCACTTCTTTTAAAATCACTCAAAAAATAAAGTCATGATCCTAACTTTTTCTGTGCAAATTTGTCTAATGATGCAAAACTATTTTGAAGGAATGAAAGCTGGGATCGGAGATACTTCCATTAGGGAATGGTTCATAGGCTTGGCACTTTGAATGATTTACTGTATGTTTCTGTTAAAATGGTCACATACGAAATAACTAATACTGTTATGTTTTAAGGGATTAGTTTTAGTTTTCAGTTATTAAGTGTAAAAATTTTTACACCTGGAAGCCAATATTCCCCTGCTACCAACATGAAAACTACATCTGTTACAATTAGTCTGTTTTGAAAATTGTTACTGCAGTCATGATGTCTAGAGAGTTTTTTATAAACATATCTGAAAGGTGTTTTGCAATAGCATGGTTTTGTACAAAAGATTACATTGCTTGAATGTGTTTGGGTGAAGAAAAATATATATATATATAAATATA
>VWZK01011372.1:0-15203 GCA_013396935.1 Baryphthengus martii
GGGAATACCAGCTGCCCTCTGATCCCTCAAGGTTCTACAGCCACCAGGAGTTCGTCCACCCCTTAATTTGTTAACTCTTAAACCACAACAATATTAAATAGAACTGGCCCCAGTACTGAGCCCTGGGGAATACTAGTTATGACCAGCCACCAGCTGGATTTAACGCCATTCATCACCACTCTTTGGGCCTGGGCAGTGAGACAGGTGAAGAGTACATCTGTTCAAGCCAGTTTCTCCAGGAGTATGCTGTGGGAAACAGTGCCAAAGGCTTTACTGAAGTCTAGGCAGACAATATCCACAGCCTTTTGCACATGCACTAAATGAGTTACCTTGTCATAGAAGGAGATCTGGTTAGTCAAGCAGAACCTGCCTTTCATAAACCTATGTTAACTGGGTGTAATACATGTCACATTATGGCACTCAAGATGATCTACTCCATAACCTTCTCTAGCACTGATGTCAGACTAACAGGCCTGTAGTTCACTGGATCCTTTTTTCTGGCCCTTCTTGTAGAAGGACATCACATTTTCTAACTTCCAGTCAACTGGGACCCCCTTATTTAACCAGGACTCCTGATAAATGGTGGAAAGTGTCTTGGTGAACATTTCTGCCAGCTTCCTCAGTACCCTTGGGTGGATTCCATCTAGACTTACGTGTGCCTAGATGGTTTAGCAGGTCACTAAACATTTTCTCTTGATTTATGGGGGTTTATTTCTGCTCTCTGTCCCTGCCTTCCTGGTCAGGAGGCTGAGTACCTGGAAAACAAATGGTCATGCTATTAAAGACTGAGACAAAGAGGGCATTCAGTACCTCAGTCCTTTCCTTAGCCTGTGTCACTATATTTCCCTGTGCACCCAATAGAGGATGGACATTCTTCTTAGTCCTCCTTTTGTTACTAATGTATTTATAGAAAAAAGAAATATAAATACAATTTTTCCATTCTTGGAAGACTCGGGTGGTGTATTTACTCTAATAATCAAATTTCTCAATATATTTTACTGAGCACTGATACATTTTCTCAGTGATTTTATTCATTTAGTAGATCAGGAGACTCTTTTTTAAAAACACAAAAATAATGGTGTAAGCTACATCAGAGCACAGGAAACAAGACACACATGGGTACTCTTGCCTATGAAAATTCTGAGCTGATAATCTCCTCTGAAGCAGGACAGGAAAAATTCCTGGTATGCAGATCAAAAGGACTCTCCTTGCAGATTTAAAAATGAAAACTTGCTCCGTGGAGAGTAATTATCTTGGAACAACCAGCTGAGACACAGGATCTTGTGGGACCAGAAGGAGTTGCAACTAGCTTCATTATTATCAGGAGATCAAAAGATTTTAAGATAGATGAGTATGCCAGATGCTTTTTCAGGAAGTTCTGTCCCTTCTTCACAATAGATTAATACTTCCATTTCAAGAAGACTCTTATGTATCTATGTATAATTTGTATCTGAGTCACAAAAAGAAAAACTGCAGGTACCTGAACATAGTCAGAGTTACTGAGAAAGTGCTTCAGTCTCCCCTGAAGTATTGTAATGTAGGTCTTAGTTAAGTAGAAGAAAGACATGAATAAACTGGAGCAAGTTTTGTGAGGGACTGGAACACTTGCCCATTGAGGAGAGGCTGAGGAAGCTGGAGTTGTGGAGCCTGGACATAAGTGGCTCTGAGGGGGATCTTAACACTGCTCTCAACTATCTAATGGAATGGAATAGAGAAAAAGGGGTCAGATGAAGAATGAGAACTAATGGGTACAAGATGGAATATGGGATAATCTAACTCAATAATCGGGAAAAAAGTCCACCGTGAGTGTGGCCAGACATTGGAACTATCTCCCAGAAAAGTTGAGGGATCTCCATCCCTCAAGATACTCAGAACTCAGTTGGAGAAGTCCCTGAGCAGCCTGCTATAAAGGAACCTGCTTTTATCGTTGAGATTGGACTTGTTGAAGGTCCTTCCAATTTACATAATTCTGCAAGTGCAACTTTGCATTTACTATAAAACCAGGGTCAATCCTATGCGTGGATTTACCTTGGCTAGTTGCCAGACCTCCAGCCTTTTGCTCTCTCTGTCCCACTCAACAGGACAGGGGTAGAAAATAAGATGGAAAAGTGTGTGGGCCAAAATAAAGGCAATTTAATATTCATTACTTCCCATTGGCAGGAAGATGTCCAGCCATTCCTTGGAAAGTAGTCTCAGTATGCGTAGTAGTTACTTGGGAAGGAAGACAAACACCATAACCATGAAAGCATATGCCTCCACCTCCTTGCCCTCAGCTTTTATTGCTGAACACAGTGTCATATGGTATGGAATACCCTTTTGGTCAATTTGGGGCAGATGCCCTGGCTGTGTCCCCTCCCGATCTCTTGACCATCCCCAACCTACTGGCCATTGGACAGAATGGGGATTTGGAGAGAAAGCCCTGGCACTGTGCAAGCACTGCTCAGCAAAAACCAAAACACTGGTGTATTATCAACACTCTTTCAGTCACAAATGCAAAGCACAGCACTGTATGGGCTACTATGAGGAAAGTTACCTTCATCTCAGCCAGACACAGTATGTTGGAATATCATTATGCATGATATGGGCTTGTTGCTTGAAAGGGTTGTCCACAGGGACACAGGGATGGACTGAAAAATACAGCTAACCCTGAACTGTGACAATAATGTTGTTCAGATAGTTCTACTTATTTCTATTTCGATAAAATTGATCTGACATGAATGCACAATAATTAGGCCAACCTTAGGATCTACATGCATAAGAAAACAATTAAATACTGTGCTCCCAAAGTGCTAAGCAACAATTAAAATTTAACAGAAAGAACTCGAGTATACCAAGGATAAATTACCTGGGAAAAGCTAGAATTAACTGATTTTCTTTGCATTTTAGTATTGATTGGACTGCTTGAGTGGTGAAAATTGCAGGACAGCAAATCCAATTAGTGAAATATGGTACTTCTTTAAGTAAGCAAACATGCTTTGGTAGCGAAAGCTCTGTTGCTTTATTTTTCTGCTTCGTGGCCTGCTGCCCAGCTTTAATGCCTCATTCTTAAATGTGTTGCTGAGTGCATTTTATGAAAATTCAGAGGATCTGCCCACCAACAGCTTCTGAATTCTCTGCAAAATTATAAGCATTGTTTATCTTAATCAAAGTTAATTTTCTCAGCTTTAAGGTGCACTTCCCTAACCCTCGCCATTGTTCTTCTGCCTCTTTGACAATTTAGTATTCACAGATGTAGATCTATGCAGCTGGGAACAGAGGATTTGTTCAAATAGAAAAAAAAAAAAAAAAGAAGCTGGCACCTGACCAAGAGAACTGATTTAAATGGACTATCTGGCAAGAAGACCACACAGTAGGGGTCTCTGACTTACATGTTGGACCTCTCCGTGATATATCCCGAGGAATGAAGGCTGATAGTAGAAAAGAAGCCCCAAAGTTATATTTTTGAGGGGCATTTTCACTAGCTTACCTGAGGACAGTTGAGTCAATATCTGATGAAGTGGGAGCTCTGCCTTCATGAATGCAGTCTGATTCTTAATGAACAAGAGATGGAGGATGAGGAATATTATCAACAGAGAGCCTGTGGGTTTTATTAGGTTCTTTGCTAAACAACATTACTAGGAAAAGAATAGCAATACATAAAAACATTTAAAGAAAAGGAAAAAATATTATGAGCTATAGAACTGAATTTTCTGTTACAGGTTAGATAGCTGAAATTGGCCAAGTTTCTTGTTCTACTATCCAGATGGATGACAATTCCCAAATTCCATTCTTCAAATGGATAAAATTCAGTTTATTCATGACTAGTTCATATTAATTTATTTTGTTGTCAAATTATTTCTTTAGCTTGAATTAGCTCTTATCTCTCCCTCTCATTTATGACCCTGATGATTTTACAGACAGCTTTCTGTTTTTTTCTTCCTGAATTAAACGAGCCAAGTGTTTTTTAGTTGTCGTTTCCAAACATAAACTCTCTATGAAGTTGACCATTTCTTGTAGGATTACTCTGCACCCATTCCAATCTGAATTCATCTCTCTTTAAATGGATGGATGAAATTCTGTACGGTGTGTACAAGGGCTCACTAATGCCTTAAACAATGGTAATGATTGCAAGATCAAAGCAGACAGGTGTGAAGAGGCTTCATTTGGGGGGCTGAAAAGAAAAATCACTATCTAATCATAGCAGGAGACATCCCTGGCCTTTCTGGAATCCAATGTCTTAGATGAACTTGCAGTGTAAAATAAAACAAAATAATAAAAAAAAAAAATCTATTTTAATACTAGCAATTTTTCTACCAAAATATTTTAGATGGCAAGATTAAAATAAGCATCAAAACCCAATCTTTTTATTTAGTTTCAGTTGCAACACTGTTTAGACCAAGGAGAGAAGAAGAAATTGAAAACTGGTAAGAGAACTTCCCATTTTGTCAGAACGTATTTCCATATGAAACAATATTTTGCCATGCTTTACATTATGTGAACTAAAGAGAATTCACATGGAACCTGTAGATAGGTGTCAGTCCACAAGCATAAATAGTGTGTTAATGTAGTATATTGGTATGATTATGAATCATTTAAGTCAAACATATTTTTTCCAGACAAGTCTCTTTATGGGTCTAAAAGCTGTGGCAATCATTTTTTTTCTGGGTTTCTTTATAGAATTTACAGAAACACATAATAAAAAAAAAAAGAAACTATAATTTGCTTACTAAAGACTCCTCCATGGTCTGCTACAGTTTCTTTGGAGTTTCATGATTATCACCTGAAAAATAATTCTAGAAGTATAAGATGCAGATGAATTAATTTAATATTGTGGAATTAAAGTACTGGAGCCTAAAACCACACCAAGAAAGTAGCAGGTAAAACTTTGGAGAAATACTCCAAAGCAGTAACCAAGTGCTGAGAATTTAATCTCAAATGCTTGAAGCAAATTCTGAAACTGCAAATGACTGAAAACTTCCTTGTGAAGGAAATTATTAAATAACATGAATAAAAGGAGCAGTTATTACCTCACTCACTGTAAACTTGTATAGATTAAGAGCCTATCTATGCTGTGCTGGCATTTCAGTTTTGGTCAGAAGATGAGTTATTTGAAGCTGCTGTTTATTTGCAAAAGTTCTAATCAGTCAGATATGATCACTCTGATACGGACATTGTGTTATTTTTACCATGACTTTTCCTCTAGCATTCCTTCTGATATTAATGGAAACTTGTGTCAAAGCTCTAAATATAGATTAAGCTTAACTGCATGCGATTCTCATGATTTGCCTCACCTATTGCTATATCATTACAAAATAGAATTATCCTAAGTATCTTCCAACAATTTTCCCTGTGCTCTTTCAGCATTACTAATTTGTGATTTTCTGTATGTCTTGTTATAGTAAAATTGACAAGTGGCATATCTCACTCAATCAAGCATATCAAGTCCTTTAATTTGGTCTAATCTGGGCATCAATGAAAGGTTTGAAGCTTTTACATTTGTTCAAGTGAAACTAATGTCCATCACAAAACAAATTGATTTTCAGTTTCAATACAAATCAGAATTTGATCACTTGAAAAAGTGTTGTCAAGCCTGCTAAATTGATAATGAATGAACAAAGCAAAGCGACCATTGAGTATCTACCGCACATTTTTCTCTTCTCTGGTGTATAGTTTATAACCATTCAAAGTAATTTTCTAAAAGACAAAACATCTCAGTCATTTTTTGCATGTCTACTTTGTTTAATACTCCAGGACTACTTTTTGGTCATATTTTGTGCTATGGTAATTCATGTAGGCAAAGTGAATATATTATTTGCTATAAATGTTTCTGATTTGACAAATAACCAAATGTCAGAGACAAAGTGGAAAATATATGAAAGGAGAGAATGTATCCCCACCAAACTCGGTGTCCCAAGTGTGGATCCAACTTCCATTTTCCCAGAGATACATAGGTGGATTGCACAAAAATGACCAATAACAGCTTTAAAAGACAGATAAGACTGCATGGTGATTAGGTCTATCTCTATAATTGCTTTATTTGAGGAATTTGTAATTCCCCTAATAACACCCATTAAGAGACATGCCTGCTTTTGTTGTCTTTGTGTTGTTAGTGTTACAAGTAATCTTAAACTGTTCTGCAATAATTACATATAAAGAAAGATGTCTGATACCGCTTTTTGTTAATGTTTTTCTTTATCTGAAATTCTAGAAGTAATACAAATAGAATAGGGTTAATCAGTTAATCCTTGATATCATCTCTCTAACATCTTCAAAGCATTCATCTTCTGGGCATATTCTCTATGTCTTTATCTATGCCTGGAGATCTACATTTGTTCTAACAAGCTTAAGACCAAGCTGTTAACACCACAGAAATATTTACTTTATAATGCTATAAGACAATTAATTGCAACAAAGAATTAGCAATGTCTCCAGATCACTGCCTATTTATGCAGAAACAACACTATTACATTCATTTATTTATTTAAGGCCAGCCTTTCAATGATTTTATCAGGAAGTCCTTTTACTGAATCAGTATTTTCGTGGCCTTCATGCTTATTTAACATCCTGGCTTCTATTAGAAATAGTGTTGCCAGCAGGACTAGGGAAGTGATTGTACCTTTGTACTCAGCACTGGTGAGGCTGCACGTCGAATACTGTTGTTCAGTTTTGGGCCCCTCACTACAGGAAGGACTTTAAGGTCCTGGAGCACGTCCAAAGAAGGACTATGAAGCTGGTAAAGGGTCTAGAGTACAAGTCTTACAAGGAGCAACTGGGGCTCTTTAGCCTAGAGAAAAAGATGCTGAAGAGGAGATCTTAGTCGCTTTCTACAGCTCTCTGAGAGGAAGTTGTATTGAGATGGGTGTCAGTCTGTTCTCCCAAGTAACAAGCAATAGGAGTAAAGAAAATGTCCTCAAGTTGCACGAGGGGAGATTTAGGTTGTACATGAGGAAAACCTGCTTCACAGAAAGGTTTGTCAAGCACTGGAACTGGCTGCCCAGGGCAGTGGTGGAGTTACCATTTCTGGACGTATTTAAAAGCCATGTAGATGTGGTGCTGAGGCACATGGTTTAGTGGTGACCTGGCAGTGCTGAGTTAACAGGTGGACTTGATGATCTTGAAAGTATTTTCCAACCTGAACAATTCTATGCTTCTATGACTCTATTTGTAAGTGCAGTTCCTCATTGATTTCTAGGAAAATTTCTAGGAAATTGAGAACAGTGTGCGTTGCTTACCAAGTGGTAGGACCTGTAAGAGATTCGCCAGAATATCCATCTTACTTTATGTGATATGAATCAGACATCAAAATCTAGCAGAGTTACATCGAGATAAAGCATGTATAAGTAAGATCTGATCTTGGTCCTTGTAGAAATTGTTTTTATTGTGTCCAACCACTCGGTGTCTACAAATCTAGTTGATTTTCAGATGACAAAATTTCTATCATATAAGTTATATAATTTAATTGCTATCAAATGTAGATCTATATTCACATGCTGATCTATTTCCAACTCATCTTGTATCTTCAGCTAAGCCAGCTCTGTCTCTGAGACTTAGGTAAAGGGCTTTTGACTTACCTCAAAAGTTTTCTTCTCATTTAAAAGATGACTTCAGACGTCTTATACTAAATCACACTAAAACCGGAACAAAGTTTAGTCATTCTACAGCCCTTTCTCATTCTTGTGTTCTTAGCTGCAATGTAACTGAGAAGCACATGGAATTCTACATGTACTTGCTGGAAGTATTCTGAAGGATCCGTTTACCCCTGCTACCCACAAAAGGTTTGCTATTGTATTCTCCTAAGGTGTGTGGAAAAGATGGCTTTCAACACATCCCAAGACAAGGATTTGGATCCCATTTCTCTCAGTCCTTGCCTAAATGATCTGAAATCCAAACTTTTAAATGTAGAGTGAACAGAGCCATCCTTACCACTTGACTGAAAGAAAGGCAAAAGAAGACTTCAGAAATGTAGCTGGAGACGTTTGCTTTGGAAAAAAGATTCTGGATCTGTCTCATAAGTAAATAAAAATACTAGGTTCATATAATAAAACTTGGGAAGATACATGGTAAGTGAGATGCACTTATTTCCAGTTAGCTGACTGAAGTGGTCTACCACTCAATGTGCAAACACTTTTTAGATGCCCCTTGTATATGGACATATACAAGGGTACATATATGAACTTTTTCACAAGACAGGACTTTTCATCCTACCAGCTCTCTGAGACACCCTGTTATTGGCCAAATCTAAGGCAGAAGCATTGTAGCCCCCCAAGAGGGGTACATGGCTTGAACCTGTTCAATTCTGTCTGACTTGAATATGTCTGAGTCTTCGGTGGGATCTAGTCTTTAGTCTATATAAAGGTGAAATCTACTTGTTACAGAAGTTTTTGTAATTCCGGAATAATAGATATTGTGTATGCTACCTTGTGGAAGTCATATACACACAGGGCTGGCCCAAGGTGGAAGTAAACACAACATTACCTGAGCTGCCCTACAGGAGGCAATGAACTGACTATAGCTCAAGTGCCAATATCAAAACACTGAGAAGCCCAAAATGCTACTGGTGCTGCTCTCAGTGAGGGCAGTGACTGATGGGAGACTTAAGAAGGGAACAGCCATTGCTCCTTTTCCCATGCCATTGTAACTAGAAGTGCTAAGTCCCATCTCCAACTCATTTAACTCTCTATTTTCCTTTGTCAAGAATTGCCCGGTTTTGGGTTAATTCCAACCTCTTCCTAGAGTAGTATCATATTCAGTTTTTCTTAAATATCTTTCTTAATGTCTCATGCTGAATTGTAAGTTGACAATCATCTATAAATGAAATCATGTAGTTTAGTTTTTACCTAAAATCCAGTCTTCACCTCCATTCAGAAGTTCATTACTATGGACTAACTGTCTATTGTGACTGTTTTATTAGCTTGAACTAGAAAGCACAAGAATAATGTCTACTTGTCAAATGTGAATAGAAGGAACCTCTTTGTGCTGGTTTTGGCACACCTCCTAACTCTAAATCTGGTAGGCAGACATCTATTGGTTTGTTATGAACTGTGACAATAAGCTTCTCTCCATCTATACTCAAATTGTTTAAGCCCAATTACCTTTGTTAAGTCTATGGGTAAGTGTTTTGTGTATGTTTTTGCATGCAAATTTAATACATGGGCTTTAAACTTCCTCATAATGATGTGTGAATGAAATCAACACAATTTTTCATTTTAAGTGTATTTAGTAAAGTTTATTTAATTTATCAAGATCTCTGAAATCCTCAAGGAAAGAAAGAAATTTAAAAAATTACTGATTTTTTTTTTAATTGAGTAAAAGAAGAAAGCAATATTACTACTGGAATGATGGAAGAGAAAAAAAATGAAAACGTTGGAGAGAAGGCCTGAACAGTTGAAAGCTTGTCAGACAAGATCATCATTTAGGGTTTTACAAGAGTTGGTTCTTATGGGACTGTAAATACAGAAATCACAGTCTGAATCCGCAGAAAAATAAATCTAGTAATAAACCCAACATGATTAGTAGTGCTTGGGAATTTTGGAGTGAATGCTGCTTCAAACCACTCTTACAAGATGGAATAGAAAGTGATGTGAAAGAAAGAACAGTAAAATTCTGATGGTATGATCTGTTGAGAAAGGGGCTGACAGAATGCTTTATATACTGTAGGCAAAAGCATAGACATCTGAAAATAAAATCCTCTCTCGAGCCCAGAAACATCAGTAGTATAAATTTACCACAACATCTACAGCAGTTAACCAGATGACTAGTGTGACATTATTCACTGAGCCTGAAATATTTCATATGTTCCTATAGGTAAGAAATACTTGCTATCAATGAACTTTTCCTTGTTCCACTGCTTTTAAAATATCATTCCCTGAGCCATTTCTCTGGTTCTGATAATATTCTTCTTTGCGCTACTCTCTATATGCTTCAAAAAAATAAAATTAGTAATTTTTCTGCCACTTCTGTTTAAAGGTATTTTGGCAGTGTCTTTCAGAATTGAATGATTCTAAAATAGGTTTCACTAGTAACGATCCGCCTGAAGTTTTAAAGATACTAAACAAAGTAAACCAAAGTATGCTCCTGATTTTTGTATTAGATAGTTGGCATAGCATAGTGGAGAGAGATAAATACCGTTTAGTGCTGATATGAAAAGGAGGACACAATCTACTGCATATAGATACTAACTTTTCAGCCTCAAAAGGCAATAGGCTGTCCCATGCCATCTTCTGACACTGTATGTGTTTGGATTCCTTGACAAAGATCACCATTGAAGAAAGCATTGATGGCATGATGGATTGAGATGAGAATTTGGAGGTGTATTATAAACTGTTTCATGGAGTGTTGGTGACTGAAATAATAAAAAGTTGTGTTGGATACTAATTCTCTTGGTAGTTTGTCTAAATCACATTAATTTCTTCGTAAGGAAAATATAGTTTGTCTGGGAGATAGGGATTAGTGCCTCCTCATCCTGTCTTATAAGTCAGGGAAGGGCTGGAGACGTTTCTTGGTCTAGCTGCTTAGATGAGCCTGAAAACTATGCCAGCTGTTGCAAAAAAGGATGAAAGAGGTATTGAGGAGAAGCTGGCTAACAATGAGAAGATGGAGTTTGTTCCTATAGCCAAAAGATCACCTCAAGATACTGACAGAAGACAAGTGCTGAGGATCTTTACATCTCTAACCAAATTCAACTTTCTCATTTCTGTGTTGAAAGTAGAACATACTCTTCAGTGGTATGACAATCCTCCTTTTTTTTTTTTTTTGACAAAAAGATTGAAAAACATTGAAAGTGCTCATAAAGTGAGAACCCTGTGACATTTGGCAGTGATCATCACAGACTCTTTCTCTAGGCTACGTAGTTGCATAGGAGAATATGGGATCTATAGTTTCAAGTATGAGTGCTGATTGCTCAGTCATATCCACTGCAGTTGACCTTTAAGAACATTGTCTATTTTGGGACCAAAAAGCAATATGTTTCCTTTAAAATTCTCTGTGCCTGATTATTATTATTGCCCCAGAGTGAACATTTCTCTGCCTTTGCAGCTGGAAATTTAATTGGTTGCTCTGTTTCTGTAACAGCTGCTAAGAATCTTTGCACTTCCCTTAATTGTTCTATTACTTTTATATAGCATCAAATGCAGTTAAATTTTGTCATCCCTGTATGTTTATATTTTATCTTATTTCAGTTAATTTAGCTTCTTAAGAAATGGATGGAGCTTTAATGTGGTGTTAAGTGTTTGCGGCTTTCTCAGATTGACAAGCAGTGGCATACTGGCATGTTAAAGCTTTGTTTGTAGATGATGCCTAAAATGCAGTGAAGATACGCCAGCATTCATCTCTCAGCATGTTGAGGCTTGTTAGATTTGTGTAAAGAAAGCAAGTTGCTTTGTACATATATTTTGAGATACTGCAGGGAAAGCTGGTTCTAACAGATGAGGAAGATGACCTACTGATATTTCACCAATGTAAGCTGTAAATGCCTTTCAGAGGCACCACCTGCACGTTTCCTCAGGTTAAGCATCATGTCCCCTTGCCCAAAACAGAATAGTTTCTCCTCTTGGAAGGCCAGCAACATGTCCTTTCCAAGCATCCCCTGCTCAAATTCAAATTCTGGGATCTAGTCCAGGGACTCATGGTGCGATTTGGAGGCTGGCCAGCACACACATTGTGCTGTACACTTCCTTATCTGAAGAGGCAGTTAGCAAATGTTTGTGTAAGAATAAGTCCCTTTTTTCTACATTCATTTGATTTTTTTTTGAGTTACACTACTCCTGTGTCTCTAAAGCTGATTGGAAGGCCTGAGAAAGGACTGTGAATAAACCAATCAGCAATCTGTGTCCTAAATATTTACTTTGGCTGCCAATAGCAGTATTTAGATACAGGAAGAAGTGCTCTTATTAAATGCCAAAGAACAGGATTAGTAAATTTACTAGTAAATAGGGCTGACAGTCTGCCTCACGGCAAAAATACATCTGGGCCGACCTTATGTGTGTTACTTCTCTAGGAAAACGAATAATCAAGGCCAATGAAATGAGAAGGATGATCAATACAGACACTTGCTGTTTATAAGTATATTCTCATTAATAAGGGCCTATTGACTGGAAAGAGTAGACTAGCACTTAGTTTGCTGGTACTTTAAGAATGGTACGTCTTAATAGCTACACTGTAGACTCTAAGGGCAAACTATGCTAAAACAAAAACATAATTTCTCCATCATCAAATATTGGTTACTGATCTTCTTTTACAATCTCTTTTTGTATATGGGTTAATAGATGGCTATTTTCTCTCTTTTTCTATATTTTAATACCTAATAATTTCCTATTTCCTTATTATGTTCTATATATCTCCTTGTTTTAGAGAAGATTTTAGGGCTTAGGAGCTCAAAAGTGATAAGTGATTTTGCCTGCTTTGCATTTTTATTTAACCAGACATAACATAAAAACAGTTTTCAACAACAAGAAAAGACTTTCCTATGAAATCTAAGTCCTTTCAGCACCTAACATTTAAACAGCCAAATTTGAACATTTGCAAACCCTCTAATAATTTTTCAGAAAATCATATTCCTTTCTTGACCTTCTAATGTTTTACTTTCATTTCCCTCTGCATCTCTCTGTTCTTCTCCATTTCTTCCTTCTACTTCTTCTTTTCATGTCTTACAGGATTCCTCTCTAATTCTTATATCTTCATTCGCACAGTATTTGTTTACATATTATTAGGAAATCTGCACATGGTTTTTCAGACATCCGATTTAATGATCTCAAATCTGTGCTAGCAACAGTGATGTTATTCTGAAAAGGTTGGTGATGGAGTATTACCACCGTCTATACTAAGTCTACTGGTGAAGCCTGAACCCACCCCAGGTTAAGCGCAGGTAATCCCAGGTACCCCAGTCCTTGGGGGAAATAGTCTGTCTAGGAACTTAGAATAAGGAAATTTGTAGCAGTGATTATTTTACACCATTCAGGCAATGAGGCATAGAGGAAAAGAGATAGATATGTAGAGTGAGAAAGCAATACCTCTTTGCTTGGAAGTAGTCCTGCATTTTGGTCAGCCCTGAAGTGGTCAGGCAGTTGGACTAGATGGTCATTGTAGGTTCCTTCCAACTGAAAATTATTCTTCTCTCCCTCTCCCTCTCCCTCTCCTTCTCCCTCTCCCTCCCCTCCCATCCTCTCCTCTCCCCTCCCTTCTTGTTTTGTAGGAGTAACACTTTTAGAAGGTGTACCTGCAATCTCAGTAGTTAAATAAGAAGATCAGATCTTGCTATCTATGCAGCAAAACCATCCAACGGGGCAATGGAGCTGAGTCACTTCCTTCTCAAGCTGCCTCACGTCGACTCTCAGAAGAGTATCTCAAAGTGAAAATGCTACAAGGACAAAGTGAAGTAAGCAGTGATACACATCAAATATCCTGACAATCAAATGTGAATGTCAGAATACCACACTGTGTCTTCTTCTAGCTTTCAAAGTACCTGTTTTTAATGATACTCACACCTTTAAAACTCAAGCATGCACATGAGCCACCTACAAGGCATCCGCTTTGTGTAGGAGAAGATTGTAGATTGGTAAGAGTAGCCAGTGCCTAATGGTGATGCGGGTGCTTTTGTAGATTGTGGCCTGCATCACTGGGGCAAATGGAAGTGAGATATACTTGTTTAAAATGAAAGTATAGGGATGTTCTGAAATTTCAGTTATGTACAATAAACCGGGAATCCAGGAAACTTGTAGTAGCTGCTCCCTAGGCTGCAAGAAACAGCTGAAGTACTGTATGCTTGAAGTACAGGCTAGGAAACTACTAATTTTAATGGTGCATTTAATCATTTCCATACCAGATGTAGATGTGATATCAATAACATGTTTTGATATTTACCTATGTGCTTACTAAGAAGAAAAGCAAATGAGAGAAAAAAAATTAATCTGTGACAGAAATACTTTATTTTTCTAAAACTGGTTCAGATAACTGAGCATACAGGAAGGATTATCTGTCTGGAAACTGAAAAATCAACTTTGTAGTTCTGTGAAAATAGAAATTTGTTGGGAATTAATTAGGTAAACGGAAGTTAAAACCTTGTTATCCATAAAAAAGATAAAACCCTTATTTGAATGCAAATACATTTTTCCTATGCAAGTAATATATGAGAATATGATTTTCTATCCTCTGAATACATCAGATACAGGTTACTTCCTGGATATATCGTACATAAAGAATAAAAAGAGCATAAAAAAGTGTGAAAGAGAAACCAGGCAATGTATGATCAGACTCTCAAGTTAACTGTGTCAATGGGCAGATTCTAACTGAAGTCAAAATCTGACACTTTAAAGTGTTAGCAATTATATATTTTATAATTACACCACTTCAGCCAAACAGAGGATGAAAGTGGGGTGCAAGGAGGAAGGGGAAAAAAAGGCAGTTGAGAAGGAAGTGCTTCAGTCAGTTACAGTGCTGTGACGCAGCAGCATTTATCTGCAGTTCCTTACAAGAACATTTTCCTGAACTGAGCCCACAGACAACAGTGAGTGTGGGTGTCTTCCAAATCTGCTTTGCAAATGAATTTAACCTGCATGTCCAAAAGGTGACATCTATGTTACTCCTACATCTATGAATTCCAGAATGGTTTCTACGTCTTGCAATGGTGATATACACTCCAGGTGTGGCCTCACCAGTGCTGAGGGAAGTATCCTCTCCCTTGACCTGCTGGTAGTGCTTTGCCTCATGCAGCCCTGGACACCATCAGCCTTCTCTGCCACAAAGCTCCATTGCTGACTCGTGTTCAACTTGGTGTCCACCAGGTGCTTTTCTGGCAAACTGCTTTTCAGCTGGCTGGCCTCTAGCACCTGCTAGCACCTGGGATTGTTAATCTCCAAGTGCAAGACTTTGCACTTGCTCTTGTTGTATTTCATGAGCTCCTATTAGCCCATTTCTCCAGCGTGTCAAGGTCCCTCTGGATAGTAGCACTATCTTATGGCATATCAGCCACTCCTCTCAGTTTTGTGCTATCTGCAAATTTGCTGAGGGTACACTCTGCATTACCATCACTAATGAAGATGTTGAACAGGACTGGATGTCACGGAGGCACTCACGAAACAAACAGCAGCCGCTATCCAAAAAAAAATGGGGTTTATTGCAACCAGGGTTGCCAGCACTCCTTTTGACTAAATACAGGTTCGGATGTCTGTCGAGAATTAACTACTACACAAGAGATTCCTGAATTTAAGGAATGACAAACCAAAATGGGC
>VWZK01011373.1:0-13779 GCA_013396935.1 Baryphthengus martii
TCTGCAGAGGGATCTGGACAGACTGGATCATTGGTCAAGTTTATGAAATTACGTAAGGCCAAGTGCCAGATCCCACATTTTGGTCACAACGCCCCCCTGCAACACTACAGGCTTGGGGAGGAGTGGTTTGAAAGCTGCCTGAAAGAAAAGGACCTGAGGGTGTTGGTTGACAGCCGGCTGACCATGAGCCAGCAGTGTGCCCAGGTGGCCAAGAAGGCCAACAGCATCCTGGCCTGTATCCAAAACAGTGTGGTCAGAAGGACTAGGGAAGTGATCATACCTCTGTACTCAGCTCTGGTGAGGCAGCACCTCCAGTACTACGTCCAGTTGTAGGCACCACAGTATAAGAGACACGCTGAGGTGCTGGAGTGGGTACAGAGGAAGGCAACAAGGCTGGAGAGAGGAGTGGAGAACATGTCTTATGAGGAGCACCTGAGGAAGCTAAGATTGCTCAGCCTGAAGAAGAGGCGGCTGAGAGGAGACCTCATTGCTCTCTACAGCTACCTGAAGGGAGGTTTTAGTGAGGCCGGTGTTGGCCTTTTCTCCCTAGTAACTAATCACAAGCTGTGCCACGGGAAGTTCAGATTAGGTATTAGGAAGAATTTCTTTACTGAAAGAATAGTTAAGCATTGGAACAGGCTGCACAGGGAAGTGGTGGAGTCATCATCCCTGAAGGCATTAAAGAAAAATGGGTGGATGTGGTGCTTTGAGACATGGTCCAGTGGTCATAGAGGCGTCAGGCAGAAAGTTGGACTTGATGACCTTGGAGGTCTTTTCCAACTTTAACGATTCTATGAAATGCCTAAAAGAACAATGCATTGCTTTTGGACACCAAAACAAGAACTTGCTTAGTTACATTTTACTTCACACTGCAGTGGGAGAAAAAACACACAGGAAGAGGATCAGGACCAGAAGAGCTCCTCCTCGTTCTCAGCAAACTTCCATCTTCATACTGACCATGACGTTTATGGTGTGGGATACACCAGTAGCCAACTCAGGTCAGCTGCCCCAGCTGACTCCAAACTGCTAATGGCCTGCAGACCATGGCAGGCCTATGATTCTGTCCCAGTGAAACCAGGACATAAGTTCTCTGTAACACTCAAATGATCTCAGGATAGACAAAAGCAGAACGCATGTTTCTTCCTTCATCCCCTCTGCTTTTTTAAAACACCTCTAAAGGGCAGAGGACATTTACAGGTGTAAGCTGACACTCAATGAATTAATTATTTCTTCTATGAATTTAAGATCTGTGTGAAAAACACACTCTCCTCCCTACTGCTGATAACTACTGTACCCACAGCTGGGATGCGTAAGCAGAAACACTCATAGTTGGTTTTAACATAACTGAAGCTGACCCAGCTGTCTGGTCAACAGTTATGGGAAGAACCCTTGTTGAACTGTTTTCAAAACAGTTCAACACCTAGCAGATAAAACAATGCTGAAGATTTGGATTCTGTAAATATTAAATGAACACAAGTCTTAAAATGGAAATCTCAGCAATTGTTATTCTACAGGTGACCATCATCACTGCCTGATATGTCTGACGCTGTAGGCTAGGGCTTCAGGCAGAGTAACAAGCTACTTTAGCAAGTTTAAAGTAACCTCTCCTGTTCCACCAGGTTATGCATTCCTATGCTTCTGACAACTCCTTAACAAAGTGATAGATTATTGTTGCAGCCCTATTAGGGGCTTTCCATGCCACATGAAGTTTGTATTTTCAGTGTTAGGATTATTAAATTTCAAAATCAGCTACTCTTACATTCAAAGTACAGATAAATCCTAAACAAAGATAAATGATCACTTTGTAATAATACATAGGGGGCGGGGTGGGGTGGGTGGCAAAGATCCACATTTCTGGAGTTACTAGTGCTTCTGAGCACTACACCAGGTTCACTTTCAAGATGCAATTCCCCACTAAGTGATTTTTTTGTTGCAAAATGTTTTTTAAAATTCAGCAGTACATCTGCAAGATATATCACTTCTGAAATAATGAATAAATTGGATGTTATTGGTGACAACACAACTTTGGCTCCATTTTTCTCTTCCAACTGGACTGGATAAGCTTTGGCAGAGGTTCTAGTGCACAATTTGTAGAATCCTACAGTATAAAGAAATCCTCTGAAAGCTAATGCTGTGGAAAGAAAAGGATAACCTTCCTTATGGCAGACTGAAGGTACATAGGCAACATGCAGGTGAGAGCAAAAAAATACTGTCATTACACCCTTTCTCACAGGACATGCCATGTTCAGGCTGCCAGGTAAATATTTTGAGGTACTGCAGCTTAAAGTTTAAAGCCAAATCATTGAAGACCTAAATCTGAACATCCTGAACAATCTAACATAGCTAGGCAAAATGTTAACCTCAACTAAAAAATGTCCTGTCTAAACTTCGTGATCCATTTGTTAGTTACAACTGCAGAATAAATTGTGTCTCCGATCCACAACTGAATCCTTCCTATTAGCATGGCAAAAACAGCAAAAAAAAAAAAACAATCAAAAAATTTTTAAAAAGTAAACTGCCCAGAAATAGTTACATTTAACATGTTCAGAAAACAAGACGTACCTAGGCCTTGAGTAAGAAGCAGCCTTCTCTAATGACACACCACGATGCTCAGGCTACCTATTCCTGCATAGGAATCAAAGAAGTCAGCTTTGATGAGCATGAACTAAGTGGTCAGCAGAATAAACTGATGACTGCAAAGTCATCTACTTTACAGTAGCAATTTATAATGAATTGCACTCTGTTCTCTGCCCAAGTAGTTGTGGAAGTTTTTATAATTAGCATTCTTTGCAGGAATACTTTTATGACTAGATTATTCTATAAGCAGTGATGTCACGCTTAAGTCTGAAAGCACAGTAGCAGAGATAAGATTGCTATAGGCACACTTCAAATGAGGCAGGACGCAGCGTTTGGCCATGTGATAGGCACAGAGCACCTGTTTATAATATTAGGAAAAAGTATGTTCCCAGATTATTAGCAACCATACAAATTTACACCAAGTCAATCACTCTGAAACACTGCCTGCTTCTGGGAACAAAGCAGAGAAACACAGGATTTCTATGAGTAAATTTGAATTCACATGCTTTTGACATACAAGAAATAATGTGTCCATCTGTAAGTACACCTATACCCAGCATTATTGCATCACTGACAACTGAAGTCCTTGGAGTGACAAAGTTTGGAAAGAATCAGTGTTTAAAGAACTCCATTTCACAACAGGAAGAGAGAAGAACCATAAGATGGTGGTTTTTTGAATTACTGACACTATACTGAAGTTAATATAACAATGAGATCTTGGCCAGTGAGGCTACTCACAGGCTACTCTGTCCCTCCAGACAGAGTAGTATTTCCTACCGTGTTCCAAGCTGACCAGCAACTGTGAGATGACTTTTCAAATTATATTGTTAAAGTAGTATCAGATGTAGATATTAAAGCAGTATCAGATGCAGGAAAGTCAGGACCTATCACTAAGTCTGGATATTAACAGTAGAAGTGTGATATCTTCTTTTCTATAGACGGCAAGCATTTTAAATCCATCCTGGAATATAGTATTTCTTACCCAAAGAACCATAAAAATAAATAAACAAAATCCCACAAAAGCCCCAAAACTACCCACAAACAACCCTCTCCCGACTCCTCTTATTTCCCAGCAACTACTGCCTTACCATGACATCAAAATTCATGACAGCATGACTGAATCGAGCACCAAGCAACCTCACAGACAAGTTAAAATATTCAAGCCAGAAAGGCAGAAAATTATCAAAACAAAAAAGGTAATTTGTGGGAATAGCTGCTGGCCAGTGTCACAGTCAACATTACAGTATGTTCACTTCTAACAACAGTTGCTTACATAAACATATAAACAATTTCACCCCATTCTGCAGCATAAAGGTAGTAAGAAGATTCCCTGAGAATGCGTTTGCCTGGACAGTGTATTCAAAGAAAAGAAATAAATGTTACATGTTTACTTAATCATGCAGTAAGCATTTAAGGACACCTGTCATTTCCACATGTATAGATGCAAACCAGAAACAACAGTAATCAGGTAAGCACCACATAAGCAAGTTGTATCTCATTCAAGTTAGTTATCATTTCTCAATGGGTGATTATAGCATGTACTAAAGCAAAATTATAGAATCATAAAACAGTTTGGGTTGGAAAGGACCTTAAAGGTCATCTAGTTCCAAACCCCCTGCCATGGTCAGGGACACCTCCCACTAGACCAGGTTGCTCAAGGCCTCTTTCAACCTCACCTTGAACACTTCCAGGGAGGGGACATCCACAACTTCCCTTGGGAACCTCTTCCAGTGTCTCACCACCCTCACTGTAAAAATAACTGAGCAGGCAATTTCATTTATTAAAATTTGCTAGCTCTTCTGATCCTACTGTCATTAAAAACAGATGCATTTGTTTCCTTAACAGCAGATTTCACTTTCGGTTTTTCTTTCTCTTAATGACTGGCATGCTTGAAAAACCTTTAATGCTTCATTAACAATTCATATTCTCAATGAAGTGACATTAAAGAGCAGCTAGATGTACTATATCTAACACTCTTTCACCATATTAAATATCCCTAAGTATAGAAATAGATGACATCTTTCAAACATACTTTCATAGATCTCAGGCTACTATCAATTTCAAGACACTTCAAGAGCAGGTTGTTACAAATACTTAATGGCAAGACAGCTCTGTGCTTACATTACTACACAAGAGTAGCTGTAGCAATGCAATATTGGACTTGATATCTACCTACTATCACTGTTAGAAGAACCATCTTGTAACATCAAGCCATACGTGACTTTAAAAGCATGTAGAAGCTGCACTTGCATGAACATTAACGATCATGTGGAGTACAGTACGATACTACACTACTTGGAAAAAAAATAAATGCCTGACAAGTAATTTATCAATTACTATCACGTTAACTTGTCTAGTTAGGTCTCAGCAGCAGCACAGCTCATTATGGGTTAATATAGCATGTGCAGAGACCTCCCAAAAAGCACATAATCATTCTTGGAAGAATACATTACCGACTCTTTATATCTCAGTGTGATCCAAGAGAGTAAGTTCCTGGCTCACCTTAATCCAGCCATTCCACTTAACAATCAAGATATTTAATAACTTAAGGAAGTGTGCCTTTGAGCATCTTGTGAGGTTTTCTTTTCCAAGAAAAGAAAGTGACTACATCTAGCAATAAAGATGAAACTATAATGAATGCAGAAAAGCTCTTTAATTAACATAGTATGATGAAAAGTTAAGTGACATCAATGTTTTATTCTTCACAGGTGTTACACACACCCTACAAGTTTCTTTAACAGGAAATGCATACGGGTAAAAAGCCTCAAGCTCAACTTCAGTAGAAAAACTTGGTTGAGAGTTGTTTACAGGAGTTACCCAGAGGATAAATTAGTTTGAAGGAATTAAGAACCTGTAGCTTCCAGTTGAGTATTCACAAAAAGCAGGCAAAGTGGACTTTTAAAATTTCAAGTATCCTCCATCTCAAGACTGATATACAAATCCAACATTTTCTGCCTGTAAGAAGACTGTTGGAACTGTGAATTCTTTTCCATATTTTTACAGAAGCATTCTAACACATCTCTAACCAGCATCTAGTAATGAAAAGCCTAACTGAAAAGTCAAAATCAGTTTTGAACTCTACAATAGCAACTTCTGAGCCAGCGGGACCAATTCAGGTTGAGAAAATGTAATAATCTTTACTATACAACATTTTCCACTTAGCTCACAGACTTCTGTCATTCATGAAGTTTGCTCGGTTTGCTTACACATTCAAAGCCGAAAGAGAATCTCAACAATGTATTTTATCCCACGGGGAAACTGTAGCCTACAGCTGGATTATCTAGGATCTGAAGAGAATGCTTAAGGATTCTGGAACCTTTAAATTCATGCATTAACCACATTCAGAGTAGCAGGAACATGGTCAGGTTTTTACTGTAACTGCATACTGGAATTGTTTTCCAAGAAAGTACAGTTGTTTCAACTGCAACAGAGACAAAAGCTAAAGAAAAGGGAATTTAGTAGCCAACTACATAAAGAAAATTACTATCTTTATACAAATGGGAACGTTTCATATGTGCTGCCTAAAACTGTTCGCAAGTTGGGAAGATCTACTTTCTCCTCAAGTAACTCTATTTCAGCAGTACTTGTTGCAGCTCCCAGGCAGGCTGCACGGTCTGAAAAGATTTTGTCTGCATATCATTGTATTAAAACATCCCATCTTCTTCTTGCACGAGACACTTCTGCTGCTATCAGTGATATTTCACGAGTGATGCATCAGCAACTGTTGAGGGACCAGAAAGATATTCCTGGCCCCACACAATGAAACTCCACCCAGACAATCCATTAGAGTAACAGAATAAAAAGGCAAGTAACCACACATAAACATCTTTAAGCAAAGATGGCACATCAGGAGGTTTAGTGGCTCCTTTTCACATGTCTACAGAATATCCTTTCTGAAGTGCAGGCATGACTACTATCTCCACATTTTAATTGAGGTTTTTGCATATAAGCCATGCAGTCATAAAGATACCCTGCTCACAACATTTTCACCTCAGCACTCCCTCATGTTTTCTCTTAACTCTCCTTTCCATACTTCTGCTGGCATTTTTAGCAAAGAACCTATCAGAAACCAAAGACCTATCGGTCTCGTACAAAAACTAACTATAATAAAGGTTTACTTTCCTAAACAGGAAATAACTTTCACCTTGATTGGAGAGAAATATCAAAAAAACCCAAAGTCACCCTTATCAGTGGCTTTTGTCCCTTAACTCCCCAACAAGCTACTCAATGAAAGCAAAGCCCAAAGAGAAACAGATTGAGACCACAAAGACATTTCTTTTTTACCACTAGAAGCACTTTAATTTACACAGGTTCATTACAAGTCCTAGCACTGACAAATGGTTCATGCTAATTTTTTCATTTTTTTAATAGTTTGGACTTTATAACTTCCTGTTAAAAAAAACACAGATGGAAAAGGCAGATCATTCCTTTATTTCAATGAGAATTTACTCATCAATAGAAAAAAAGATAAAAATAATTTATCTGTCATATTCACTCTTAGTACTCTTTAGAGTGATGAAATCGCAATGGAATACATGAGTAGGTCAAAAATCTGGACAAGGAAGTTCTCTGACAGACTCTAGACCCCTATTCCTCCAGAAGAGAATACTGGCAGATCACAATATTTGAAAAATCAGTAACCAAACAAGTCAATTAGTACCTGGAGAATAGGGTCCAAATTAAGTCTCAGTTCTGTCAATTTCTTGCCTTGCAATTTGTATTTCAAAGCAGCCTACAAGAAAAGTTTGAAGACTGACTGTTACGCCACCAAAAATCCCACCAACAAGTTAACACGAGTTGGTCTTTGCATCAGTTTGCTCCCTTTAGACTGCTTATGCATGTTATACAACAGCTAATCATCTGCCCTGGACTCAAGGAAAAATTAGTCATAACAGTGGATGGTATCAAAAGTCTTACTCTCAATAAATCATAATCTAGATAGGTATCATACTCTTAGACTCCCACAGTACTGGGCAGAAAGTGTACAGCAAGAGGTACTCCTCGAGAAGGAAATATATAGAAGCTTCCTTATCTGAGAAAGTGTTCTCTACAATTATAGTGACAAACAATGAGCTTGATCCTAGCACAACGTGAATATGCAGTGCTTTTTCAACTCTCTTATACAAAGAAGGCTGGCATGCTACATAAAGCCACACAACCTAGGAAGAAATTACAGAATCTTGCTGCTGATGCTGCCTGTACTTACACATCAGCCTCGGTACAAACATCATGATAAATATACATCAGTCATCTTTACGCTCATTCAGCAACATTAGCTTTCTCTCAGAAATTCATACTTTTCCTCAAGTTCTGTAGCTAAAATTGAGTACAGAAACCTACATTTTAAAGCCACATTCTCCAACAAAACAGTGGGTTTTACACTGCAACGACAAAATCATTTGCAGAGTATACAGGTGGTACCAACACATTTTACCTTTTTACCTGGACTAGTATTCAAAAAGGATTCCAGAGTAATACAGTGTGCAAGACTAGTGCCAGCATGAAAACAGCTGAAAGTCAAGAGCTGTAAGAAAAAACCTCTTGACTTAATCAGAAGATCAAGGGGAAGACAGTCATTCTCAGTCTCAACCAATGACTTCTACAGGGTTCTGTAGAAGTCTGCAGCTCTTCCAAGTTTAACCTTTTAATATGTTCACGTTTTGAAGATTAATTCTTCATTTAGCACTGGGTGAGATAGAGAAAAAAAATGTTAATTTAAGTACGCCATTTTCTTCTTCTATGCAACTCTAAATCCCACTGAAGGAACATTTGCTCATTAACTTCTAGCTGGAAGACACAAGTTAGAGCAGCAAGGCCTCTTTTCTTTTGCAGTTCTCAAAGGTCTTCTAATTAGGTAGATGAAAGTTCATGGCGCTTCCCAGTTGATAGCTAAGATTACCTAATTCTTTTGTAAAAAAGAAAAAACACAAACGAACAAACAAAACAACCCAATTCAACAATATGTCAAAATATAAAGCAGCATTGAAATCCTTAGAAGCATAGAAAGACTCATCCATCTCTGTGCTGATTACACGACAGTGGTCAAGCACCTCCTCGTACAATGGTACGGACTTCTATAGCATAGTCAACTGAGGTTCAGCAACAGTGGTGACAGGGATAGCAAATTACTATCTGCAGCTCGTAAGGATATCTGTAATGAAGAACTGGATATTATCTGAACTTTTCTTAATCAACAATAAGAGTCTAAAAAAAAAAAAATAATTTCAGTGATATACCTGGCTATTTAACATAATTTAACAGTTAAACAATTACCAATAGGATCCAGCTAACAGCTTTGAAAGAAGAGAAGCATCTCATAACTTCCATCAACATAAATGATAAAGATTTGATCACAATTCATTACTGGAAATTCTCATAATGTTGTTGTCAGTGTAGGCCATAGATTAGGTGTGTTCTGCCTCTGAGGGTTTTTTATGTAAAAAAAAAATACTCGGTTTGCAAGGGTTTCCAGATTAATTAAAGAAGTATAAATACTAAACTATCCTAACTAGATTACACAAGTAGATATACATGTCACAAATTACAGACTGAAAGCTGACTGCACTTTCTTACAGGCTAAATTATGCTTTTGCAGTTTCTTAATACTGAAGTCATACACACAAAATAGTAAGAAGTGTTCTGTTTTTCACATATGCTTCAGCTTTTCCTTCAGTTTGTTTAGGTGCTTCAAACGACGAAGGTAATTGTACCAAGGAGTGGTAAATTGCATCAGTAGCTCTGTAGTAAAAATTTAACAAGAGGCTGATTTTAACAACTTCAGCAAACATATGAAAAAAGCTTTCTAACAGGACTACCAAACCTACTGCCAGATAATTTCGAAGTATTAATGTTCTGGGAATTCTGGAATGCAGTCTGATCATATCTGTCCTGAAGACTCCAGATGACTATCTCTCACCAAACTGCAGAACTACCTGCTAAGAGCTTCATCAAAGAATGGCAATCACTGTCTTTCTAAGATTTCTTCAAATTATTTCGCCAAAATATAAAACTTAACTGCTCCGATTGAAGATTTCTCACACACAGATTCTGCCTGAAGCAGACAAGGTTTGGAGAGCTTCAGAGGAAAATGTTTACAGTTCTCCAAACAAAATAAACTGGGAAGAGACTGTGTTAAGAAACTTGATTGTTTTATTAATAGGTTAACACTCTCATGCTTTAGGAAAAGTTTCCACAAATAATGCTTTTCTATCCTTCTGGAAAAAGCACTCAATCTGTAAGTATTTATGACGCCCTTAAAAATACAGTTTACAAACCTGAAGCTCAGAAGATTTAACTCACACGAGATTCTACTCACTGCTATCTACTGTGCCAGGCCAGGTTAGCAAAAGTTCAAGGGGCCTTGCATACAAAAGACTGTAAGGTAACCCAAGGCATGACCTATGGCCAGGTTTATAACTGTGTGTTATACTGAGGCTGTTTTATCACAAGGATGCTCTCATGCAAAACTAAAGCGTAGAGGAATTCCTTGTTGAACAAGGACACGCGGTGGCCCTTGAAGGACTAGACAACCCTGGCTTAAGGTCTGACTAGGCCTCAGTTAGCATGAGTCCTGAGTGTCCTTGAGGTCACCTTGAAGGGCAGAAAAGAAGGAATTTTAGCATTAAGCAAACAAGAAAGCGGAACATGAACAGGATGTAGTAACCGCAAAAGAGGTGTGTACAGGAAAACATGCCCAAATGCATATAACCAATTAGCTTAGAGTTTAGTATGTGTGCTTGTAACCGCTATCCAACGAAAGCAGCTGAACGTATGCGTCAACAGCTTAGAAAACTACATAAGCAAACCATGTAAGGCAATAAAGGAGAACAATATGTAGCCATATTGGTGTGACTGTCGTTACTCAGCCGGCTTCCCGCGGGGACCCTCTTCACTAAAGCTCCTTCTCTTCTGCTACCTCCCTAACATTTCAGTTAATTTTACTGAAACAAAACCTTAGATACTTGGGCACTTACAGCATGGGCCTGACAAACTATACTCGAGTCAACTCACAGAGCTAGAGTAACACAATGCATACTACCATACTGCTTGGTGCAAAAAAGCAGAGCTTAATTTCTCCTGGTCAAGTAAGCCTGATTTACAACAACCTTCATAACAAATATATAAATGTTTTCAATATTCTCACTTTCACCTTCTCACTTCAGTCTCCTACAAAACAGGTTTGAAGTGTCTTCGTTACTAACAAATTTCACAGTTTCAGTCACTGCCTCTTATACACACTGGGAAGAAACGTTTGGGCTCCCATGTCCTTCTTCCCTGACTCCGGTTAGTATTATGGAAAAGCCACTTGAGACAATGGTTTCTTTAACAACAGCAGCCTTCTACAAATTTTCACTGAATTCAAGGTCCATCAGGGTAGGAGACGATGATGGAAGATTCAAAGACAAGATTATTTTTATATTCCATAAACAACACATACTGCTAAAATACTGCAGTGTGCATGCTATGTTCTATGTGAAACATAAGTTGGTGCTAATATCCCTACAATCTTCTGGACAACTTTAAGTTCTCTGGAAAGTTTTCAAACTTAAATAAATTTCAGTGTGTTTTTACTGCTCAATTTTTCCAGGATTGTAACAGAAAGCTAGAAATCCCACGATGAGTGTAGCTTGTTCCTGTAGAGAATCTGCTCTGGCAGGTTAACATTCCAAGAATTTGGCTATTACCACATTTCCTTCACTTTCATGAATGAAACTGAGAACTTCTGTTCTCATCAAGAAGTGTTATATAGGTTTTCTAATTAGGACAGACAGAAAGTATACAGCCAGGAGACGGCCTTTTCTGAATTTCACAGGAACTCCACAGAATGTATTGTCATTTTTGAGTTTACTCAGTGTTAACATGTAACACCACAGGAAAAGCATTAGATGCAAACAGTCTACAGTGGGGCAGGGTTAAGATACGATTTATTGCACCATAAGGAAATATTTCTGTCCTTCCAACAAACTCCTTCCAGATAATCACCCAAGTTTTTCCACAAAGAAAGAAACAGTAGACTTCTCTGACTAGACACAGAACAGGTTAGTGCACTATAGCAAAGAACTACGCATACACTACTATTCCCTTTCCTCAGGAACTTCTACCCTCATCTACAAAATGACTTGTCTTCTCTGGCTGATAGACAGCTACTCAGCTCTGCAGAAATGCAGATCCCCAGAAAGTCAAGGATGTCCTCACAGAGCAGACAAAGTTATAAAGCAATACTATCTTGCACACTCTTCAGTGTCACCTGTGAATGGTAGGTCGTCCTGGCACTAACAGTTAAAAAAAAAGAAACTAGTCTGTTCAACCAAGTAGTGTGTTTCTTGGTTTTATAAGGAAAAAAAACCAAGTAATATGAAGTACTACATTAATCATAACACTGGGTTTTCATCAGTAGTTCTAGGGTATTTTAACCATCAGGTACAGGAGTATGACATACTGCCCACTTAAGGTCCTGTGTTTGTGTCTGAAGGCAGTCAGAAAACGTCAGTTACCGTGTATCACAAACTACATGGAAATGGCTAAAGAACTGCAAAATAATGGCTCTAGATCAAAGTGTTAGTTGAAGCTGTTCTCTACTGTAAGCTAAGAACATGAAGTTTTTGAAATTCAGCCCATTACTGGTGACTCATTTAGGTTTCTGTAACCTTGAAACTTCATGCACCTCCCACTTGCAGAAGAATGGTGGTTATTTAGCCAGCCTTCTGGTACCCAACACTTGCAAGGTCCAAGTCTTTCTAGAAGTTCACAGAGACTTTTGCTCATGTTTCTCAACACCCAGTTCTACTTGTGCAAGAGCAATCCTTCTACCCTTTTTTCTACTTACTAGTACCATGGGATCAGAAAAGCAATCCATAATCATCAAGAAAACTTCGGAATTTAATACGGCAGTTGAAAGAAAACAGACGAAAACGTCAAGAGAAGCTACAAAAAAAAACAAACAACACAACCAAAACAAAACCCACCTCTCTAACTCTTCAGTAAAACATAACCTCAACTGTATCCTAAACCAGATAAACTCACAAATAGTGCTCATGTAGGCAACTTCAGCTATAATATTTATTATGGTTAATAATATTTATTTTGGTTTAAATTTATCATGGTTATTAATATTTATAACAGCATCAAACCAGAAAAGGGTAGATTTAGATGAGAAATTAGTAAGAAGATCTTCATTATGAAGGTGGTGAGACACTGGAAGAGGTTCCCCAGGGAAGTTGTGGATGTCCCCTCCCTGAAAGTGTTCAAGGCCAGGTTGACTGGGGTTTTGAGCAACCTGGTCTAGTGGGGGGTGTCCCTGACCATGGCAGGGGATTGAAACCAGATATCTTTAAGGTCCCTTCCAACGCAAACCATTCTATGGTTCTATGATTTTACTATTCTGCCTTCTCAAGCTGGACATCTTTCAACTACAGCGTTAAAGCTACCTCGCCTGGCCACCGTTAGACTACGTAGAGAAGCACAACTCAGGCTTATTTTCCCTGCTTCCCAGGTAAACCTCCTGTCCCATGCCAAGCTCTGCACCGAAAGGTGTGCTGGCACAGCGCAAAGCTCAACACCTCGCACAACTTTTAAGACTAATTAATGTTCCTTGATTTGATGCCTTCAAAGGAACATAAAACTGTCCATAACGGTTTTGATAGACACATCCTCACAAATGCTCACTCTCACCAGCACGTAGAACATCAAAACAATCTGCTGATTTGCTATCGGTTTCACAATCTGCCCATCACTGCTTACTTCCTAGCCACAGTTAAATTTCTAAAACTGAGTTTAAAAAGTAAGAAATAGAGACACGCACTAACTCTGTTTTGAGGTAGACACTTCACTGCACTGCATTACTCTGTGAAAAGTGAAGACAGTGCATCTTCAGAGCCGCGCTCCCAGAACCACACCCCCCGCCGCTCTTGCCAGGTAAGGGTTGTGCCACACTTAACGGCTCCAGCCCCGCGTCCGCCTGGCAGTTTACGTAACGCAGCTGGGGAGGTTACACACCCTTCGGCCACAGCGGCACGGCCAGAGGCACGGGAGGGGGAGCACCCGCTCCGCGGCGGCTTTCTGCCGGTCCCCGTCCCCCCCACTACACGGGTGACACTAGACTCCGCTTCGGATGAGGCGAGTTTCCGGGCTGGCCGCAGCTGCCCGATGCCTCCCGTCACCGCGCCGGTCCCGGCGCCAGGGAGGACCGGGGCGCAGAGGAAC
>VWZK01011375.1:0-19092 GCA_013396935.1 Baryphthengus martii
GAAGGCCACTAGGTTGGTCAGACAAGACTCGCTCTTTCTGAAGCCATGCTGGCTGTCTCAGATCACCCCCCTGTCCTCCATGTGCCTTAGCAGAGCTTCTAGGAGAATCCGTTCCATGATCTTTCCAGGCACAAAGGTGAGGCTGACAGGTCAGTAGTTCCCAGGGTCCTGTGTTCTACCCTCTTTAAAAATGAGTGCAATGTTTCCCTTTTTCCAGTTACTAGGGACTTCAGCTGGCTGACATCACTTTTCAAATACCATGGAGAGTGACTTGGCAACTACATCAGCCAATTCTCTCAGGACTCTGAGATGTATCTCATGAGGTTCCACAGACTTATGTATGTTCGGATTCCTCAGGTGGTCACGAATCTAGGGAGGTGTGAAGAGAGGTTGTCAGTGAAGACTGAGGAAAAAAAGTTGTTGAGTTCCTCAGCCTTCTCTTCGTCTGTTGTTTCCAGCTTGTCAGTGTTGCTCATGAGAGGGTACACTTTCTCTGACATTCCTTTTCTAGTTGACATACCTGTAGAAATTTGCATCCCTGGCCAAGTTCATCTCCAGCTGTGCCTTGGCCTTCCTGACTTCATCCCTACACAACCAGGCATCATCTCTATACTCCTACCAGGAACTCTGTCCCTGATTTCACTGCCTGTGCAGTTTCTTCTGGTCCTTTAGGTTGACCAGCAGGTCATGGCTCAGCCACACTGGTCTCTGACCTTCCTTGCCTGACTTATCACACCTAGGGATCAAGAGCTCTTGTGTTCTGTGGAAAGGGTGCTTAAAGATCTGCCAGCTCTGTTTAGTTCCCTTGTCCCTGAGAGACGTTTTCCCGGGGGTCCTATTGACTAATTCCTTGAAGAGCTGGAATTTTGTTTTCCTAAAATTCAGGGTCTTGACTTTACCCCTCACCTAATCTATATCTGTCAGGACTCTGAATTCCACCAGTGCACAATCACTGCAGCCCAGGCTACCCCAATCTTGATGTTACCAACTAACTCAAGTTGGTGACTGTCAAGTCCAGTATCACAATCCTTCTGGTAGGGCTGTTTTATTACCTGGCTTAACAAGTTATCTTACATACAATCCAGGAGTCTCCTGGATTGCCTACAACTTGCCATACTACTTTTCCAGCAGGTGTCAGGGTGGTTGAAATCCCCCAGCAGGATAAGAGCTTGTGAAAAGGAAGCCTCCTGTAGCTGGAATAAGCAGGCTTTGTCAATAGGTTTCCCTTGATAAGACAGCCTGCAGTACACACCAACCACAAGGATCTCCATGTTGCCTCGGTCTCTAATTTTTACCCGTAATCTTTTGACCTGTTTGTGGTTATTCTTCAGAAACAGCTCTTCACACTCTATCCATTGATGGATGTAGAGGGCAACTCTTCCGCTCTTCCTTCCTTGCCTGTCCCTTCTGAACATCCTGTAGTTATAATGTTATAATTACCATTTTTAATCCAGTCATGGGATTTGTCCCACCAAGTTTCGGTAATGGTAACAAGGTCATAGCCTTCTAGCAGCACAATGGCTTCCAGCTCCTCCTGTTTGTTGCCTGTCCTGCATGCATTGGTGTAGAGGCACTTCAGCTGGCCTGTTTTCTGTGTCACCTTCTGAGAGGAACTACCTTGAATACCTTTGAGGTACTTCACTGATGTTTCCTCATTGGCTTTTACTACATTAGGAGCCCTTGGCTCATCTTCATAAGACTTCAAGTGGGCTGCAGTGTCCTCAGTATGCCTCAGAGCAACAGGCTGATGGCTTTTGCTAGCACACTGTCTTTCTAACCTTGGCATTTCATTCCACAGCTTGTTACAGGCAAGTCTGATAATATCAGCCTTCCTCTTCAAGTCTAGTTTAAAGCCCTGTAAATGAGCTCCACGAGCTCCTGAGGAAAGACCCTCTTCCCTCTCTGAGAAAGGTGAATCCCATCTGATGCCAGCAAACTTGGTGCCTTGTGGGCCATCCTGTTATGGAGGTGACACCAGACACGAAGCCATGTATTAACAAAACTGGGTCCATCTGTTTCTTCCAATGTCATTGGCAGCAACTGGAAGGAGAGAATTAAAAAAAAACCTGCACCTGAGATTCCCTCATTAACTGTAACAAGGTCCTGAAGAATCTTTTGATCATTCCTGGACTATGAGTTGCAGTTTCGTCTACACCCATATGGAAGATTAGTAATGGGTAATGATAGTCCAAGGGCTGTACCAAGCCAGGGAGTTTTCTAGTGTTGTTCTTAACCTAGGCCCAGGGAAGCAGCAGACTTCCCTAAGAGGAAAGTCTGCTCAGCATATAAGCAGGTAAGTGAAGTCCAAATGTTGTGTCATGTAATGTAACTAAATTTTAGTACAACTACCTTTGCAAGAACGGGAAAACATAAGTCATAAAAGACTTCACAGGTCTCAGGAGGTAATGTGAATTTAGATGCTAGGAAGGTATAAATTAGAACTGTATCATAGCTTTATTCTAATACATCCTAAATCACACTAAGATTTATTAATTTAATCTACCTTACTATACAGCATGAACATTTCTCCGAAAGAGGACTGTGGCATCTTTTTTTGGATTACATATTCATATAAACCCGGTGAATATTGGAATGAAGATCTTTCTGTCTTATTGAGTCCTGAAAGGAGGAGGAAGTTAGCTGATTTTCCTTAAAATAAAACCAGACTTGGATTATATTTAATTACAAGCAATGTTACTACTAAAAGTGCAGGAAAAAAAAAAGAACACCCAAGCCAATTCACAAAAAGAGAAATCCCAAAAACACCCATCAGGTTAATAAAGACAACAGGAAGCTGCCTGAAAAAAAGATCAGGGGAAAATGATGTTTGAGTCTTAAATGGATGAGCACTGAAGAGAATTGTGCTTTATATGCCACATAGATTCTTTCCAAAAATCGTGACAGAAACAGAGCACGAGCCTGGCCCCTACCTTTGTCTCTTGCAGCTCTGAGAACAATAGCACGCATCAGTCTTTACAGGAGGAGAAGAGCAGGCAGCCCTCCTTGAATCAGAACTGTGCTCTGAACACTTATGTGGTACCGCTTCCCTAGAGATGAGGGCACATAAGTATGCCCTCAATGAAGTTAAGAATGAATAAAATGTAAGAAGTGGAAGATATCTGGACAGTATGTTAATCATTCAAACATTAAGTGGACAGAAATCGCATTATAGCACTTGAAATCTCTCTTTTAAAGTCAGTAAGAAAAAGTTTCATCCACGTCCTCTCTAGGACCGATAAACAGATTACAACTATTAGAACAACATTCAAAAAGGTAGCTAAAAATTAGTGAACGCAGAGTCCTTAATTATTGGAGAGGGGGCAGGGAGGGGGAACTTTCCATACGAAATGCAGGTCTGGTTTTCCAGCAGATATATTAGCCTAAAAGAGCTGCTGGAAGATGGCGAAGGAAGTCATTTCCACATCTGTCATATGAAATGTTACAATTCAAGTACAATGGCAGGCATTAATAACTGCAACCCCAATGTCACCGGCAAGCTTCGCCTAAAGAGGCATCTCAGCAACTGGCAAGTTCACGTCCCTGTCAAATAAAGCAACGCAAGGTTGCTCGGCAACTTTTGACCGTGGGTTTGCAGTTCCAGGGGAACATTACACATTTCATGAAAATTCTCAAAGAGAAATCAATTACCATCTTCATTCCAATTAATCTTTTCTATTGTTTCTTTTCTATACAGTACAATATAAACTGGTAGTTTTGCCCCTTTTTCTGAAGCCAAATGAGTCACCACCTTATTTCTGCAAGCAAAAATGGGTGCAACAAAGTGTATTTGTTTTCTGCTGTAGCAACAAACCTAACCTCTGCAATATTTCAAGTGACTTCAACATAGTCATCATGCATTTCAAGTTCAAGCCATAACCAGCATTGTTTGTATCCACAAAGAAGCTGCTCGGCAATATGGCAAAGTTTTCAGTAAATAGTCCCCAAAATGAAGACACCAAGCAGGAAACAAATACCTTTAACATTTTGAGGAGTTAACTAAATTGCTACTGCCTTCTGAAATATTTTTTTTTCCTTTCCTATCTTGCTGCTTTGTAATTTAAAATATCTAAACGATATATACTGCATCACCTGAAATGAGCCTTGTCACTATTTTATTGATTTCCAATCCTATTTCATGTTGTATCACTAAACAAATGCAAAATGAGAGAACGAGGATGGATATTCATGGAGTATCATGAATGTATATTTAAGTAGCAAATAGAACTGCCATATTCCATACATTATTAGCTACTCCATACTCTAAGTGTTATTGTTTCTTTGTAATCTGTACTCTCCAGTATGTAACTACAATAAAGCATAAGAATGAAGCTTGACAAAGTTCTGACACCGCTATTTTGATCGCATAAACAGTATAAAGAGTAGTTAAGAACCAGGTTTTATTTTTTAACAAACTACAGCAAGAGAAGTTTCACAGAAAAGAACATTGCTATTAATTTCCTTTTAAATCTTGATCATGAAATATTTAATAACCATCATCCCCGTCCTGCAACTTGTATACACTTACACAGTTCCAGTGGGATGAAGTCCCTTCTCATTTACAAAATCATAAATTAGAAATAACTCTGTTGAAGTTAATGGAATTTAAGAGGCATAAATCGAGGGCAATCAAATCTAATGGGGTTACTTGTATGAGTAAAAGATTTAAGAACTGGGAATCGAGATAGATATACTGTTACATCTCTATCCAGTTATTTAAACATCAGTATAGAATTCTTAAGCACATTAATGGCAGGAGAGTTTATAACATTCAAAATAACTAACGCAGAGACCTGTAGCAGTTTCCAGTGAACATTTATATTGCCAGCAATAAATGTTTTCGCACTGTACTTTGTCTTAGAAGTCTGAATTCAGCTCTTATTGGTCATAGCAAATACAATGTATTTTATTTAACTGACTTTTTCATGAGACTTGATTTCAGCAATTTCCTCCTCTATCACCAATATAATTTATTGACGAGTAATAAAAAAGTGACTCATGGGAATATTTAGGACTGACTTAAGTTCATGTACGTAGTGGGCATAGGCACTAAATCCAATGCTCTTTTACAGTGAATCTAGATTATACATCCTCAACTTCGTAGTGTATCAAGATCTAATGCTCTTCCACTGAGTACAACATGCTTAACTGAATACAGAGAAGCATGCAGCTTGTCCAGAACCAGGGAAGATGCTGACACATTCACCTATCTTATTTGGTTTCATGTTAGAGCTGTACAAAAGTTTATACTGTTTGCATAAAAGTTTGCCAGTATCCATTATTTACACAAGAAGTCACCACACCCACGCGTAATCTCGTTGATTTTGATAAGACAACTTGAGCAACAGCTATTCGTATGAGTAAAAGTTTCTGGAAAGATTCCTATAGATTCCAAAGTTTAATAGTATGAAAACAAAAAAATCTCTCTTTGATAGGATCTAAAGATACACAGAAAGAAAAAGCAAATAAGTAAAGGAGGCCAAAAAATAATCCCCAAAATGACAGCATTTTGTAGCATTCGAACTGAGTAAGACAGAAAACATCACCATCATCATAACTAACGGTTAGCGGTGATTTAAAATAAATATTACAGCACACCAAGAGACTGGTAATTCTAGCACAGTCTTGTAATATTCCACTTAAAGTAGCTATTTACAGTTACAACAACAAAGAACAATGTGATGTATTAATTCAGATATACACAGGTCTTTCCTGCCGTACTAACTTACATAGAGCTGGATGAGAGAATAAGGTTCATTGCAGCTTTCACTGGAATCAGTTGGATCTTCCTCTGTATTTAATGGGAGTTGCAATGAGTGCTTAAGAAAGACTTTTTTTTTCTTTTTAATCCAGACCTCAGTGAGACCTACATTTTAGATTAAGTTAACTTCCTAAACGTCTGTGTTCATATACCAGCTTCTGAACTCAGTCTACAGAGAAAAGTCAAGGAGAACCGACATGCAATTCATGACGAAATATATGAATTTACTAAAACGGATGAAAAACAGCTTTCATACACTATTTCACACATTTAAAGAATACTGCTTGGAGTGCTTCTTGTTTGAGTGCAGGATCTTATAACCTGAAGGCTGAGTGAATGCCTAGTTGCATACCTTGGAGTATGCAAGTTATGGAGAAAGAGAAATGTTTCTACTGTGTATTTGTTCAATATGTCAGTATTGAATACATAATACCAAAATACTAAAATAGGGAAAAGCCAGTCAGAATGTTAACAATAAACTGGATAAAATCATGTATTCTTCTTTATAAATGGATTTGCATTTCCATTTTGAAATACTTGTTTTCATGTCAAGTAAGTCCTACAAGATCAGAAACATTGGGAAATCAAGACTCCAGTCACCGCTAGAATTGCTCACTGTGCTAAGTGTGTCAGATTAATATTTGTCGTTGCCAGGCAAGAAATGGAAGTCACTCAAATTTCACAAGATTGGAATGTTATTTATCTACAAGAAAGCCTACAAAAGAGCAGTCTGTTGCAACAATAGAACCATTTGTTGATAAGACCTGCGATACAAACACAGTCCAGAGACCCTTTAGGTCATAGGATGGATAACTTAGAAAGTAAGGCTAAGAGACTCTGTTTAATTCCAGTTATCAATTGGGAGAAGAGGAGACTGAGGGGTGACCACATTAATGTTTATGAATATGTAAAGGGTGAGTGTCAGGAGGACGGAGCCAGGCTCTTCTTGGTGGCACCCAATGACAGGACAAGGGGCAACAGGTGCAAACTGGAGCATAGGAGGTTCCGTTTAAACACAAGGAAACACTTTTTCACAGTAAGGGTGACACAGCCCTGGAACAGGCTGCCCAGAGAGGTTGTGGAGTCTCCTTCTCTGGAGACATTGAAAACCTGCCTGGACACGTTCCTGCGTGATCTACTCTAGGTTCCTGCTCTGTCGGGGGGGTTGGACTCGATGATCTTCCGAGGTCCCTTCTAGCCCCTAATATTCTGTGATTCAGTGATTCTGTGATTTTCCTAGGCAACGTTTAGGTGACTTGTCAGTTGGCCACGATTGTCATGCACTGGCCTAGGAATTATCAGGAGGAGTTTGTTCACTGACAACAGATATTTAAACATCTCTGAGAAGAAGCAAAAGTATTGCTTGATCAGACAAGCTGAAAGGGGTAACGGTAGTAATGCAGAGATGGCATGTGTCAAGAGTGTAAAGGAAATCCCAGATATTGTCACACATGTCCTCTCTCGAAATGACCTTGTACTTCAAACAGATGTGAATAAACTCGTACTAATGTTGTGGTTTCAACCTAAGGAAGGAGAATGATGTTGTTTGCAATGGAGCAAAAGGGAATCTTTCAAGAGGAAAACCAGAAACAGTATCATAGCTAACAGTGTCATGCTAGTTAGGGCTGAAGCCCTTGCTGTGTGGTAGTGATGGGACACATCTGGTCTGTCAGAATTTCTGATACAATTGGAGCACCTGCAAATGCATTTCTAATATTCATAATAAAACGTTACTGAGAACTTTAAAAACTACAACTGAATAATTTGCTGAATTAATTTCGGAGACTCTCTATGAGGTTCAGTGAAATAAGTATTTTCCTTTAAAAGCAGAAAAAACTAATCTGAGCTGTAAGACTATTACTATGCATTTCCAAGATGGGTAGGGGAACTTCATCGGCTTAAAGCTCTGCCATTACTGTTCATTCATGCCCGGTTCACTGGATCCCAGCATACTCACAAAGCAACAATTTTTTTTTTTAAGTTCAGCATTTGATTGATTTATTTACATCAGTTCAGATCAGATGGGTTGCCAAAGAAATTATACTTGAAGTACAAATATTTTGCAGTCCAGATTGTGGAAGGAATATGGATTAAATAGCTGAATAAAAACACTCAGTAAATTAATTGAAACCAATAGGAGCAGCGTCATGAAATCTCTGACTTAAAAAATAGGTATCACATTTCAGGACAGCTGGGTGACAAAGGTGATATCAATTTTTAAAAGGCGATCTGAAGCAGCACAGACTTGCAAGCCACTACTAGGCAAATGAGTAAAAACTAAGAAATAAGATAATTAATAGACAACAAAAAAGGTAACAAAATGACCACTCTAGAAGTAGCTAAAGAGGAAAATTCTGCCTTACAAATCTGTGAGTGTTCTTTCAAGAGGTGAAGGGTATATAGATATACTCTGGTTAGAGTTCCAAAACACATTTGAGAACACCCTTCATCCACAGCATTCAAGAATTTAAAAAGCCATGGCATAAGGTCTTTGCAGAAGTAAGCAATCTGTTAAAAAAAAAAAACAACACAAAAAAACAAACAAACAAAAAAAACAAACAAAAAAACCCCAAACAAACAAAGTTTAGGAACAATTACTTATTTGTTCATTTAAAAGCAATTAGATTCTCGCAATGGGTGGAGGTCCCTGCTGGAGTTCTGCTGGGGTCCATGGTAGAACCCTTCTTGTCCCATTTGGAAGTTTTTCCAGCTCTATTATGTCACTACATTGTTTCATTTTTTAAAATTACATGGAAAAGGGAGGGAACAATGAGCTGTAGATGTCAGCTGTTGTTAACAATCACAGATGCAAAGACTGCAGCTGACTGCATGAGATGCAGAAGGACCTTGCAAAGCTGAATGACGACAGTAAAAAGCCAAACTAAATGCACTGCAGAGAAATGCAGATGAACTGATGTACAAACCTAACGTCATCCTAGAATGAACTGGTTTGAGCTGCCCAGTACCACTGAGGAGTCTATGATCTCAGGGTTATGGCAGACTAATCCATGGAAACTCAGCTCAATACAAGTCCCAAAAGCAAATGACATACTAGACATGATCAATTCAAAGTATGGGCAATAAAAGAGAGAACACGGCACTCTAAGAGTAATGTGAAGTTTTGCCATACTCAAATACTGTGTGCAGTTCTAGTCCCCTCTATTCAAAGATGACATAATAGAACCGGAAAAGCTTCCAAGTGGGACAAGAAGGATGGACCAAGATACGGTATACTCTCTGTATGGGGCATAGCTACGTAAGCTAAGACTCTTCAGTCTAAATATGACACATAATTTAGGGGAAAATATTAGAATCAAAAAAATCATGTACGGCATAAGAGGGGACAAAGATTGACTTTCACTGTCTTTCAGTAACCATTAAGCAAAGATAGTAAAAGAGAGGTGCTTCTTCATGTAGTAAAGAGGCAAACTTTTAAAATACTTGCCAAAAAATATCGCGAATGCTGAAAGTTTACTTTTTTTTTGAAAGACTAGACAAGTGTCTGGACAAAAAAAAAGAAATGAACAACAAAACCCCCAAGAATTTCTAAGCACACAGAAATGATACCAAACTTGGGCAGTTTCTTGAGCTGAAAACAGTCAAAGGTAGAGTCAGGGAGAGGCATTGGATGCTTGTTCTCTTCATTCTCTCACCCAGACAGTAACTTAACACCACCGTCATAGGTAGGCAAGCCAGATGGATCTTCTAACTGACCCAGAATGGCCCTGCATCCTTACAGGTCTATTTGAATAAAAGCTGCTCACGCGAACAAAAATGTTACAGTCACTAATTCTCTATGCCCTAGATGTCATACTACTGGCTTTAAAGGTGTGACAGAGCATGTATTTTCATTCCTGTTTGTTTTTTAAGACATCAGGTTACTATGTTAATATGCTCTATAAGCAAAAGCTCAATAAAAGCAAAAAAATGTTCTCTAGGTTTATCCAAAGGGGAGGCTACATGCTATCATTGATAAAGCTAAATATTTTTAAAAGAACACTACCCAATTCTAGGCTTGAATTTCAGCCACACAGCACTACTCAGTAACACGTTCATTGCCCACTTAGCACACTTGCACAAAACCCAGTGCTTTTATTCCAGTTTGAACAAGAATGAATAACAGAATGCAACAAAGCTTATAACTGTGACTTTTACCTCTGTAACTTCGGTTTGGCCCTAGAAAACAAACATGAATGAAGCTTCAAAACATCTCTACAAAGAAGAGAACAAGGAGAAAACCTGTGTCTTGACCAAAAATGGCCCCTCATTGATGGCTATCCCTCATTTAGAAGCATGCTGCGTCCTGGGGACCAGATTCTTTCTTTATGGAAGAGTTTGTGCTGATAATTTTTTCTTTTCCAGTTTGTTTAGAACTATATAATCCATGATCATACTTGGCTAACATTTCTTTTACAATCTCATCTCCATCATACACCATCATGTAATCCACAAGAATTTCCACGACAAGCTGTTCTGGCAGCATTTCATGGTGCAGCTCTGATACTCTTCTGGACTTGCCAACATTTCATTCCAAAGAGTTTTTCATTCTGCAAATATCAATCGGATTGGGTCCAGGATATTGCCAAATAATCACTTACAGTCTTAAGCTATAGACGCATGTCAAGCAGGATTCTGTTTGAATATATTTTTTTCCTGTATTTGGCAGGTAACAAAGAGCACCACCATTCCTCACTGACGACCATATGATTTATTCAAATCCACAGCTGACACATGTTTCTCCCTACTTTGTGATTTTACAATTCATCATTTGGAGAGGAACATAGAGATATACTGGTCAATCACAGAACTAAATTACACAGCTGTAAAACATGCAAACACAATACTGGAAATATCCCACCTGACAAAGTCTACACAAGTAATTGACATTATACAAAGTAGCATGGAGACTGTAGACAAGCTGGCCATCTTTTATGGTCAAGGCAAAGAGATGTCAATTAAAACATAACAAATCGGATGACCCTGGGAGTGGAAAGCCTATTTTCTAATGGGAAACCAGAAGCTACAGAAGTAGAATTGAAGGCTGGTATCCCCTGCAACTGTGCTGGAGAAACAGGTGAGCCACTTAGGCACAAGAACAGATATATACCGGCCATGACTAAATTTAGTCTGTAAATTGGAAGTTGACACACAATAAAAAAAAACCTTCCCACACCGAGGACAAGTAACAAAACCACTTTTAAAACTAGTTAGTTTTAGACTTGTTTAAAACTGGGGCAAAAAAACCCACTTATGAACACCTTAAGATAAATAATAGCAATCACTGACGATCCAGGTCCACTTCAATATCCTTGTGACTTTAATATTTATTTTGAGATGATATTTTGCAAATTAAAAACTGTATCTATCTTCAAATGCTACTTGATTAACAGTCCCCTTCAAATTCCCAAAGTAGGACACAAAATTAAACTACAAAATAGTAAGTCAAAACTACGTAAGCAACATTTGTAATGGCAGTAAACTACCTGCCCGAGTTCCTCTATAAACCGTTTTGATCAATATTTCAACTAATGACCTGAACATTGGCATAGGGAAGACATCTATTAAACATAACATACATGAAGAAGCAGAGAGGATCTGGAAGCACATTGAGGAGCACGAATGGAATTCAAAACAAACTAAAATGAGGTCTGGAAAAACAAGGCAAGTTCAGTAAAGGCATAGGCAAAGTATTATATCTGATCAATAATAATCTACGAGATATAGTCAGGGTGGAGAAGAACGGACTAGGAATTTGGCAGAATTAATCTGTAAACCACAGCAGTTTACAAACTGAACGAACTCAACAATGTAACACAGCTACATGATAGGTAAACACCATAATGGGCAACATAAATAGGAGTGTTGACCTACAGGCACCTGAAGGAATCCTTCTGCTGTTCTCGTGTCAGCTCCCTGCTCAAGAAGATGAGGATCACTTAGAAAGATCAAACAGTAAGATTGATCAATGAAAACCTGACCTTCATGAAACAATGGAAAGGTCTGGCTTTGGATGAAAAAACATAAAAGTGGGTGGCAGGAAGAGTGGAATAGTACAACATTTCTGATGTTGCTACTCTTCATGTTCATAGAGAAAGAAAAACACAAGCTTTGAACTGCAAGAAGACAGATACAGCTTAGACTTCAGCAGGGCAAAGAGGATAATGAACCACCAGAACTGACAACGTGCCCTGGCACTGTGGAGCTTCCTTACAGAAGAGCTTTGAAAATTGGTTAAACATCTGCTAGGAAAGATATGGGCACAGCTGATCCTTCTCAAGGGCTCTGCAATGGACAATCTGATCCACTGAGATATGCATGGGTCCCCTGCTTCACTTCGACAACTGTAAGCCACCGTCAGCCTGAGGTGATGTCATACTAGACATGACTATTGTCATACCAGACGTATGACATACTCTGATTTACTTTAATACGTTACAGATTTTTTCTGTATTTTCCATTTTATTCTAGCCTGGTCCACTTCTTTATATACTTTGTTTGAGAGGAACAGTTCCCACAAACATTGTCATTTGTAAGTTGAGCTTGCAACTAAATTTTTATTCTTTAAAGTATAATTTAGTGTGTGTTTGCCTAAGGGCTTTAAATGAAAAATCATCACAAGATTTGTAGCTTGACTACTACACTGTTAAATGAGATTTTCATCTTCCCTCATTTTGTAACAACATACAGTCACTATAGCAGACACTATTAGATTGCCTCTATCACCAGAACTCATTTGGTACATCCTTTTTTTCTCATCCAACTCCTAACAAAAGCTCACACTTAGCAGCAGGTAAGCTTGGCTATCTCTCCCTCCTCCCTCTCATTTTTAACAACACAGACAAAAGAAGTACTATGAAGTAATTGCCCATGGCATACCCTTTGTATTCTCCAGTATGTGCCAGTTTTCTGGCATGAGAGCATTCACAAGAATTTTGTTTCAGTGCTTACATTTTCTAAAGATCGTTCTACCTCATGGTTATTTTCTACCAGTCCCTAAATGTACTCTTTCCTGCCATGAGTAAGAAAAAATTCAATTTTCCTTGGTATATCTGTGTAACTCCACTACATCTGCATGTGCATACACCCTAGAGTACACCTAGCTTTAATTCCTTTCATGCTGTAGTCCTGATACTTTAATATTCAGGACTTATCCCAGGTATTAAATTTTAGTAAGATTATACTTGGTTTCAGTGCTGTGACCTGTTTCAGTGCTGTGACACAGGCTTTTAAGGGGTCATGTCTCTTCTATGAACTGTCTATATTACTATTCCGGGGTAGGTGAAATTCTTTGCACACAGAGGCCTACCATCCTACATCGAGTCATCCACATAAGGTGGTGAGGATTACAGTAGCAAACTCTTTGCTGAAGACAACAATTTGCACTACCTTAAAATGAGCTCCCTTTTCCCTTAACCGAATATTTTTTCCTAGCCTTTCAAATTCAGCAACTTAGTTTGCAAAATTTCCTTTTGCCTCTCATCAGGAACAGACTTGGAAAACGGAAAACGGCTATTCCTTCTATTCTTTCTGATCAATCGATCTTGTTACACAATATCACCTCTGTGCTATCCTAGGAACTCAGGTCTGAAACGAACAAATATTTATGAATCCTTGGATATGCTGGCTTTCAATCTATAAACTCCCAATATTAAAAAAAAACCCCACCAAACAAAAAACAAATAAACTTTTAGCTAATCACATCAGTATTTACATTATGTAAAACCCCATATCTGCGTATCTAACAGTTGACTCAAGTTTAGCACACTTAGGTGTCTTTGGGCAAACAGTGTGCACTCCTTGCAGGCAGAAAATTCGAGGAAAAGGGTAGTCTGGCACTTGCCAGGAGTGGGGAGTAGGTCACTAGAACCTGGAATAGACCAGAAAAGAAAAATTACTGGAAGAATACAATTCAGAGAGGAAAGGCGTGATCTGGAAAAGTGCTGACCCGTTCTCCACCTTTGCGTAGAATTAAGACAGAAAAAGAGAATAGAAAGATCTAAAGTTTACTTCTATACTAATTAATGCAGCATTTCTCTCCCTTGTTGGAGCCACAGATAAGATATCTCTCTCTTCCATTCTTCCACTGCCTTTGGAGTATCAACTGTTTGTTTCCTCTGCTCTCCTGCACCTTCAAGGAAAGTACCCTCCCTGAATGAGAAACTCCTGGCATCTGATGACAGCAACCTGAAACTGATGAAGCACCACTTTCTAGAAGACCACAAACCTAGAAAACCTTCCTTATTTTGAAACCCATAGGTTTCAAATTAAAATAAACTCATGTGCCCAGAGTCAGTTACTGGTGCTCCTCCTCTTATCTATACAAATGAAGAAGGGAGGGAAAAAAACGTAACTCAGTAGCTTAAGAGCAGAAAAGCCTTCAGCATCAGGGCCCAGAGTAGCATTCCCAGCTTCTCAGATGCTTCTCAAGTCATCGCTCTATAAACTGGTTTGAAGATGTGTTTAGAAGAAAGGAAGAAATTCATAGGAAGCAAGATGATATACTAATATACCTTAGTTTTCATGGCTGTATCAGAAGAAATCTTCCATCTTTCACTGTACAGTAAAGAATCTCCACACTATCAATAGCTATACAATTGTACAAAATGCTACAGGCTACGTGTTTATCCCTCAGCAGCTGCCAAAAGGGAAAGAAACTTTACCAATAGTCAGTGACAGACACTCTGCCCTAAGAGAAAAGTCTGCTTATTGAAGCCACTGCAAGATAGAAGGGTAAAATACGTTCTGCAAGGAATATTCAAATTGCTCCTTCTGGTGTGTAATTTAGAAAAACTTCCTGGCTACTTTGCATCATGATACCTTATCACAGTCCTAAAGAGCTTGCTAGTTCAGGCCTCTTTCTTATAAGATCCACACAAAAAGAATAGAGGCAATATTTTTTTTTTACATGACATGAGGATTCACTCACTAGAAAAACTACTAATTGAACTTCAAGGGTAGGCCACAAATACCTGCAATGCATAGGGGGAAAAAAAAAAAAAAAAAAAAAAAGCCAACTCTATGCATTTCAGTCCTGATATCACATATTTGTGCTATTTTCAAGCCCAATGAAACACAGGAGGCCAGTTCTGTAACTTCACTGTGTTTGCCCTATCATCTTGAATGCAGCTGTGGTTGTCACAGAAATGACATTACTAGTAACCAAGTACTGAAGCTTAAAGTTACAGGACAGGCCTTTAATAGGCCTTACACAAAGGTCTGTTAACTTGACTGTCAGCTCAAGTGGGCCCTACTGTCCAAATTAGAAGCTCCAAATTGCCGCCACTAACTGCAGCAATCAAAATCACTGACTTTCCAAAGGATAGCCTGCCCACTTCTGTCAGTCACTAAGGGGATTTACTTTCTCTGTTTTTGTGATAAATAACATTTCTTCAGTTCGGTAGGGAAAAAGGAAAAAAAAAAAATAGTTTTCCAACAGAAACTGAGTAACACTTGATACAATGACAGATCTAACTAGCCGTTCTACACTTTTCCAAGCCATAGATGAAGAAAATTAATGACAGTCTCACTAGATTCATTGCAAGAATTGAAGTACCTTTGAAGAATAAGCTTCTATGTCTACTGTCAACTTAACATTGCTAATGGTAAGGAAATTCAGGATAAATGAGCAGCATGGTGGAGCAATTTGTAGAAAACAAGAACCAGAACATGTAGCCTGGAAAAGCAGTGACTGAAAAGAAGATTTGTAGCCTGGAAAAGCAGTGACTGAAAGAAGATTTCTTTCTCAGTTGTGCATGTGCCCTAAAAATTAATGGAAAACTCCTCTTTTCAACAAGCAGAGAAGCTAAAGCTTCAAATTTCTGTAACAAGAGATGGAGACCACAGAAGAAGCTTGAGAGCAACAGGAGTTTATAAGAAGATCTGAGCTACAGGAGTTCTCAATTGCTCACCAGCAGATGACTTCGAGATCTCTTTTAACATTCCTTTTTGCCATCTGTTTCTGACTGACCCACCCAGTCATTCAGGTAGGCTTTGTAGCTTTCCAGTCATCACTACAGTAAAGAAAATGGGCTTAGGAAGTATTTCAAGACTCAACTGGATATCTTTGAAATCATACAAGCACACAAAAAAAGGGAAAGCTAAATTCCACCTGTTATCAGGAATGCACCAAATAACAAAAACTGGGAGAAAGGATGCTGTCCGGTATTTACAATCCACAGCCTTTCAAAGTCTACAGTCTGCTGCTAGATGTCATTGTACCGTGTCGACATAGAGTTCAGCACTCTACTGTTACAGTTACATGCCTTAAGAAGCGTGCAGCACAGTCTGTCTCCAACAATCAACGCAATACACCTTTCAATGCTACTTTTCCATACACAAAATTTTGCGAAATATTGCCTACTTTTAACTGTTTTACTCCTAACCTATCCTAAAGTCTCTCTTTTCCATAGCACCTGGCATCTCCACTCATGCAAAATTAACAGGGTGGCTGGTAAGAATAAGACCTTCAGAACCCCTCCGTTTTCCGCTATTCCCTTCAGCTCTAATCATGCAATTAACTGTTGTCAGAATACTCCTGATTTGAAACTTTGCAACTGCACCTATTTGACTTTCATTTTTATACACAGCTTCACTATCACTTATCTTGAATATTTTAATTCTGTTAGTACCTTGGGTTATTTGTACTACATTGGTTCTTTGGGCCGCTCGTGGTGGGATTTGGATTTAGCTTTTTGCACCTTTCTTCTTAAAGGTGAGCTCACAAATTTAATTTAACCAAAAATATTTTTCTTAATGCGTTATACTGTGTTTTAAAAATCTATTTCAGGGGATTTTTGGATGCATATTTTTATGAGATTTGTCATTACATTCTTCAAGCAGAATTGAACAGCTTAGCTGTTAGTGACACTTGCAGCTTTATTTATAATCTTTTAGCTTACCTAGAAGAGATATCATTTGCAAAACCAAAGTTTAATTGCTTGGCCATAGCTGCTACAATATACAGACATAAGCATGTGAAGTCCTGCCTCTAACAGAGAGGCTCGCTGATTATCTCTTTCAGTGCTTTTATAGTGTATTCAGCAATGAGACTGCCTTTCAACATATCACATCAAATGCTGATTTTAAAATTGCTTGCAATTGTCTCTCAATAATAAGCAGCAGATTCTTGCCCCATTCTCATATTCTTTTGCAGTTTCCGTTCAGTGTCAAATATCTTCCTGCTTTTCCAAATCTATGAAAAAAAACTTTAAAAAAGTCTATGTCCATTATGGGCAAATCTAACTATCAATTCTGACCGCTCATTACTTCCTTTCTCTAAAAGTTAATACCTTATTCCCTTTACCCATCCGTATCAAGTTATGCAGTCTACAAAGTGATCAATAAGCTTCACAGAAAACTATGCGTATTTTTTTTTTATTTTTAAGAAATACAGTTATAGAATTGTTTTACGCAGGCTTTGAACCATATATTCACATGTAAAACTATGTATGGTCAGACCACAGCCATTTGGATTATTCTGTGAACCCTTAAATTCTCAAATTATAAATTCTATCTAGAGACGAGATCAGTCTGATGAAAGTTGCATAAGCGCCAGCTGAGAATAAAGGAACAGACATTAGACTGACCACCAACATACTAACGAATGTGCTGTCACAGAAATACCATTTGGAGATGATTTTGCAAGAAATTATAAGAAATTTAACCACTAGCCAGCATGAAAAGATACCCATGAAAGGAAACTCTGCAAAGGACTGTGCTGCACGCTTCTTAGGGCATGTAACTGTAACAGTAGAGTGCTGAACTCTATGTCGGCGCAGTACAATGACATCTAGCAGCCATTTACTCTAATCCAAAATACATATAGGAAATTGTGGATTTTTTTCACATATGTTTACCATGCTTCTTGTTCTTACCTGAAGGGTGATTACAGCTGGAAGATGAGGAATCACACATCAGTCTAGTTCATATTATTACCAAAGTATTTTTGCTCATGCATCCATCATTTAATCTTCTTATATTCATCTTCTGCTTGTACCCTCTCTATCTGCATAACTAAGTAACGGTACTGGCTCCTGTCACATATGCTCTCTTTTCATCTGCATAGCCAGTAACGTATCTTTCAGTTTTCCATTATTTATAGTCTCTATTTTCTCTCATTCCCACCTGTATACCTGATCAGTAATGCACCTATTATTAATGTAGGTGTATACAGGGCACTTTTGCTGACACATAAGAAGCAGTTGTGACTTACTACATTCTTTCCTTAATTTAACATGAGGTTTGGATGTGCAAGATATAGAAAAAGCAGGCTCAGAGTTAGCCAGTTGGCCTGACAAAAGACAAAAAGGGAAGAAGTTCATCCTCCAACCAACTAACTATTGCTTATTCTGGCACTGCAAAGGCCCAGACAGGAATACAGAGAAACACTTGGAGCAAAAGATGTGTGTAAGACAAAATCAGAAGACATCAATGCGAAAACCTTTGTGCTTGGGTTTCTAAATGGCAGTTTCAAGGTGGAGGTTCAATTTTGACATGAAAGCCTTCTCCTGAATTTTTGTGCTTCCAATTGGGATTAACATTGCCTACCTACCCAAGTGCTCCAAGAGGAAAGTTGGCACTCATGTTTTCTAAGCAACTACATTTTTACACACCATATTTTGTGCTACCTCAGTGTCGTTTTCTAGCTTTTCTTATGTAAATTATTTATCTTAATAGACTGCACAGCTGTCTTATTCAGGCTCGCGATGACAAGGAATGGTTGAGATGCTCACTTCAAACTTTTGAGTCAACAATGCAGTATATGGAAACTCATTCTACAACACAAACAATAATTGGGTCTCACTTTGATATGGTTGATGTAAAAGGCCCATGGTGTAAATGCAGCTGCATTTTTGTGACTCTTACATATAAGATGAAGACTTTTGCACCTGTAAATGCTCATTTCTAAACTTTCGATTCATATAAACTACTGTCTAGAAAGGCTGCGTTTTGATGCTCACACTCATGCACACAATGGAATTAATTTTTAGGCACTCACCTTGCTAAACCTTATACATGCAACTCGTATTTTGAGGATAATTGTCAGAAAAGGGTAGGATACTGGGCGGGCACAAACTGTCAGGAAACTGTGATTTTATGACACTCTGAATAGCAACTGTGCCTAGCTGTTGCACGGGAACATTTTTCAGCGTGATGGGATTCAGTGATAACCAGGTGTTTCTTCACTTGCAGTTCCCTGGACCTCGCTGGATCCAAGAGTTTTATCACGAAGTGATCAATGGATCTACCGAGTCCAGATGTTTTCTAGCTAAACATGTGCGGGCTCCGCAGAGCCCAGGTGCTGCCCATGCGGCTGGACGCGGGCCAGGGACGCT
>VWZK01011379.1:0-22706 GCA_013396935.1 Baryphthengus martii
GAATGTAAATGTACCCACGCTATGGCAATATGCTTGACAGTGCGGTGCGGCTAATGAAGCTTTTAATTGGGGGGGTGGGGGGTGGAGGGAGGAGAGAGAGAGAGATGGTCCGACGGAAATATCTTCCGGGATTAAAATGGAGAGAAAAGGGCTTCTCTTTATATTTACACATAACTAGACGTCTCTCTGTAGCAACGCGAGGACCACGCAACTGCAGCACCCACAGCACCCCCCCACACACCCCCCCCAACCCAAAAACAGGGATTTGGAAAAGGAAATACTTTATTTGACAAAAAAACTTGGTGATTTTGTTTTCTCATGCCCTTACTTCCAAACCAGCTGCACAGCCAAGCTCAGGCTGCTTGGCCCTTATAACTATCTTGGCACCGAGTCAAAAGCTGATAAGCATTTGGGCGAGACAGCTCAACTGCTGTGCTGGAAGAAAAACAGCTGCCATGATTGCTGTTTGATTGAGAGCGCTTACACACACTCACAAAAAAACATATCGGACTGCAAAGACGGGCCACAAATGCCTGAGGATTCGGCTTCAGAGGATCAACACACATTTCCTTTAAAAAAAAAATAAAAAAATTATATAGTTTCTCTCCCATTCCCCCTCCCCTTTTTTAAAGAAAACGTACTGCGTGGACTTGCTTTTCTTCTTCCCATCCCCCCTCCATAACCTCAAGCAAACTCAAGGAATTGTGCCAAAAGTCCCGTTGCTAGTTACCAAGTGCATTTTTTTAAACGTCCCTTTGATACTTCTTTCCCTCGTGCTTGCCATGGAATACGCAAGTAAGATAATCTTTCCATTACTTATAAGAAGTAATTAAAAAAAGAAAAAATAACTTCTAGCTCAACGTTCCTTTCTCTTTTTCTCTCTTAAGGGGCAAAAGGAGGGAAATGAAGGGGAGAAGGATGTTTTTTCTCTTTGCCGAGTCCAACATTTGGCTTTTTCCATTTGTGGCAGATCACTGTAACGCTATTGTAAAACAACTTCCTGCCCCTTTTGGCTCATGTTCCAGAAGCTGCTAGGCTAAGTTCATAGCACAAACTTTTTTCCCCTTTGCCGAAGAAGAGAGACAAAAAAAAATTCCTCCAAATTATTTTCCCCCTTTTCTGGCTAATGGACTCACAAGGTGAATTTATTGCAGCTCTTTAAGAATGTTACACAAGAGACGTCGGTATCCCAGCTGGATAATTCATAAGCTGAAAAGGTGGGGTCATTATAAATATATGTCTGTCTGCGTCTGTGTGTGTGCATTTTAATTTTGTAATTTGGAATTGTAAGTCTTAATACCATCAGGTGGATAATGAGCTAAGCTGCTTCGTCTGTCGTACTAATTTGTATATCTATCATAGCACAGATCATTGGCTTAGTATATACAGCCTCCTACTTTCCAATTGCTTTTGTACTCGAAGGTGACCTGCATCTCTCTCGTCTTCCTGCCCTCCTTTAAACGCTCAGTCTAATGAAAAGACCCACCGAAAGCTTCTAAACCCTCCCTGCTAGAAACGAGAGATGTTGCAGTCTCCCTGCTATAAGCCAAATAGGAAAAAATAAGGCCTCCACAACTTGCTCTCTCACGATCTCTCCCTCTCCCTCTCTCTCTCCCTCTGTTTCTCTCATAGCAACAGCATTTCTTGGTACGCCTGCTTTGGCATACATCAGCATTTCTACCCGTCCAAGTGTCCTTTTGCGTCACATCTCGCCATTTCACTCAACCAATGAAATCTCCTTGTTGCAATAAAAATATATATACCTTTTCTGTTATTGGTATATTCAAAAAATTTTTTATGTGCTTTCCTAACAAAAAACGTTGTCAAGCATTTGATTTGCCCTGCAATGAGGAAGGAGGAGGAAAAAAAAAAAAAGAAAGCGACTGCACAGGATTCAACCTTGAAGAGTCGTCTTTGTGGAAAATATGTTACCGTAAGAAAAAAAGGATTACGTGGTTACTTAAGGAAAGTCATAGTTATGTCTCCCATTTAATATTTATTTTGCTTATGCTATCATTGTTTTCCTGATGTACTTTTAAAACAGCTAGGCAGATTCAACTAATTGGAAAAACCACTACCATGTGTTTCTAAGACTTTGTAAAATATTCTTCAGAAAAAATATGTTAATTGATATTTTATTCCTCTAAATAGTGATCATGAAGTGATAGAAAAAAAATGCAATGGAAAAAGAAACCCGGTAGATATGAGTTTCTATCCCTTGCAACTCTCAGATCCCATCCAAAGAGGCTGCTCTTCAACCTTCTTCTTAAAAACCTCACTATCCTGCAAAATAGAGCAGAGATCTTTAGAGTCATAGATTTTTTCCAAGGTGCATTTCCTTCTCACATAAATTCACATCATTTTAAAAAAACCGCAGTATTTAAATGATCCACTGTGGTAATGATAGTGACAAAAACTTAACACTATTTACCATATATTACAGCTTTGTAATATAGCCATTCCAAGAGCTGTATGTACTCTGCCTAACTGGTAAGACTGGCAAAAGCAAACACTACTAAGAACAGTATACACCGTATTTGATGGCACGTACTTTCTACCTGTACGTCAGGGAATATATGAAAGCCCATCTCGTTGTATTCAGGCTTGACTTTAATGACATCTGCTCTATTAAAATGCACAATATTAGCCACGTGTGGAAAGTATAGGGTGGCACATGTGGGTTTCTCGGAACTGGCTGGCTGTGCCACATCTTGAACAACTACTGCAGTGGCATATTTAAGGAACCTCTGTTACACATTTTTATCCAGCCTCAAATCTCAAGAAAATTCTCAACCACTGGCATTCTGAGGAAAATAAACATTTTTTTTGTAAGCCCAAATATATGTTTTATGGTTTACCCTTACCAACTTTTTTTTTTTTTTNCCTTTCCCCGTACCCTGGGAAACGCGGCACCCTCACCGGGAAACTTTACAAGCTAACCTAGGCAGAGATATTTTTTTCCCGCCCGGTATTGCCGTACCTCCAGCGGTGACTGACATTTCTAGTTCTGCTGCTGTAAAAACTCTGTCCTTGCCAATACTTGGCTCCTAGTAGCACCAGGAGCACAGAGTTAAAACAAGCTATCGGACTTTAAAACGCAGCCCTCCTTTTATTTAAATGGACTTAAATGTGTGCTTAAAATTGGGTGCCTCGCAGGAATAGCTAATGAAGGGAAAAAAAAAAAAAAAAAGGGAAAAANGAAACCAGAAAATGTTTTTAATATTTATTTTTAGGGAATTATAGTAAAAGCATACCAGAGATTATCAGAACTTAGCTGATAAGATATTTAAACTGCAACTTTCCCATAAATTTTTATTTATGTAAAATGACACCTAGTAATTCTGACCTCTTCTAGTAACTTTGGTATCTGTTGCATACAGACTGTGGATGCAGAGGATGTGTATGCATAAATTCTGGGTGGTTAAAAAGTAAAAGCAAGAGAAATTTCTGGATAACAGACTTAGCAGACAGCCATAACGTCCAGCTAAAATTCTTAACATTTTTGTTTAAAAATAATGGCATGTAGTATTTATTTTAACAGAATATGCACAGATGAGAATGTTAACCCTACACAGAAAAAAAAAAAAAAAAAAAAAAAAGAGATTTTATGCGACAGTGCATTCAACAACTTTTAATGCCAATGTAACATAAAAGACAGACCTGTTTTTTTAGGGAAGGATCAGATTCAAGTATATGAATAGCTTAGTTGATAGTGTTTTACTTGCATTCAATTGGTTTTATGAATTACTTTCCCCCTTTTTTATCAGACACTGGTTTTAGTTCCTTATTTATTTTTGTAGTTTATTCAAAAATACAGATCTTCTTGTTCTTTACTCTCCATACCTATCCCTTCCTTTCTCACCTTTTGTATAAATGTGGAAACAGTCTAGTTTCATCTCTGCTTTTGCCTGTCTCCTAACTGGGAAAATTCTGGTGCATTTGGAGGGTTAAAGTGCATCACCTTTACACAATTATAGCTCAGATTCATTCATTGAAAGTTACCCTTCTTCAAAGAGAAATAGAAATGCACTGTATCTGCCACCATAGTTGTAAAATAAGATTGAAAGTCATCTAACTTCAGGTTACTGCAGTACTAAAAAATAAGGGTTCAGGAAAGAGGAAGACAATTACATGAAGTCCAACTTGTCAGCTTCAATTGGAATTCCAAAAAAAGGGAAGTGGAGGAATTATTTTAAGATTCATCATGCCTGAATAAGTTCAAATTATGTAAACAGTAGTAAGCCAATATTTTCACACCGCAGTTTATGCTATTACATAATTTTATAACCTCTCTCTTTCCCCTTATCACAAGTTCTGTCTATTGAAAACTTATTATAGATATTCCTGCCATTAACTTTTTTGCTTATATTTTAACTCAGAGTGGTATCTCTTGTGCTTTCATCTCAGTTTTGTGTGAGACGGACGACAACACTAAGATCAGCTCTAAACAGACTGTGCTTTTTTTCTTTCTAAATAATATAGCTTATTTTTAATATGAGGTGGCTCCTAATCTACCAGCTTTAAGAATGGTTTAATAAAAAAATGATCAGGTACATGATTTTTTTAAAAATATAGCCCAATCAAACATATTTCTTTTTTATGATTAAGCTATCTAGAAAAGTGTCAACTCACATTTTTTGATTTTTAAAATTATATCATTAAAGTAATTCCAGTACATGTTTTAAAAAACATCACCAAGAATACCTTTACTTAACAACATATAGAGATTTTTTCTTTTTACAGATACTCTCCAGGGATTAATAGTATGAAATATATAAAAGCAAAGAAGTCTTGTCCATCATTCCCTAAAGGGACCGAAGGTGCTCTGTGGAATTATAGCTGGTGTACACGTCATAGAAAGTACAGTAATTACACATTGTACACGTTACTTGGGAACTTCTACTGTACTGTTGAATAACTCACATTAATTCCAACGGATCAGTGGCGTATTAAATTATGGGAGAAAAACATTTAAATACCAAAGATAATTTGAAGTGATTTGAACTGTAACAGCGAGCTGAACAAGGACACATTTCCAGTTTTCCCTTCAAAACACAGTGAAGCATTTTGTAGAAGCATTTCCTTCAATTCACTGTATTTTAACAGTTATGTCTTATAGTGCACTTGGCATTAAACTGCTATCAAAATAGCTATTTGTTTCTTAGTTATTTGTTTTTCAAAGAACGGAGGCATGAAACAGTGCATTGAATTAGCAGGTTTTTTTAAGGGTGTTACAGAAACAATTTTGTTTATCTTGCAACTATTTTTTCTTTCTTTTTCCTGTACAGAGCTGTAGGCTTGAAACTGATGGTATTAGTAATTTGCTTATATACCATGCCTGCTGATGAAAATTTACAAGAGCAGCAGCACATCAAAGCTTAAGACAAGATTTTTATTTACTGGCTTCTACTTATTTATAACAAAAGCACCACCAAGCTCCTGAACTGCAAATACGTACTGGCAAAGGAGGCGCAAGCTGGAAACTAAGTGGCATAGTCACGCCTAGTTTTATAGCCAGATAGGAACCAAGCTCCCCAGCTGTAAGACACTACAGTTTTATTTCACTGAAAATGTAACTAAACTTTAGCGTACAGCCAGTTTCCCGTGGCACTGTTAAGTCATGCTCTGACAGACCGTAATTTATTCTTCACGCTGAGAGAAGACAATACAGCTCCATAATCTGCATCACTGTCTCTTGTTCTTTCCCGCTAGCCTGCTCCGCGCCCGCTCCGCTCCCCCCCGCACGGCCCGGCCCGGCCCGGCCCAGGTGGTGCCACCGCCCCAGCCCCNGAAAAAAAAAAAAAAGAAAGGTAAATAAGACATTGTAAAAAAAAATAAAATACTAATTTTTAGAGAAGGATAAGCTGCAAAAAAATAAACAGGTGTACTTGATGAAATTTGTAATGAAAACTTAAAATTTCTTAGGTTTTAAAGGGGATTAAAATACCTTAATATTGTCAATTACTTGTAAACTAGTAAGGCTTGTAAACACTAGTCAAGAGTTGTCCAGTGCCGAAGTTCTGTGATCCTGAATATCTATTTTTTAATTACAACAGAGCACTACAATCCTCAACAAAGTGAACTGTAATGGGAACAAAAATGACATACAACAGAAAGTCCTCTGTGGGTTGTTTTGGTAGTGAAATGTTAGTAAAGATGAAAAATTTGCATAAACTGTAAGAAAAGAATAAAGGGATGTCCATTACGGTAACATACTCATAACATAGTTGCAATTATTTAGTACACACAGAGATACTTAATCCAAAATGATTGTAGATACAGAATTCACAGGGACACAATCTGTTTATGAATTGAACATTAATATCTATTTTTATGTAGCCAACTTCAGTTTTACAGTTCACGTTAATATTCCTCTTTAGCCCATTACAGCTAAAACATAAGGTACGTAAGGTACATCTTGGATTGATTTCTCTGGATTGGCTATCTAAAATGTCACTGGACTCTCACACTAACAGAGCCTATCGGCACTGGTAAATTTAAATCCCTCATCTTAGAAAAAACAAATAGTTTCTAACATGAAGCATATTGACACTTCATTGTTATTATTGTAAAATATAACATCGAGAGAATAATGAACCTACTGAAGGTATTCACATATTTATCTGGACAGATTAAATATAGGCTTCTACATTCTTTATATCAGTTGCAGGTATAAATTATAGTTGGGGAAAAAGAACATAATTGTGTCCCATAAACTGTCTTCCTGCGAATCATTAGAATTCTTCTTCCTGTCTTTTCTTCCTGTGATGTTGCACTTACTAAAACTGTCACACTTGTATTATTAAATATTTTTACAATTTGAAGGGACGCCTAAATTTACATATTCAGCTCTAACAACATCCTGCTACTTTTCAGTTTTAGTAAACAAAATGTCACGCACACATGTGATTCTGTATTTCCTTTGTCCAGAAAGATGTATCCCTACGGAGAGATACATTTAAGCATTCCATGATCTATACGCGCACATCGTATTTGACAAAAATAACAGCATGTGCAAAGAAGATGTTCGCAAATTTGAAGGGACAAGTGCCCCCCCTCCCAGATGCAGACTGCACAAGGCACGGACGGCATTAGGTAGCCTGCATCAGTAGGAGTTCAAACTGCTCCCCTACCAGCAGCTGCAGTGGTGGGGTGACGGCTCTGGGACTCTAAAGCAGATGCAGCGGCAGCAAGGCCTCAACTTGAAGCATCGTGCTCTGAAAGGAACCATTTCTGCTCGTGTAGACAAGAAAGAGACCTTTACATTTTATTACCTTTACACTACATGGCATGTAAAATGTTTTTTGTAAAAGAGAGGGTTATTTTGGTCGGTGTTGCCAACAAGACAGAAGTTTATTGCAAAAATACTTTTTTAATAATTCTGCTTTCTTATTTTAAAAAGATGAATCAGCATCTATGCAGATTAAATGTATGCCATAATTTAACAAAGGTTATTTTAATGAAGCTTATTACAACCTGACAAAACCAATACAAACTCTCTTATAGGGAAAACATTAAACAGAGTTTTTACTATGCTATCAACACTAATAAAGTACAGTATGAACGGTAACACTGGCATCACAAAAAAAAAGGGAGGGGGGAGAAGGCGAGTTGTGAAAAGCTGCTTCCAGACTTACTCAGTGAACTATGTTTTCCAGTTGTTTAAAAACACTTCCTTTTCTGAATACTGAAAATTCCCAGGGGATATCAGTGACTAATCCATGGAAATTTCAAGTTTCAAATTTAACCTTTTTTCTCCTAGGGCATTAATACGTTTTAATGGAGATTTTAGATGGATGATAAAAGCACTGAATGTTTAAAGGTCAACTCTTAAATTTATACTCCCAGAAAATTTTATCAACAGAAGTGTAATGCAATTAATTTTTCTTGGTCTACCAAAAATTCCAAGAAAACGGCTGTGTTTTTTCTAGTGCAAACAAGTAACTTTATGAGAAAATTGTGCAGGGGAAAAAAAGACAGAGAGACTTTCTGCCTCTTGGCAACCAGACAGCGAGACTTGGTTTGAAAAAGAGAACTCTCCTTGACACAATTAGAAATATATCCGCTTTTCAGAAACTTTTGAAGCCAAATACCAAAAATCAAAGCTGTCATCTAAAGCCTATATTACTTCTGTCATTTATTTGTAAGAAAATTAAATAATTCCTCCTTCCCCCACCAACCGTTTTAACAAAATCACATACTTCCTCTGTTCTGCGTGTGTGAGCCCACGCACATATACACGTGCGCTGTGTGCAGTATGGTGGACCTATACACAAGATAGATATGTACACCTATGTATGCATTTATGGCCTCACATTACAACAGCCCAGTAAGTATGAAGAGTATTAGAGCGTAAATTAATATTGTTTACATAATATTGCTCAATAGAAATCGCAATATTTAAATAATGCAGCCTAAAGATTACTAACAAAGGATTGTATTTGAATTATAACAGGAAAATCACAGAAGATATAGTTCAGGACTAATTTTATTTTTTTTTTTCTAATTATACAAATAAACGTGATTTAAAAAATATTACTATATCTAAACTATAGCATAAGAACTATACAAAGAAGTTGATCAGAATAGCACTGCATCATCAGCAACTTTATCCCTTCAATGTTATCGTAACAACTCATAGCTACAGTCGGAGGACACGTACAACTAACTGCTCTGTGACTACCTGAATGTAAGACGTCGTTCCTGTGCTAGACCTGACACAATGAGGGAGACTGACATAAAAGAAAAGGGATTTTGTCTAATAAAGCGCCGCACATATAGACCAAAATGTTGTTCCAGCAGTCAGCTGGCAGTGCTCCGAGTTTTCAGCACAGTGGAAAAAGCAAAATAGATACTTAGGAATCATTGTGGTGACTTGCAAAACACAGTTTTGCTTTAATACTGTACTTAAACACATGCTCGTATAGCAAATGGGTATCCCATACATACAGGGGAAGATTTTTATAGGAGTACCAGATTTACTATATTATGGTTCAGCTTTTACCAGCCAGCTATTAGCCAAATCTTTTAATCAGTCTAAGAAATTTATTGGAAATCTACTGGGAAACACCATTTTGTACGGAAACGGCTATGTTATTCCAACATTCTTCTTTGCCTTCCCCTAACAGAGAATGCCATTTTGAGGTTGTCATGCATTTTTGTTTCCAAAGTGGATAATGCCAGTGAAAAACATAAGGATGGTATCCTCGTACCACAGAAAAATACAGCAATGCTATTTGGCAGAGAAATAGCATTTTTATTTTTACAGGTGCGACTGAGATCTGTCTCATATTTTCTGCTCACCTTAATATTAATTTAAAACCCCTCACACATAAATGTGTGACATGCAGCTATTGGTATCCATGTAGCATTTTTAAACTTTCACATATTTCTTTTTATTCAAGTATTCAATGGAAAGAGACAGAAGAGATTTTACCAGAAGACAAACTGGGCAAACAAGAATTTGCTTCAAATGAATTTTGCTGAGTTACACTGGGCCGAAATATACATCCGGCAGCCCAGTGTTTAGAAAAATGTTCATATTCAAAAAGTAAAGAACAGATTCGATTTCCACAGTACAGCTGAAACTTGACCAAACCCATGTTCTACAAGACTATGTTTTAATTTTTCTTTCTTTTTTTTCTCTCCTTAGATAAAGTGATGTATTGTACATCATTGTCCAAAGGATCGAGGAAATCAATGGGGGAACAGAAATTGCTTAATATTAAAAGGAGAATAGACAAGTGTACAACAGTTGCTTGACAGGAGGCTGTTAAATATGAATGGTTCTTACTTAGTTTTCACTGCAGGGGTCACATTTGGAAACAATTTTCATAAAGCAAATTTAGAAAAATAATACAGAGGCTCATATTTTTAATTTCAGTAACATCTTTGTCTAGGTAACAAGAAAAGTCTTAACCACCATCAAGCCTTACCAGGTACAGTAGCTGGAGAAATCACTGCCAGAAATAGTAATGCTAAGGAATCAGGTTCTCACAGTAAAATAGACTGTTCTCTGCCCGTTCTATTAATCCAAACTTTACCAGGGTTAAAGTTCTCTTTTAAACACATATGAAAAAAAAAAAAACAACAAAGAACAAAAAATTCCTGAGAGGTTTGAGCAAGAACATTCAAGGCAAAAAAAATCCAAAAGGCTCCGCTTGGTAAGAAGCTTTCAGAGAGGCATATCTTCTAGGAGATATTAGATTATCATATTGCATGTTGAAATATTTAACAGACACTGAGAAAAAAATATTTTTCCTTTCAAGCAGACATTTACTATAGTTATTGTAAGGTTCTAATATACTTTTAAGTAAAAATAAATGCTCTAAAATTTGATATCGGCTGAATATTTTTTTCAACTTTTTTTTTTTTTCTCTAAGCATCTATCTATATTTCAAAATTCTCCTACAGGTCATTACCTCCACAAAAAGCATAACCTTGTCAATGCTTTAAGGCCAAAAAAAACCACAAACTGACATTGCCTCGTCACTCTCTTTAGTCTTTAAAATCCTGCAGATAACAGAAAAACAATGCTATTACTGAAGAAGACACGGTGAAAGCGGGTGGATCTTGTATTTTCATTAGTAAACATATTAATTATAACTAAATAACACAAGCGAGGAAAATGTTAACCTGACAATACTATTTTTATTGGACAATGCATATAGTGTATATACATTTCCCCTCTGGCTTCCATGAAAATCTAAAGCTAGTGGACTTCGGGGATTTCAAGCAACAAATAAAGGACTCAGAAGGGTTGGTTTCAGTACTGCTGTAGCCAGTGTCACTTGCTGCTCACGTACTAACTCTCCGCTGCCTACATTTGGCTCAGCTTTGAATGCAACTTTTCATTAAAAGAGCATGATGCCTCAGTTGCATGGCCACTTCTTTTGTTTAAAGAGTTTATTTTGCTGTATCACAAAATACACTTTTAAATCTAAGAGTAGATTATTAGAAGTGTTTGTTTAAATACCAAAACTTCAAGAAAGTTAAGGGAAAGAGAGCATTTTACTTGAAATGACTGGAATGCAAAGAAAAACTAAAATGAATGAAGAGTAAAAAAAAGAGAAACAGAAAATTTTGCTGTCTTACACAAAGAGTTACTGTATTCTGTATCGGGCAAATCCATATTATGGCACATAATCTGAAGGAGAAAAAAATAAAAGAAAATGCTTGGAAATCCTCAACAATTTAAAAAAAGTAGCGTGCTCTCTCCTTCAGAGAGGAGAGTCTGGTACAGAAGGCAAATCTGTGTAGCAAATGCAGCATCCCTACCCCGTGTCTTGGAAAAGCCTCAGGAGAGGGATGCTCTCGGTGAGCGAAGGCGCTGGGGATCTCCTGCCCACAGACTCCTCCCAGCCCCCAGGCAGGATGGAGCCGCTTCCAGCGTGGCGAAGCTTTCCACTCTACAAGGGTGGCCTGGACACGAGACGTGCCCACAACTGTACTGAAGACACAGACTGAGAAGTGTCTATCAGATGGCTGACTGCTAATTACCAGAGCAGTCTAAGAGGAGTCGAGAGAAACAAAACTGCAAACAGCACAGCGGCCAGCATTTGCAGGATTGTACCCTAAACCAGCAGTAACATCGGGTGAACTCACCCTGCACTCACATTACACCAATACAGTAGAGTCTTCCAGGGAGTCAGAGGTATAAAACATGAAAAAAAAAACCTCTAACAGTAAGCTGAGAAATACCCAAGTCCCAGAGATAAAATTTACTATCATACACGTATTTACCTTGATCCTATACATGTCAACAGCCACAGAAGCCTCAAAGCTTACTACCATGGTACTACTTATTTTTGCAATGGCAACATTAGAAGCTCTCCCCAATAAACACACATTCCTTGTGCTCTGTTTTGACCCTGCTGTGTTTTACACAACTTGGCTGTCATCAGCAATTACGGGTGCTCTTTTTTTTTTTATTGATAGAAGGAAGAAATGTGGAAAAGCAGTATTTTGACTGAAGGCATGTGTTTACAGTTTAATTATTTCATGATCTATCATTGTATTTCACAGATTTTACTGCTGAGCAAAGAACAGATGAAAAATAATAAACATCTTTCAGTGAAAGGTGATGGTTTTCTCTACGCGACTCTTCCAGATAATTTATGTCAGCTACCACGTTTATACTTGTTCCCTTGTATAGGGTCACAACAACTAAAAATTAGATGCATTACATCCTGCCACCAGTTACTTCAGAAGCCCCCCAGAAAAACTGGCATTTTTAGATAAAATTTGTGATAAATGTGAGGACATCCTAGTTCATTTTGACTTAGTACACCACGCTTACCATGCTTTGCTTCACAGGTCTCTGCGTGAGTGCATGTGCACGTATATTTTCTTGGTGCAACACGAAGAAAATACTATAGAAAAGGTGATGAACACAATCTACTGGGGCACAGCATCACGTTTCCTTAACAAGCTGAGGAACGATGCTTATTTTGAGACCTTAGAGGCCCAAGTTTAATGCCGCAATTGCCACGCGGTTTCTCTCTTTCTTTTAAGAGCAAAAATTTTCTAATTTTCACTAGTCAAATTCTTTTTCATTCGGAACAGTCCAGCGGGGCGATAAAAAAAGTTCAAAGGCTGAAAACAGAGAAACTGAATTACTGGCAGCACGGGGGCAAGACCCAAGCCGTATATTTAGTTCAACGAGGGATTAAGTGCCACAGCCATTGGTAAGTAAAGAGCTAATACGTACTCTTTGAAAGAGTCTGACTTTTACTCTGGCTGCCACTGCTGCGCACTCGGAGGTTCGGGTGAGGCAAACCTGATACTCTGCCATTCTCTGCCAGCACGTGCCTAAATTAGTTCTCCATTTTGTGGTGGCCCTCGGAGAGCAATTCCCATTGAGAAGTGAACAAAGGCCGCGACCCCGGGGTCAGAGTGTAATGCAGGAAGCATGACCTCCTCTTTGTTCAGAACAGCACTGTTTACTCTGCCTAAGTAAAGATCACCAATACATTAACTAAAGAGGATTAAAAAGGTCATATCCCTAGGGATGGAGCTCAGGCAAGTGGCAACTCTCTTCAGTCACTAAATCATCCGACTTCCCCCTTTGCCCCCCCTTCAAAATAGAGACACCTTAGGCTGCCAAGGCTCAATGGCACTTTAATTCCATAGCAAAAGTATGTACGAACTTCATGTGGTCTTTCTTTCAAAACCAGGTTAATTTCTGCACAGCTAGCCAGCTGTTTTGAAGTTATTTTTAAAGTTATAAATATATTTTACTATCACCCGAATACTTTTTTCTTTTCGCCTCCTTTTGAAAACTTCCGAGTTGATTTATAAAACTGTTTTGGTCTTAAAATGCTTATTAAAAAGTCTACTCTTTTGTAGCTATTATAAATGTGAATCTTAAAATATCCTGTAGTATGTGAATAGGCAGGAAAGTTGCCTTTTGCTGTAGACAATTGCTAACTCCAGGATGGTTCACTTGCAAAAAAGAAATCGAGGAAAATGAAGTGAAAATATGCTGCCTATGAGAATTCACATATGCTGATAGCTAGGCTTAATCAGGCTAAATTAGCACTTCTTTTGTCTGTTAAGCTTTTTGTTACCAACTTTTTAATAGTATCTTAGAAAGAATATCATTAGTAAGATGAAATATATTAACAGAAGCAGCTCTTGAAACACCTAAATTAATGCTGCATTGGTAACATGTGGGAGGCAACGTGGCCAATTAGACAGCATGCTGGATTGTCGCCTTTCCATTTTCGCCTCTAACCCACTGGTCGGACAGATGATCCCAACTTTTGCTTTGTGCCTTGGTCTCCTCATCTGTGATGATATCGCTCACTGGGATGCTGATGTTACCATCAGTTTACTCGGCCAAGATGAGAGAAAAGGAGCATGTGGAAGGGAGTGGTCTAGACGAAGGTATTTTCCCTTCAGGCAGAAGCACTTCTGATGAAGCTGAACATTGCTAGAGGTTCCAGGAGAAAATAATAGAAATAAGGCCAGGCAGGGGGTCCAAGCTGATCAAAGTCTTTGACGCAGAAAGCTCAGCACCACAGACAAAGCCTACAGGGCCTAAATGCAGCTGGAATCAGCGCTAGATCACCCATCATGCCAGCAGCTTTGAAATGAAGACCAGGAGTATCAGGCTCCAAAAAAGACAAGGTCCTAGAGCAGCACAGTACAGGAGTTAGCTGCATGGATTGTACTGGAGGAGGGATGTGAGGGAGATCTTCAATTCTGAGATACTTTGTGCAAAATAGCTATTTTTGAATCTACAACAATACATGTGGCTTTCTAGTCTGTAGCAACATGAATTAAGTCATACATAAAGTGTGGCAAGCTGGGATCTCATTACACCCAGCCAGCACTCACACTGGTACGCTGTGTCCCTTCCCACCTCTCCTGCTAGCCCTGCATCCTCAAGCAGGCAGGGTGAGGAAGGAAGATTCTCTGCACCCCTCTTCAGACCATTCGAGAAGTCAATCGCCCGGTTTGCAGGCTTCTTTGTAGCAGGAACTCATGCATTTCAAATATTTTTAAAAGGATACGAAGAGATAAATGAAATCAAGATTCCAATAAAAATAACATTACGTTTGCCTTATGTTCTCTGTTTGTGAAAAGAATCACTTCCTTCTTCACTCACCACTGCTGTTCCTTGCTCCTATGGTTTCTGACCTTTCCTCACCCCAATAAGAAGAGAAGGAAAACTTCCTGTCATCAGGAAAACTGAAAGGAGAAAGCGTTCTTAGCATACATGTCCGCCTGAGGAGCACGGTGTATAGCCCAGATGGCTCACAACAGATCCCAACATGGCCAAGCATAAAGAAGAAACTTCAAAACCACGTGTTTGCACCAACGGCGAGCGGTATTCCCACTGCAGGTGGGTGAAAGACTGGCACTCAGTCTAACTCTTTTCTGTATTTTCTCACCTGTTCACTTCTGTGCCTGGAACAATCAAATCTAATAATGCTGTTGCCAGTGACTGCTGTTCCCTGCAATCTAATATTAAAGTACTGAGCTTTTTATTATATACCGGGAGCTAAAGAAAGAACAGTGGAGTCAGAAAGCCTTGACAGAGAAGTTTAGAAAAGGCTGTGTCCAAAGCAAAACAAGAACCTAGTGAAAAACAAAAGTGTACAGCAGGTATTTAAAATAAGCTACCTGGAAATACAGTATCATATTGTCACATTGTACGGTTTGTAGGTCTTCCCGTTGGCTTCTACGGGAGAACTCTGTTTTTACGCATGAAAGATGATGCAGGCGTAGCACATCCATCAGACAAAAAAAAAAAAAAAAAAAAAAAAGGAAAAAAAAACACAAAGACAAAAAAAAANACAAAATCTCTAGGCACAGAAGTAGGTGGACAAGGGCAATCTGAGTACTCAGAAAAGCTTTGTAATGGGCTGAGGCAAAGAGGTACCTTTTTTGAAAAGCAAAAGCACTGAACTGAAACAACCAGAACAAAGAACATACTTAGAAAGTACCATTTAAAAATGGAGATTAGGAACATAAGGACTGAACCAAAGACATAAGGACAATTTATTGACATACATTAGAAGCGAGAAGACTGCACAACAGTTGTCTGACAAGTCTGAAATAGTACTGGGAAACAAAGGGAATGAATAAAGAGGAGGAAAACTGCAGAAAAGATAACAGCTAATCTTGAGATGTTATAGCCATGCAAAAGAGTAAACTCACCCTTTCTCACCCTGCACGACCATATTAGTATTTCTTGTTAGCTGGGTTCCTGATCTGTGGTATGCAAAAAAGACTAAAAGAAGCCGTATACCCACTACTTCTTCCAGTGGAAACTCAATATTGTACCTCCTAGTCTTTCATTTTCCAGCTGTCTTTCACTTTCACGCCAGCCAACATCACTCTCCCTCCAAGATGGAAAGTAAAAAAAAACCCTCTAGAGAGTTACGGAATAATATGTCCCTTCTCTTGAACTGGAAAATGGAGGAAACATAACTTGTGACACAAAATTTTTGCATAGACCGTTTTTTTTGGGGGATGGAGCAGTGCAGACCCTACCTCATATTCCTGGATACATCTCTTTATCTCCTGATGCCCAGAAACCCAGACAGACCCAAAGGTAACTTTTAGCTTAAAGAAGAATTTATCAGGCTGAATACAGGTGGAAAAAATCTATGGTGATCTCCTCTGATCCTTCCAGACAGCAAATCCCATTTGTCAATTCTTTTGCAAGTAAAGGGTGAAAGTGCAGCAGATACCACAACAGCAAGGGCTCAAATAACTGGATAAATAAAAAAGGCAAGCCACGCTGAAGGACCAGATACACATGCAGGAGTTCTGAAGCAGCTCAAGGTTAGAGGCAGGGTTTCCAATAAAAATATGCACTCTCCTATCAGGAATGAAAGGGTAGCGCTCCTTAAAAATAGCCACAAATGATGATCCAGATTACATGCCAATGAATTCTAGAATTTAGTAAACTGCTAAAGGCTACTTAAAAAAAACAAACCCCAACTTTAATGTCTAAGCAGAGATTACATAACAGAGAGAAAAACAACATTGCTAACATAATGAAAAATATGTCTTTAACTCGGAGTGCATCCACAGAAGAAATTATTATTTATTTGGCCTTTCAAAAGGGCTTTGACAACGTGACTCATAAAGACCAGAAAGAAAACAGCGCAATCATGACTGAAAGTTGCAGTCATTATTGAAAATGAGCTAATCAGCCAAACTTAAAATGCAGGAATCAAAAGACTTTTTAATAAGAAAAATATTAACAGTTGCTGCATGCAAAGACCATGCTGGTATCAGCTTTTAACTTGAGTTAGTGGTAGGGAAAGCTCAGCTGTAAAACGGAGTGGGAAAACTGACAAGTGAAGGGAGCGTGTTTGGGTTACTGTAGAGTTTAGCAAAGTTGACTGAATACAAAACATGATAAATATTTTTTTATAATTGCTACGGAAATCATATTGCAACATTCTCAGCCAAGGGAAAAGACCTGAGTGCCATCATAACAAGTTGACAAAAGTTCTCACGTGTAGGAAGCAATGTCAAATGAGCCAAGTTTTACAATGTATGCAAAACAGCACGGAATACTGTATTTAAAACATTACCCTTCTAATATAGATCTGCCAGGGAGACACCTTCACAGAGAAATCTGTCTGCAGTTCTTGTTACCCTACCTCATTAAAGCTACAGAGGTAGTGAGAGTGCAAGGGCAGGTGACTAAAGTGATTTGACTTACAAAAGGACTGCCATATACAAAGACATAAAGTGATTAAACTATTTATGTTAGTGAGCACACGAGCAACAGTGAACACAACAGCTACATGCTTTGAAAGGCAGGAATTGTAGTCTAAGACTTTCTTGCCTGCTTCCAGACTTGAACGGGAGATTATGCAGTTAAATTAAATAATCAGTAAATTCAAACTATGGGAATAGAGCCTTTCACAAAGTGAAGGCTGAGCATGTGAAAATCAGTGCCACAGTCTATCTCTAAAGAACATCAGTGGAATTCTGAAAGAATACGGTTCTATTCATAGCCTACAAAAATATAGTGTTAAATGGGATTGCTTGCTGGAAAGACCATGAAAAGACCTTTGCTCAAAGCCATGATAAAGCCATCGGCCAAGAGATCTAGCTGGCCCGCTTTCTGACAAGGACAGGGTATTCCAAAAGGATCAAATGTTGGTCATCTTCGCTCTCCGTTCGCTTACCAATCAACCCTTTGTAAGAACTGTCAGGATAGACTTAGCATTAATTAGACTGTGGATCGGATCCAATGCAGTAATTTCTACTTTTGTTTCCTACGGCCAAAAGCAATGGCAAAAAAAATAGACAAGTTCACTTTAACTGAAGCGAAATCATTCCTCCTGTAAGCTAGCTACTGTGCCTGATACAATGTTATCAAATGCGTTGCTGAAATTTCAGAAAAATACTCAAAACCATGTACATTTACTTTGCCACCTGCTTTTTCCCTCCCCGCAAATAAGTAGCAAGACATTGTTTTACTATATAAATATGCTTCCTTATTTTTTTTATTATCTTTTCCCCTATCCACACATCACTACTTGCAAAAACCATTTAATAATTATAAGAGATTCCAAGCTGTGTGTCAGATCCTGGGAATGTTGCCACTCAACCACCAAGGTGGTTTGCTACGCGTAGCCTTCAGTCTTGTGGCTAACAATTCACCCAGGCTGTGATAATACCTCACCACAACCCACATACTGCTGCTCTTCAAAGGAAAACAAGGATACATAATTAAAAGATGATGAGCTCAAATACAAGACAGGAGATGAGGGAGCAGATTCTGTAACCACACCTGTGAGTGCTTGTATTACTGAAGAAGTTTCTTCAGCTCCATCTTGACTCATAGCATCACGAAAAGTCACACACTTTCAAAATACATTTGCAGCAGCAACATTTGCAGCAGCAGAGGAAAAAAAAAAAAGAGCAATAAAAACCATACCACTGCAGAAAAATCGCTTTAACATCAATTATACAAAATTGAAACTGTAAATAAGCATTATTAACAAATAACCCTTGTGATAAGTGTGGACTATGTCTTTTACATATACATAGCTTTACTGGAAATACTGTCAAAATCTCATCCTACCAGAACCTTTACATTCCCTAAGTCCCATTCCAAGCTTTTGTGATCCTGCAATCGCCATCATTATATACGTATAAACAAAACTACCTTTGTGTATATGTGCCAGTTCAGGGGCTAGCAGTGCAGCATACTACATGGAAATAAAAAGTGGGTGCAGATACATTCTAGACTCACAGGATCAGTCCCCTGGTTGGATATTCAGAATAAACAAAACATCAAATCACTTTCCTTATTACTCTATAAAGTTGGAACTAATTTTTGATGGTTTTATCATTACTGAAAGAGTTAAGAAACCCGGGGCAAAACAAGATGCAAATAAAGCTACCGAACTTCAGCGAGGACAACTGACCATCCTTCAGAAATATGCATTAAGAAGTAACAGGATTACATGCTTACTTGATTTCTACTTTAACAACAACAACGACAAAATTGTTTTACCTAAAAGAGGTCTTCATTTTCTCATGAAATGTCTCCAGAAGGTAGTGCCCGTTTGCAGGGCCAGATCCTCTAAGCAGCGGCCACACCCTCCTCTTCCTCATTTTTTCCCCACTGACCATGAAATACTTTCTAAGTCAGGCCCTGAAAAAAAAAAAAGACAACATTCTAATGGACACTAGATACTGCATTGTTGATTTAGTTAGATAGATTAGAAATAAGTAAATATATTTGCACACGTATTTTATTTTCTGTTTCATTTCAAACAAATGTGGTAGGCCCAATCTGGTGCTCCATTCAAATCACAGGAAACAAAAAGTGTTCTATGTTGACAGCAGAATCGAGCCCTTTCCACCGGTACTGGAAAAAAATAACAAATTGGAGGCTTTTCAGAGTATCTTCAGACAGGCCTATGTATTTTGTAATAGTAACAGATGCCAACACAAGACAAGCTTAGAAAAGATGTTCCAGAGGTTGTCTCTCCAGATCGTGGGGTTCTATGGATTTGAAAATGGCAGTTCTTTTTAACTCTGACTTTATTAAAAAAAAACAAACAAACAAAAATTAGTATTTTAATAAAACTTCCATGGCTTACATATCACCCATAACCTCACCCAAATTTTCAAATGGTTTGAATCACAGTATCTTTAGCACAGTTAATAATGATACTGCATAGTGAGCAACACCCAACATGTCCTTACTCTTATTATATTTCATATAATTTATTTTATCAATAATTTGGCAGTACATAGAACTATATGGAAATTGATTGTTGCTATAAGCTGTTTTGCATATTGTATCATCTACTGGATTTAATTCATTATTAAATGACGCTGCAATTATACATTTCATTCTCTATCTAACCAGAGAACACTGAATATGAATGCAAAGTGATAAATCAACTTTTTCCAATATCTCAAAAAAACACTCACTTATTTGCAAATAACCAATTCCAGCATTCAATAACAAAGCAAAAATACAGTATTTAGAGATCAGCAGTTTAAGTTCAATTTTTTTGCAAACTACTTGCACAAACAAAAGATATTATTGTTCAGCTATCATTAAGACTGTGAAAACAAGCTGGTTTTGTACTTAAATTTAGAACTAATATATAACCTGAATCCACAGCTTCACGTTGTTATGTTTTCTGAAAGAGCAAATCAGTAACAAAATAAAAAATACTAAGGTTATATAGAGATGTGTGCTAGGAGATAACAACACACATTACAATATTTAAAAATGCCAAATCCACTCTAATTTTGTAATCCCAGCACCTACTACATACTTTCTGATGTACGATTCCGTACCCACACAAAAACATTCTTCTAAACAAGTTACACTCTCCCTATTAGTAGAGGTGTTCATAGTTTCATATAGTCCTACACCCTACTAAGTTTCCAATATATAATTTTGAAATCTCAAAGCCTCCATAAGGTTGTATTTTGCACATACAGTAAAATACAATTAATTTGCAGAACAGTATCAATATTACAGTATTTGTAGACAATGTTTATTCACACAGAAATTTCTTCCCTCTAAACTGCAGAATATTAAGTGATACATATACCTCTCATCGTACTGGAGTGCTCTGATACACAACACTGACTTTTAATTCCAAATGTATAGCCGGGGAAAATGTTAGCACATTTGTATCTTACTGGTCTATAAAGATTCATCCCACAAAGCCCTCCCATGCACACAGTCCATATCAGAAAAGCACACTTACTCCAGACTATTTGCACTCGTATTTACAAAGGTGCTCTGCAAGAAAAGGAGCAAACAGAAATCCAAGGGTTAACAGAAGAAAAAAAACAAATAAAACAACAAACCACAACACCAAAATCCCCAGCCACACTGAAGACCTTGCAAGAAAAGGAAAATGTTCAGCAGGTAACAGCCTAACAAAAAGCGAAGAGAGAATTTAGTCTCTCGGTATTACTCGGATACCAGTTTGGGATTTAGGCAGCCTTGGATTACAAGGACTATCCCCTTGAAAATCTAGCCCACAGTTCCTGCACTGTTTTCTACCAATACCACATCCAAACTGTGACTAACCACCTCATTATGCTTCTCTGGCACCATCTGAAACAAACACATTGTACAATTTTATGTGGCACCTAAAAGCGGAGGGAAAAGGGCTAATTTTTCCACCAAATGATAATGAAATGACAGCAAATTCTGTGCAAAAGCTTGCGTGATCAGTAAATGTTTTTCCCCCCTTTTCTTTCTGTGGTAGGCAACAGGTGACAAAATACAGTGCCCAATCTTCAGCTTTAAAAGCAAGCAAATTTACTTAGTCTGCAAGACATCTATAATATAGTTGGTAGGGTGGGGTTATTTTTTAATTAAAACTGAATAAAGAGGTTTAACTGGGCCTCTACATTGCCTTCAGAAAGTAAATGTCTTTTTTAACATTAATTTGTAGATGTTATATTTCAAGAAAATACAGCCCTCCTAGTTACATATACTAACCAGTGGCTTTAGGTAACTGTCTAGTATTGATAGATCTTACAAGAGGAAACCCAAACTGCATCTGCAAAGGAACTGCATGCCTCAAATATTTCACTACAATGTCTTCTTCCAATAACTTGCTAATTGATCTTAAATATGGAGATGAATTATGAGGCAATAACTTCCAATTTTCTTAGCTCTTCGGCCAGACAAACATATTCTGATTTATGTATGTATGAAATAATTAATTTGCTCTTCATGGCACTTAAACAGTTAATCTAATTAATGAGAAGTAAGAATACCATATTAACGGTTCCTTCTATTTTGTCCTTTACACTTCACCACTTCAAAAGTATTTTTTTCCTATCTATTATAATTTAGAAATATTCTTCCTTTGTGCACTGGACACATTACTGTAGGTCAGAGGGCCGTGCCTTTGCCAGTCCCCATGCTACTCATTCAGTAATTTTACTCCCATACGTAGAAATGCAGCTGGTCAAGTGCAAGACATGACTTTGCTGCATTCAACTACACCTCGCGCACTTCCACGGCAAGCCTTGGAAAAACCCCATGAGGCTACAAAAAAACCCCACACCATCTTCTATCACAGTCCCTTTTCTTGAGTCTCGTATTGCTCACGCACCATTTCTAAAGCAGTGGTGTGCTGTGCTGCAGCAGTACACCTGTGTCCCTCTCAGCGAAAAGCCACATCACAATAGGCTAAAACGTTTCGATTCTGGCAATACTCATTTCTCAATTCACAATTCAAGAGAATCTTTATTTAAAGACACTATTTCCTGAAATATCTAAATGCTTAAAGAATAGTTTTCTATTTGGAAAGCTTTGCTACTCCTTCCCTTTAGAAAAACACAGCTTTGCAGCACCGGCGAGGAATACATGGTACAGCAGATGGTTAAAATTCTGCATCATTTTTAATAGCCTTAAGAGAAAGCACGGCCTTTTTTTCAGGGGAGGGTGGAGGTGGGGAGGGGGGGGAGGAGAAGAGAAAAAAAGCTGAGAACAGCAATTTGCAACCCCCTTTTTTTTTTCCTTGACAGCAGCTAGCCACGCCTCAGTCTGGCCCTTCCTCCAACCTCTGCTAACCTAAAAACCAGCGCCAACCTGGCAGCAAGCCATATATTCAAAAGTAAACATTATTCTCCTGCCATTTTTCAGTGGTGTTTATCATACCCTGATCTTCACCCTCTCTTTCTCTCTCTGCCCCCGCCCCCCGTCCCCCCTCCCCCTTTTCCCTGCCCCT
>VWZK01011395.1:0-22071 GCA_013396935.1 Baryphthengus martii
ATTCTGTGATTCTGTGATTCTGTAAAAGACTTTTGGAGTTGAGCTGTTCCTTAAAACAGTCTCTCCTTGCGACCTCGTCCGGCTCCGCACCGTGCTCAGCTGCTAGGGACCAGACCTGCAGTACGTTCCAGAGGTTGGGTTTTTTTAAACACAGGTAAATCGTTTTGTTTCTGGACTTGATGTAACAGAGGAAGCTGCTGCCACCGTTGGCTCTGGAGCTGGGGTTACAGTCCCGCTGGGGACACCCCACATCTGCACAGCTCTCCGCACTCCTGGGCTACCCCTTGGCATTACAGTCTCACAGCTCCTCTGCGGCTCTGCCTGGTTCCCACCGCCAGCTACAGCTCCCTGCTCCACTCTGTCTTGGGTTTTAAAAAGCACAACAGTTTGAGCTCCTGGTCCCCAAAAAGAGAGAACGCTTAACGTGCACGCGAGATACTTTGCTGAAGTTACAGCGACCAGCAGCCGGTAGATCCCCTTCCGCAAACTGCTGAGCTCTTAATATTTTGGATCAAGTGTTTCTGTGGCTAAAATCATCGGGTCACATCATTCCCAAACCTCCGCTAGAACTGACAAAGCACTTCCATGAAGAGCCACCAGCTGAACGGACCCAGCTCAGGCCGGGTCGGGCTTCACTCCTCCTCACCTTGAGTGGGGGCACCCGCGGCACCGGGGTCCCCGCCGCCGGAAAGGACTGGGGCTGGGGGCGAAACGCCTGCCGGTGCTGGCAGCTCTCCATGACGCGGGGCTTCTTCTCCGGGGTGCCCAGAGCTTCTTCGCCACCTTCTGACTTCCTCTTGTGGGCTTCCAAGCTGACTTCCATCGCTTCGCTTACAGAGGGATGCTTTTCCGGAGCGTCCGGAGTCATCGCCGCACCGCTCACCTTGGCTTCTCCCTCAGCCACTTCGGGGCTCTTTGGTTTACTCGAGGCCAGCACCGAGGTGCCGATGGTCTCCTTCACCAGCACCTCCTTGGACGCAACGGGCTTTTCCTCTTCCCCGGCCTTCTGCCTCGTGGCTGTCGGCGGTTTCTCTTGACCGGGTTCTCCTTGGCCTTTCTCTTTTACCGGGAGAGAATGGTGACTCGGTTTCACCGGGGAAACCGAGGCCTCTGCAGGTCTGGCTGGTTTTGGTTGCGCGTCCCCTTTTCTTTCCTCTCCTCCTTTTTTGACGGCTGGTGCTTCCCGGGCCGCTTGTGCTTTAGGCTCCAGCGGAGACGGGATCTCCTCTCGGAGCGGGGGCAGAGAGGCTGCTGTGCGTTTTGGCTGCTCAGCTGCTGGGCTTTCGCTCTCTGGCTCGGCGGGGCTGGTGGTGGCCGTCAGTCTCTTGGACTCTTCAGGACTTAGTCCAGAGCTAGCAAGAAAAAAAAGAAAAAGCAAACAGAATTGTGATTTTGTAAACCACTCCTGTCCTTAGGAGAACAGGGAGGGTGTTCTCTCCTCACCACGCCCCAAACGCTCGTGTCTCACACACCTATCAAGCCGGCAGTGCCGATGGTACTTCCACACCAAACAGAACTCGACAGCAAAGTTTAAAACCAGCTGAAGGAAACCCAGAGAATGCAGGTTAGATCTGCTCCCCTACCCAGATACCAATTCTCCAGGCTGCAAATCCAATGAATTTGGCCAACAGTAAATATTCCCCTTATTGGCCACCTCGGAGCTCTCCCTGCAGCACGTGAGCGGCCCAGGCCAGCCGGTGGCGACTGGAGCTCATATGGTGACACTGGTGGAAAGGGACACTGAGAAGCGTCCCGTTGTTGTTTCCAGAGGAACGTGGCTACTGCCAGCACCTCTGACGTACCCTGAGCTGGGGACCAGCGCCGCTGCCTTTCCCCACCAGCGAAAAGTTGCGAGTGCTTCCCCGTATCACAGAATCCCAGATTGGTTTGGGTTGGAAGGGACCTGAAAGCTCATCCAGTTCCAACCCCCCTGCCATGGGCAGGGACACCTCCCACGGGAGCAGGTTGCTCAGAGCCCCATCCAGCCTGGCCTAGTTTATCGTTCACCTTGATTTGTGAAAGAAACAAACAAGCTGGGGACCTAATTCCCAGAGAGACGTCTGATTTGGGATCAACTTCATCCGTCCCTCCTAAGACATCACAGTTGAGTTGTTTTTTTTCCCAAACACGAGCTCAGGAAGTCGGACGAATCCAGTCTGAGGAATCTGTGGGATTAGTTTATACCAGACGAGTCCTCAGGGGCTAAAAAGAACTGAAGCCCTGCTATTGAGCATGTCCCCTCCACGCTGTCCTGCTGTCCCCTGTGCCCCCAAAGGCCTCAAGAATCTGGTTGTCACCTTCTATCTTCCAGCACAGAGCCCCACGTGTGTTTACATCCCGCTTTTCAGAAGACTGGCTAAGTGAGCTGAGCACAGCTCTGTGCTCACATCACCACATCACCTGGGATCTCCAGCTGGTGCATTCCTTTACTCAGTACCGCAGCCTGAGGGGTGCACATCCACCCCCAGCCTCCTGCCCACCCAGGAACCCCAAACTGGACAGAAACAGGGCTTGAAACAATCCAAATGGTCTAGAGGGTTAAAAGATCACGATAAACGGGAGGAAAACTGGTGGATCGTGCAAGGATGAGCACAAAAGCTGATGGTGAAGACGCAGGATAAGAAATTTCTGATTAGTTATTTTCATGTGGCTGTTTATAGAATCCTAAAATTGTTTGGGTTGGAAGAGACCTTGAAGGTCCTGGAGTCCCAGCGCTGCCCCATCCCTGCCAGGGCACCCCTGAGCCCTGTCCCTCAGCACCACAGCTCCACGCCTTGGAAACCCCTCCAGGGAGCAGGGGGACTCCAGCCCTGCCCTGGGCAGCCTGGCACAGACCCGGACAACCCCAAAGGGCAACTAATTCTTCCTCAGCTCCAACTGAAACCTCCCCTGGGGCAACTCCAGGCCCCTTCCTCTTGTCCTGCTGCTTGTTCCTTGGGAGCAGAGCCCGACCCTCCCTGGCTCCAAGCTCCTGAATGTCAGGGAGTTGTGGAGAGCCAGAAGGTCTCCCCTGAGCCTCCTTTGCTCCAGGCTGAACAAGCCCAGCTCCCTCAGCCGCTCCTCCCCACACTCCTGCTCTAGTTGATTTTCAAGTTTCTCAGCACAGCAAGGGGTACGTCTGGACGGGCAGCACAAGGGTAAAAGAGACAGGGGAAGGTCTTACCTCTGGCCATAGTAGCTCTCAAAAAAATGTTCCTTCCACAGCTCAACCTTCTTTTCCTTCTCTATTTCTTGCCGTATTCTTAGCTGCATTTCTGGTGTAAACTCACCTGCAAAATGCAGTAAAGGATATCTTAAGAAAATAGAAAAAAGCTACAGATCAAACGAATCAGGACACCAGGGGAGCCTTCACTCTTGTCAGTGAGAGGTTCTCTCACAGAAGTCTCCTTTGTGGCCCTGCCTGTGGTACTTCAGCACTTCTCTGAGGCTCAAGATGTTCCTCTGCTGTGGGAGCCCTGCAGGGGATGAGCAACAGCCTGACACTCACAGCTCCTTTCCCCATCAGTGTCTGTTCTGGACAGATCATAGAATCATAGAATCACAGAATGGTGGGGTTGGAAGGGATCTCTGGAGATCATCTGAGTCCAACCCCCCTGCCAGAGCAGGAGCACCCAGGGCAGGACACACAGCAACAGAGCCAGGGGGGTTGGAAAGTCTCCAGAGAAGGAGACTCCACCACCTCTCTGGGCAGCCTGGGCCAGGCTCCCTCACCCTCCCACCAAAGAAGTTGCTCCTCCTGTTGAGGTGGAACCTCCTGGCTTCCAGCTTGTCCCCGTTATTCCTTGTCCTCTCCCAGGACAGCCCAGACAAGAGCCTGGCCCCTTCCACTTGACCCCCACCCCTCAGAGATGTCTAGACATGGATCAGCTCCCCTCTCAGGCTTCTCTTCTCCAGACTCAACAGCCCCAGGGCTCTCAGCCTTTCTTCCCAGGAGAGATGTTCCACTCCCTTCAGCATCCTCACAGCCTCCCCTGCACTCTCCCCAGTATTTCCCTGTCTCTCTGGAACTGGGGAGCCCAGCACTGGACCCAACGCTCCAGAGGTGGCCTCCCCAGGCAGAACGAAGGGTGAGGAGAACCTCCCTGACCATGCTGCCCACTCTCTTCTTGATGCCTTATATGAAAGAGCACTCCCTACAAGTACACACCTACACCCAAACGTATGCTGTACGCCTGTGTGCACCACGTGACAGCCACTTTCTGAAGACGCTGCCTATGGCAAAGCAAAGGGGCACCTTGGAGCTCCAGCTGTGGATGGCTGTGGTGAAGCACACCTGTGAGAACATCAAAGACACCCTGCCCGCTGCAAACAGCAGGAAATATTTCTGCTGTTCTGTCGCAGGCAGGTGGGAAGCACCAAAAGAAGCCCCTTCACATCTGATGGGCAGATTTCACGCACGCAGGTATTGTGGCTCGTATGAAAGAGTTCCTCCTGCCAAGTCTGAACCCGCCACGACGCAGCTTTGAACCATCGGGGTCTGCAAAGCCGCATGTTAATGTCTCAAGAGTTCGTCGTCACTCAGCGGGAAAGTGTGTTTTTCTGACACCAATGCAGATAGACACGTGACCCCCGCGCCTCAAGGCTTTGTTCCTTCTCAGGGTTTATCACAGTATCGTAGAATGGTTTGGGTTGGAAAGGACCTTCAAGATCATCCAGTTCCAACCCCCCTGCCACGGGCAGGGACACCTCCCACTAGAGCAGGTTGCTTCAAGCTTCATCCAACCTGGTCTTCCAGGAATGAGGCTCCACAGTTTCTCTAGGCAACCTGCTCCAGGCTCTCACCAACCTCAGAGTGAAGAACTTCTTCCTCACGTCTAATCCAGGTGAGCTCATCTAGCTCACACACCACTTCCCTTGCGCTCTTTAGCACTGGAGGAAACACTTCTAGAATCGGGGTTTTTCCCAAGGTACCAAGGGGAGGGGTTTCCTTCAAGAGATGCACAGAGAGTGGACACTTCCACCACCGCACGCTTTGCTTCTCAGCAATTTTCTCCCATCAAATATGGGGATTGTAAGAAATTGTGGCCGCGTTTGGTCTCCACGCGGATGCCAAAATACGTCCAAAGGAAAGGAAGAGCGTGTCCGTTTTCACCCCCCTCTTATCTGTCACTATGAAATCAGCCACCATGGTGGAGTCACTGAGCGTATCGTACAGAACGGGACACTTTTCCTACAGAAAAGCCTCTTGAGGGTCAACCACCTGGGCAGGAGTCCATGACACTCCCTTTTTCTTCAAGTAAGTCCTGACTGGTGCCATAGTCTTGATAAAAACTCCGGTGACGAGCTGCACGGTTCAGCTCTGCAGAGGAAACGGTGCCTGCCCTCAGCAAGGGCACTTCCGATGATGCCGTTTGGTCAAATCATGGAATTAAGCACCTCTGTGTTCGAGATGGACGTGACTGTTGAAGGTGCAGGAGTCCTCCAGATGAGTAAATGGCTCACTCTACGTTCTATAAAAATGACCGTGCCAACGGTGGCCGGACAAAGCGCGTCGCTCTGGGAACAGAAGCGATCTTCTCTACGGAGTTTAGTGGGCTGCATTGAGCTACCACAGCTTGAGGATAACAAGCTCTGCTCTCATTTCAAGGAGATTTTAAGCATGTTTTTCCTTCTTTTCTCATCTCTCCCAGAGACTTGCTCATTTTTCCACATCTGAAGTTCCAAGGAGAACCTCTATGACCTGGAGATGACAGAGCTCTAGGCTTGTTCTCATGTGTTGCACTGACTACACCTGTCTTGACCTCATCACAACTTCTCCATAAAACATCGTATTTTACACATTCCCCAGAACATTCACCAGCTGAAAGCCTTCCAGCCTTTGGTGTCATGATCTGGGGGAGCTTTTACCTTCTGACAACCTCTCCTTCCAGCCCTGGGCCGCTGAAGTGAAGAACTCGTTGTTGAGCGCGGAGCCACTCAGCTTCATCAGACCGTCCGCCCCAACCTGGAACAGAGGGCAAAGCAAAGAGCATTAACCAGCTGGGAAGGCAAACGTCACGTGGGATCTGAAAACAGAGGGAGAGGCCCAAGACAGCCACGAATCTCCCTGGAATCCGCCCCTGAGTCACTCAGAAGAAAACAAAACAGCCTCCTTCAGGCTGTTGCTTAGGTCACTTTGGGATCCAAGAGGCTGTGGCAAATGTTCCTCAGCCTTGGTTCAGCCCCTCCTCTGTAGTCCTGCTGCTGCACAAACCCAGGTGAGCAGCAGACGGTAGAGGTGGGGAGGAGAAGCACAAGGACACGGAACAGCTCAGCCCCTGATAAAGCTCCTCCAGGTGCCAAACAAGCACCACCCAAAGCACCACCCAAAGCAGCAGTTCTGCCGCTCCTGGGGAACGTAGAGAAGCGCGCGAAGGAAAAGCAAGGAGCTCACTCTGAAAGGCAGATAATCTCAACCATGGGAGTTTCAGGAAAAACAGGGACAAATGAAGCTCAAAACCCATTTTGCCTTTGAAACACGGTTCAGGTCCCAACAGGGCAGCGGCGTTACCGAGGAGGACGCCAACGAGAGGGCACGAGGCTGAGGCTGGGACGTGGCACGGTGGGAAATCATAACCAGCGGCGTAAAACAAATCTGAGGTTTTGCTTTTGCTCTTTATCCCACAGAAGTGAACGTGGAATTTCTCTACCAGGAACACAAAGATAAGACGTATTCTTCAGTAAGCTGCAAAAACCTGCAGCGGGGAAGAGCAACGTGCGGCCGTTTCTTGGGTAAATAATAAATAATAAATCAGAGCAAAGAAGGAAAACGCCGCTGTAGGACACAGCTGGTGATGCTGGTAGATCTGCACAGCAAAGCCAGAGGTGCAGGGTGGGCTCCAGAGAAACGCTGCCTTCCTGAGGCAGCACCTCTGATGCAGGGAGTTAACACGATGGAAGCGACCTGAGAGAAGGTTCTGTAGGTGAGATTTAATTACAGGTTTCTAAGTTAGGAGCGGCCGTTACAGGGATGACAAAAGACCAGGTTTATTTTCATAGAATCATAGAATGGTTTGGCTGAGAAAGGACATTTCAAGGCCATCTGGTCCCACCTCCCTGCAGGGAGCAGGGACACCTCCCACTAGAGCAAGTTGCTCAGAGCCCCAGCCAACCTGGATCTGAACCCATCCAGGGATGGAGCATCCACAGCTTCCCTGGGCAACCTGGGCCAGGCTCTCCCCACCCTCAGCACCAACAAGTTCTCCCTTCTCTCCAGCCTCAAGCTCCCTCTTGCAGTTTCCAACCATCCCCCCTTGTCCTGTCCCAACAGGCCCTGCTCCAAAGTCTGGCCCCATCTTTCTGACAGGCCCCTGGAAGCCCTGAAAGGCCCCCAGAAGGTCTCCTTGGGGAGCCTTCTTTTCTCCACGTTTCTCCTCTCTTTCCTAATCCAAATCTCTATTGATTGTCTACAGGGAGCAGAATTCCCAAGACACCCACATACGGTGGACGTGGAGGAGAGACGACCACCACTGGGCTGACTGGGTCGCACCTGGAAGTGCCACTTTCTCTTCTAGAGAAGCACCAGCTGTAAGAGCAACGAGTGAGTCACGGCCACGCGAAACACAGCAGACAGTGACCTTTCAGTGCTGGCATGTCCCACGCCTTCAGCTCTTCTCCTCTTTACTCCAGCAGAGCCTGACATTTCAGAAAGCACGAGGCACCGCTGGACGTGGTGGGCTGCTCTAGGAGGTCTCCTACAGTGAAACGTAAAATCTGCCCTCTCAGGAGCCAAGTGATGTCATTTAGTTAGTCAAAATTCGTTCTCAGTCAAATTTTAACTCGATGGAAGGACAATTAAACCTAAAAGTCGGGACAGAACCGTCTCACCATCTGCTGTCAGGTCCTTGCCAGGAAACTCCAGCTGCAAACCCCACCACATCATATTTTGCCACATACCTAATTATTACAAAGGCCGCAGGACTTATAAAACAATTCCCTCAAATATTTATTGGATCAGCCTTGAACTAACAAGTCCCCGATGAGTGCTGATTGAGGATGAGAGAATTTATGAGACAACAGAAAAGGTCAGAACCCCTCCTAACTCAGAACCTCCAGACAAAGGCTGTCTATTTGGCAAAGCCCCCTCCGTAACACAGTCCTGGCAGCAGCCGTACGAGTCGCCAGCCTTCCGTCAGAACCCCAAGAGCAGCTCAGCTCAGGACGGCCAGAGCTTCACTCAACATCTGTATCTAGTGGAGTCCCTCAGGGGTCGGTGCTGGGACCAGTACTACCCAGTCTGTTCACCAAGGACCTGGCTGAGGGAGCAGAGGCACTGTCAGGCAGTTTGGTGAGGACACAACACCGGGAGGAGCGGCTGAGGCACCAGAGCTGTGCTGCCATCCAGCGGGACCTCGACAGGCTGGAGAGTTGGGCGGGGAGAAATGTCCTGGAATCCAACAAGGGCAAGTGTAGAGTCTGGCACCTGGGAAAGAACAACCCCGGGGACCAGTATGGGATGGGGACTGAGCTGTCGGAGAGCAGCGCAGGGGAGGGGGAGCTGGGGGTCCTGGTGGGCAGCAGGATGGCCACGAGCCAGCAATGGGCCCTCAAGGCCAAGAAGGCCAATGGCCTCCTGGGGTGGATGAGAAGGGGGTGGTGAGTAGGTCGAGAGAGGTGCTCCTCCCCCTCTGCTCTGCCCTGGGGAGGCTGCATCTGGAAGATTGTGTCCGGTTCTGGGCCCCGCAGTTGCAGCAGGACAGGGAACTGCTGGAAAGAGCCCAGGGCAGAGCCACCGAGGTGGTGGAGGGAGGGGAACATCTGCCTGCTGAGGAGAGGCTGAGGGAGCTGGGGCTCTGAAGCTTGGAGAAGAGGAGCCTGAGGGGTGACCTCAGGGATGTTTATAAATATGGAAAGGGCAGTGTCAGGAGGACAGAGCCAGGCTCTTCTCAGTGACCTCCAATGACAGGACAAGGGGCAGTGGGTGCAGCTGGAGCAGAGGAGGTTCCAGTAAACCTATGGAAAAACTTTTTCACGGTGAGGGTGCCGGAGCCTGGCCCAGGCTGCCCAGAGAGGTGGTGGAGTCTCCTTCTCGGGAGACTTTCCAGCCCCCCCTGGATCTGTTGCTGTGTGTCCTGCCCTGGGTGATCCTGCTCTGGCAGGGGGGTTGGACTCCATGATCTCCAGAGGTCCCTTCCAACCCCCACCATTCTAGGATTCTGTGATTCTATGTGTCTGTGTCTAAGCTCCTGTCCTTTCAGAGCTCATCGCGGTCAAGTCAACCGTGTGTACGGAGGTGGGGACTCAGTTCATCTTGTCCTGAAGTTGACACCTGTGTTCGGTCACAGGTTCTTGGTGGTACCAATTGGATTTCCACTTCCTTCTATAAAAGTTGCCCAGAGTCACTAGCTCCTGGAGGGCACTGAGGTACACGGACACAGGCACTTGTCTGAACACCAGGGATGTGCAGATCTGAGCCAGGACGTACAGCAGGTTCCCAGCCGGAGCGGCACTCTGGAGCCAGCTTTGATACCTAAGGAGATCTGCAATGGCTCCGGGCGCACACCTTACGGCATCTGAATTAACAGCGGAAGCACAGCGCTGAATCCCGCTTTGGAGGGGGCCTCAAGGACCATCTAGCCCAACTTTTCCAAGGTAAAAAAATAGCCGAAAGTCTATTAAAAATGAGCTGGCCCAGCTCCCTGTCAAGATGAGTCCAAGTGTCCAATGTAGGGGAATCCACCACTTCCCTTGGGAGATTATTCCAATGTCTAATTCTTCTCATGGTGAAAAATTTTCTTCTGGAGTCCAATGGGAATGTCCCCAGGAGTAACTTGTGACCATCACCCCTTGTCTTTTCCATGTGACTCCTTGCAGAAGGGAGTCTCCATCTTCTTGGTCACCACCTTTTCTGTCCTGGTACACGGTGATAAGGTCAAAGAAAAACATAACATAGGAATAAGGAAAAAGGAAGGAAGGATCCTTGTTCTGTCTACTCATTTTCTGGTACTGGGCATAAACAGATTGAACTCCACTTCCTCAGCTCATGGTTTCTTCCTCCTTCTCCAGGCAAGTGCAACCTCTGTTCTTTTCTGGTCTCGGTGTCATCCCCGCCTTCCACAAGCTGCTGAAGAAAAAGGCTGTAACCTTGAGATTGCTGCAGGCACTTCTTCTCTGTACCCCTCTGGACAAAACTACTCAGCGAGTTGAAACAACTCTCTCGTTCTTACCCTCTTCTCACTCACGTGAATTCTCCCAGTTATCACCAACTCTGCAGTGAAGAGCTCCGTCAAAACCTTCACGGATTCTTCCGTGCCACTCCCAGAGCAAATGAACCTGGTCCTCCCCACGGACTACTTCTCTGCCTCTCCAAATTCCTCTCTTCACACCCAAAGAGCTCTTAGACAATCGACAAAAACAAAGGGCCTTCCAAGCCAACTCACCCTCCACGCTCTGTCCCTCTAACCTAGCGACTTCAGGTTGGGACAGAAGCTCTCTGGAGCAGGTCAGGTCTACTCTGCGCAACGGAAAACTCACTCAGCTTTCACTTCACCAGGTTCAGAGCTGGACAGCAGTGACGCAAGGTCACCAGAAATGAGAGCGGTGAAACGAAACGGCCGCCTCCGTTCACGCTCCTGGGGAAGGCACCGGGCTACAGGGCTGCAGGGCTAACCCTCTACTGAAGAGTGTGGGAGGAGATGGGGGAGAGGAAGATGCTGAAACCGCTGCATTCCCATCACCCCTGGCCCTCACCATGTCCAGAGTAACAGAAACAACAGCTCTTGCTGAGGCTGGGAATGTGGCCTTGATTAAATAGAATTGTGCCACCAGTCTATTGAACCCAAATAAGCAGCAGGACAAGAGAAACTGGCCTCCAGTTTCCCCAGGGGAGGTTGAGGTTGGAGCTGAGGAACAATTAGTTGCCCTTTGGGGTTGTCCAGGCATGTGCCAGGCTGCCCAGGGCAGGGCTGGAGTCCCCCTGCTCCCTGGAGGGGTTTCCAAGGCGTGGAGATGTGGTGCTGAGGGACATAGTCACAAACTGGAACCCAGGAAGTTCCACCTCAAGAGGAGGAGAAACTTCTTTGGTGGGAGGGTGAGGGAGCCTGGCCCAGGCTGCCCAGAGAGGTGGTGGAGTCTCCTTCTCTGGAGACTTTCCAGCCCCCCTGGATCTGTTGCTGTGTGTCCTGCCCTGGGTGATCCTGCTCTGGCAGGGGGGTTGGACTTCATGATCTCCAGAGGTCCCTTCCAACCCCCACCAATCTAGGATTTTATGGTTTAGTGGAGCCCTGGCAGGGATGGGGCAGCGCTTGGACTCCACAATCTTAAGGGCCTCTTCCAACCCAACCGACTCCATGATTCTATGAATCCTCTTTTTCTGGTAGCAACAAATACCCAAACAAATCCCCGCAGAATTATTTTTTTACACCCTGCCCAGAAGAAAACATCTATCCCAGGAGACATTAACACAGCATTTGGACGTCTAGTCCGAATTCCTTCTGAAGACGCTCCTGGCTCGCACCTCCACCGGTGAACCCCGGACATACCTGCCTGTCCACCTCTGGCAGCAGCAGCAGCAGGCGCTGCTGACATTCCGTAGGCAGGACGGAGAACGTGTGCTTGTTGATCAGGGCCCGCAGGTTTGTGTTCACCAGGATGGAGTCGGGCGTCTCCACGTCGATCTCGGCACACTTGGTTCTCTTCAGCTGCCCTGCAACGGATGACGGGGGCGGCATCAGTAACACCTCACCCACCGGAGGATTAAGGGTTCCTCTGCCGCTCAGCGGACCTGAGATTGTCAAAACGCCACCTCAATAACCCCCTTCACACCTGGACTGGAACCCGACGTTCTGCCTCTGCTCCTACATCAGAACCACGGCGTGGGAGGTCCTTTCCAGCACAGAAAACTTCCACGCCGAAGGTACTGCAACCTCATCAGCTCACCTAACTGCTGGAGGAATCCCGGTGATCTGGGGACTGGCAAGGAGCCTTTTCCAGGAGGGTTTCTAGGACTGCTTTTAGCCACATCAGTTCTCTATTTTAAGCCCCTAGTGCAGGTCAGTTTGTTCCCCAGGATTTCTTCGTGTGCTTTCCTACTTTGTTCTCAGCAAAACCCTGTCAGAAAAATTCATCAGCTCGTCGCGCTCACGTAGAAACCATCACATTAGACAAAGCGGGAACAATTCCAGAGGGCTGGAGCACCTCTTATGAGGCCAGGCTGGGAGAGTTGGGCTTGTGCAGCCTGGAGAAAAGATCCGGGGAGACCTTCTGGGGGCCTTTCAGTGTCTGGAGGGGACCTACAAAGAAAGCTGGGGAGGGACTTTTTACAAGGGCATGTGGAGACAGGATGAGGGGTGATGGCTTCAGACTGGCAGAGGGGAGATTGAGATTGGAAATAAGAGGGCAGTTCTTCACCCTGAGGGTGGTGAGAGCCTGGCCCAGGCTGCCCAGGGAAGCTGTGGATGCTCCATCCCTGGATGGGTTCAGATCCAGGTTGGATGGGGCTCTGACCAACCTGCTCTAGTGGGAGGTGTCCCTGCCAACCCAACCCGTTCTAGGATTCTATGAATTAAGTGCTTTCTTTCCTCTGCTGTCTTTGAAAGGCGGCAGGTCCAGCATTAACCCTTACACTACCACCAGCTTCATGTATCTGCTGCAAATTCAGAGAAGACCAACAAAGGAAGTGTTTGTATTGGGCACTCTATTTCCTTTGGATGCATCCACTGCCCGTTACTGGAGAAATACCACAGGTTTTGAACCCTAAATTGAAAGTGTATTGTTAGCAAAATGGGTGGTTTTAAAGACAGACCCTGCTCATCCTGACTGGAGGGATGGCTGCAATTATTTTTCAGGTAATGGCACCTAATGAATGCCATGGAGATTGGTCTCATTAGGGAAAGTTTGCTCATTAGAAGTCATTCAGAAAATGGCTCTGCAGATTTATAGAATTTAATTAAGCTCTCCACAACTCCCTGACATTCAGGAGCTTGGAGCCAGGGAGGGTCGGGCTCTGCTCCCAAGGAACAAGCAGCAGGACAAGAGGAAGCGGCCTGGAGTTGCCCCAGGGGAGGTTTCAGTTGGAGCTGAGGAAGAATTTGTTGCCCTTTGGGGTTCCCCAGGCGTGTGCCAGGCTGCCCAGGGCAGGGCTGGAGTCCCCCTGCTCCCTGGAGGGGTTTCCAAGGCGTGGAGCTGTGGTGCTGAGGGACAGGGCTCAGGGGTGCCCTGGCAGGGATGGGGCAGCACTGGGACTCTAAGACCTCCAAGGTCTCTTCCAACCCAAACCATTCTATGTTTCTATGATTCTAAGCTGCAGAATTTCCTAATTGCAAGGGACAACTGAAACGTGCCCTGGAAAGTGCCTCATTTCACCAGCAAAAAAGCAAATCTGGGATAAGCAGCACACAGAGAGACCTCAGCTTATCCTTAAGTCCAATGAGGTCAACTCCACTGTTGGCAGATGTAAAAGAAACCACAGATGGCCAGGAGGGCTGAGAAAGACCCAACGTAGATGAAGGAGAAGGAACCATTGACTGGTTTGGTTGGGAAGGGACCTTCCAAGGTCATCTGGTCCAACCTCCCTACAGGGAGCAGGGACATCTGCAACTGGAGCAGGTTGCTCAGAGCCATGAGAGCAAAGATCTTCTTCCCAATGTCCAACCTAAATCTACATTTACCCTGCTCGATTTAAAACCATCACCCCTCGTCTTACTGCTACAAGCCAAATAAGAGTGAACTATAACAACCTGGGAAGGCATTTTCTTCTTACTGTTGTGACAGTGTCTCGGGTACGTTAAAAAGCCTGCTAAACAATGTGACTCTTTTGTACTTCTCAGAGAGCAAGCTGCAAATTCCCAGGTAGAACCCCCTGATGATAAGAAATGGGAAAAGGTGCATTTGCATATGGAGGGTCTGAATGATTTCTCCTCATTCACACAGCAGTGAATGAGGAGAACCTTCCAGACTTATCCAGAAGCCACTTCAGCAGTGGAATTAATGACACATTTTATTCGGTTTTGCTCTTTAGGCTTTTGTTCTGTCATCAGAGCGACCAAATCTCTGTAAACAGGAAAAAAAAAAAATCAGTATCTTACTTGCATGGAGCCTGTCAGATCTCTGGAACGGTTTCTTTCCCAAGCCTGGTAAGGAGTTATCAAGCTTCACAGAGGGAGAGGAACTGGAGGTGGAGTTCTGAGGGCTGCTCGACTGTCCATCTGACTGCTTCCCTTCCCAGCCTGTACAAGAAACGGGAAAGTTTACACAGAAGGATGGACAAAGAAACATTCCATGAGAAATCCGTTTGGACTGAAACAAGGGCTCTTGACGGCGCACGCCCTAAGCCCAGCAGCTCTGGGATAAGCCCTTCTAGGAGACTTCTGTCCCTTTCTCCTTGGAGCACGCACTTCCCAGCTCCTGACAGCAGAGGAGCCCTTTGTAGCTACCAGACCATCACAGACCAGGGGGTCTTGCAGCCACTTCATCGATGGTTTGAGGCTATTTCCCAGGGAGTCCCACCTTATTTCCCATCTCTATCCAGTCCAGGAATGACCTTGGTAAAACTGCTTTTCAGAGGCAGCTTTAGCTTCTTTGTGGCCTTCCAGGATCTGAAGGGGGCTACAAGAAATCTGGGGAGGGACTTCTTAGGATGTCGGGTAGTGACAGGATGAGGGGGAATGGATCCAAACTAGGGGAGGGGAGATTGAGATTAGACATTAGGAAGAAGTTCTTCCCTCTGAGGGTGGTGAGTCCCTGGCCCAGGTTGCCCAGGGAAGCTGTGGATGCTCCATCCCTGGATGGGTTCAAATCCAGGTTGGATGGGGCTCTGAGCAACCTGCTGTAGTGGGAGGTGTCCCTGCCCATGGCAGGGGGGTTGGAACTGGATGAGCTTTCAGGTCCCTTCCAACCCTGACAATTCTGTGATTCTTTTAGACTTCATTATCAGGAAAGATCTGTTCATATTTCATCTGTGCTTTCTAAATTTTAACCTCTTGCTGTAGCTTCTGGTCTTTTTGACCACTCTCAGTAATTCCTCCCCATCTTTCAAATACTCAGCACGTATTTCCACATCCTCCTCCGAAGTCACTGCTGAGCCAAGCGAGGCCGGTTTCACCCCTATGGTTTCTCCTCACACATCGCTGCCGCCTGTGCTCTCTTCTGCAAAGCAGTATTTTTTATTGCTGGTGGGAAGAGCTTCTTCCCCAGGTTCTCCCTCTCCTCCTTTCCCTCCTCAAGTGAGATGAATCCACAACACGAGCTGGTCTTCCCTCCACTCTCTCGAGGCTTAGGTGTAAGAGCAGCTACTCACTCAAGATTTTCCAAAGGCACCTGGACCCTGCGCTGCTGGGCCCCCTGCTCCGGGTGACCCTGCTGGAGCAGGGGGGTGGGGGGCACCAGAGGAGCTCCAGAGGGACCTTCCCACCTTCACCAGGCTGGGATTCGGTATGAAAGGCACTGAAGTGTCACATCTCACAAGAGAAAGTCCACAATGCACGTGATAACCAAATATACCCCTGAAATTCTGCCATCAGGGCGATGCTTTCTATCAGAATATTGTCCTCCCTCCCTCCGCTTGTACAGTTAACTCATTTCTCCAGGGTCCTGAACTATTTCCATCTGCTGCCACGTGGGGAAAAAGGATTCCATGGATGCTGGTGAAAACCACACAAATGTCCCTCGTGTTGCAGCAACACTCCAAAGCTTTTCCAGCTCTCGATGTTCCATCTCATAAAGCCACAACAACCACCACCCCTGCCCTAAATCGGTTGAGGAAGGCGATAGCAAAAGCTGAGGAACGCGCCTTCCTTGAGACCACGCATGGAACGAGCTTGATCCTGAACTTCTTTCTGCTCCTCGTAATCTTTCTGGTAGGAAAGCTCATGTGGCTGGATGTTGCCAGGGATAGGTACCAGGAAAGGTAGGCAAGGAAGAGGAGTCAAGAGGGTTGTGTCTACTTGTACAAGCTCATGGGATAACACCAGTTGAATCCAAGGTCCTCTCTCTACCATCTACCTGCTCCTCTTGGGGCGGGTCCAGAGGAGGTCACGAAGATGATCCGAGGGCTGGAACTCATCTCCTACAAGCACAGATCTCTTCCAACCAGAATGATTCTATGATTCTACTTCCCTAATGATAGAATCATCAAGGTTGGAAATGACCTTCAAGAGCATCAAGTCCAACCGTCCACTAAACATCACCATGACTCCTAAATCGTGTCCTGAAGCCACATCCACATGGTTTTTGAACACCTCCAGGGATGGTGACTCTACTCCCTCCCTGGGCAGCCTGTTCCAAGGCCTCACCACTCTCTCACTAAAGAATTTGTCCCTAATATCCAACCTAAACCTCCTCTGGTACAACTTCAACTCATTTCCTCTGGTCCTATCACTGGTTACCTGGGAGAAGAAACCAACCCCCACCTCACTCCAACCTCCCTTCAGGGAGCTGTAGAGAGCCAGAAGGTCTCCCCTCCGCCTCCTCTTCTCCAGACTAAACAATCCCAGCTCCCTCATCTGCTCCTCATCAGACATGGTCTCCAGACCCCTCACCAGCTTCGTTGCCTTTCCCTGGACCCGCTCCAGCCCCTAAAGGTCTTTCTTACCCTGCTGTGCTCAAAACTGAGCCCGGTGCTCCAGCTGTGGCCTCGCCAGCGCCGAGTCCAGGGGTACCATCACTTCCCTCCCCCTGCTGGGCACGCTGTTTTTGATCCAGGCCAGGATGCTGTCGGCCTTCTCGGCCACCTGGGCACGCCGCTGGCTCCTGTTCAGCCAACTGCCCACCAGCACCCCTAGACCCTTTTCTTTCTTTTCCAGCCACTAAGGGAAGAAGCAATTCCTGCTGGGGCAGGGAGCTGAGGAGACGGGGTCCTCCAGGAGCGAGAGCTGCCCGCTGTGCTACCGAACCCTTCAGCTTCCATCCTGGGCGGCAGAGAAACTGCAAAAGCCTTTTCAACAATCATTTCATCCTGAAGATTTCAAACCCCTGGCACTGCTTTTTCTCAACACTGTCACAGAAACGTGTCATTTGCTACGGGATTCGTTTTGGCCTCCTTCTCAAGGAAGTGTCAAGGGCACAAGCACAGCTTAGGGTCGAATTTCAGGCACGCAGGAGGAGATGAACCTTTTTCCCCTTAATCTTTCTGAAAGGCTCTGAATGACAAAGCTGCCTGGGAACAACAGGCAACCTCATCAACTGATCCGTATTTCCTCTGCTATTAAACGGCACGTCACGTCCGGCTGACGGACGCGCCTGTTCCCTTCAATGTGATACGGGGCGCAGAGCTGCAACCCTGCATCTGTCTGAAGAGACGTCACAAGGATCTTGCCAGCAGTTTGGAACCAACAGGCCAGGCTGGACAGGTCTGCTTTGGGGTTGGGTTTGTTTAGACCTGTTGGGAAGGGGAGAATAAACAAACACACTGAAACACAGAATGAATTTTACCCTAAAGAAAATCAGCCTGAGATGAGGAAATATCTCCAATTTTGTAATGAGGGGCTCAAAACTATTGGGACCCTCACTCCAAGAAACACTTTGAAGGGCTGGAGCGTGGCCAGAGAAGGGCAATGCAGCTGGGGAAGGGTCTGGAGCAGGAGTGTGGGGAGGAGCGGCTGAGGGAGCTGGGCTTGTTCAGCCTGGAGCAAAGGAGGCTCAGGGGAGACCTTCTGGCTCTCCACAACTCCCTGACATTCAGGAGCTTGGAGCCAGGGGGGTCGGGCTCTGCTCCCAAGGAACAGGACAAGAGGAAGCGGCCTGGAGTTGCCCCAGGGGAGGTTTCAGTTGGAGCTGAGGAAGAATTTGTTGCCCTTTGGGGTTGTGCAGGCGTGTGCCAGGCTGCCCAGGGCAGGGCTGGAGTCCCCCTGCTCCCTGGAGGGGTTTCCAAGACGTGGAGCTGTGGTGCTGAGGGACAGGGCTCAGGGGTGCCCTGGCAGGGATGGGGCAGTGCTGGGACTTGATGATTTTATAGGACTTTTCCAACCAGAACAGTTCCATGATTCTATGACTCCAATTCTGTAAAAGGCAGTAGGGAGAAGAAATGAAATAACCTGCACTCTGTGTCCATGGTGGACAGGACAGGAAATCTGGGGTTTAAACCCAAGGAAGAGAGAAAAAGATTCTGATGAGAGACTAAGACAAACATGTTAAGGACAAAGTTAAGAAAGCAGGATGAGCAAGACTTGCTGGGAGGTTTTGGTTTTTGCATTGATGGCATCTCTCAGAACAGACTGAAGAAACCACCCGTCAGGGGTCAACGATCCTGCCCTGAGGAAAGGACGTGGACTGCTACCCATCTTACCAGGCTTTACCACAAAGTCATTTTTAAGATGACTGAAAATATCTTAGGATTTGAACTTGGGGATGTCATTTTGTCGCCATCTGACTGCCCTCTCCTCTGTTTTCTGGGCGAGCGTCACGATTGCCAGCCTCAGCCACCCCGTCTGCGTCAGAACACCTGGAGAAGTCTTTCCGAGTCGACGTCCTTGCTGTGACTTCCTCAAGGGTTACGTTCCCATGATCGTCTTTTTTCTGAGACGAATCAGGAGCAGTCAAGTAACTCAAGGGTGAAGGGTGGAAAAAGAGAGTAATTATTGAGGGGGAGGGAATTTCCATCTCACGGGAGTGCCCGAGTCTGCCAGCACAGCGCTGGTCGGTACACGCGGCTCCGACGGGGACTGTTACGTGTGGCAGGAGAAGGTGAAGCTGGATCAGAACCGGGACAGTGCAGCAGAGCAGGAGCTCCTTGCTTTTTTGGAAGAGATCTCAGCCCCCAAAAGCCAACCCTCTTTTCCTCTCGTACACCACGCTGCTGACCCTGCTCCGTGCCACACACACGGACGCCGTCTGCCTAAATTCTGGTTATTTTTCAGGTCCTAAACCTCCCTTAGTCCCATTACAGCTGCAGAAGGACTTCATGAGAATTGGAGGCTGAGTGATGAAAGAACAAGTATCATCCACTGTAGAGTGATGTAAAAAAGAACCTTACACACCTACTCTTGGGCCTTAAAAACACAGAATCATAAAATCACAGAATCATAGAATGGTGGGGGTTAGAAGGGATCTCTGGAGATCATCGAGTCCAACCCCCCTGCCAGAGCAGGATCACCCAGGGCAGGACACACAGGAACAGATCCAGGGGGGCTGGAAAGTCTCCAGAGAAGGAGACTCCACCACCTCTCTGGACAGCCTGGGCCAGGCTCCGGCACCCTCACACCAAAGAAGTTTTTCCACCTGTTGAGATAGAAGAGCTCAGGAAAGAGTCTCAGAACCTCAGCAGTTCTAGGAAAATGCCTGGTTTTGGTGGGGTCCGAGAAACCAAACTGAATGCCAGGAATTGTTAAGAAAAGATGAACAAAACAGAGAATCCAAAAATGATGCTACAGACATTCAAAGTACACCCTGAATAGAACCCTAGACTGGTTTGGGTTGGAAGGGACCTTCAAGGTCATCCGGTTCCCACCCCCTGCCATGGGCAGGGACACCTCCCACTCGAGCAGGTTGCCCAGAGCCCCATCCAGCCTGGCCTTAAACACTTCCAGGGATATACCACGGGCAGTTTTCAGTCTCTATTGCGAAAAGCAAATAGCTTTCTGTGAGGAATGAGAAAATACAGTAGGACTCTTCGGATTGAAAAAGAACTGTCTAGAGCAGCCCCGAGTGCCAAAACTGTTGAACAAACCCCAGCTGTCCATTGCCTGGCTCAAAACAAACACAGAGGTGGTGCTGAGGGACAGGGGTTAGTGGTGGTGCCCTGGCAGGGATGGGTTAATGGTCGGACTCCATGATCTGAAAGGTCTCTTTCAGCCAAAACCACTCCGTGGTTCCACGATTGTGATGCAGCAGAAATGCTGGAATCCCGCTGGAGATCCTTCAGAACATACACCTTTGGAACATGACACGAGAGCCACGCTACAGAGCGAGAAACTGCTTTGGAAAAAAAAGAAATACGAAGAGGAACTCCACCTCGTGTGCTGAGCCATGAGAAGCACCTGACCAGGGGAGGACATTTATCTCAGCTTTTTAAGCTCTCTAACCAGACAATGGCACACCAAGATCCATTCAAGGTCTATTCTTAACTGAATGAGTTCCGAATAAAATCAAAGCCAGGGAAACAGAAGCTCAACAATTTCAGAAAGAAGAAGAAGACCACCAAAGTGTCACAGAGCAGTGACAAGTGGTGTCCCTCAAGGGTCTGTACTGGGACCTGCACTGTTTAATATCTGTATCAATGACACAGACAGTGGGATCGAGGGCACCACCAGCAGGGTTGCAGGTGACACCAAGCTGAGCGGTGCTGTCCATAGGCCAGAGGGACGGGATGTCATCCAGAAGGACCTGGACAAGCTGGAGAGGTGGGCCCAGGTGAACTCATGAGGTTCAAAAAGACCAAGGGCAGGGTCCTGCCGCTGGGTCGGAGCATTCACACCACCAATCCAGGCTGGGGGATGAGGGGATGCAAAGCAGCCCTGTGGAAAAGGACTTGGCAGTGCTGGTGGGTGAGAAGCTGGACGTGAGCAGGCCGTGTGTGCTGGCAGCCCAGAAGGCCAATCCATCCTGGGCTGCAGCAAACGCACTGTGGCCAGCACATCGAGAGAGGTGATTGTGCCCCTTTGCTCTGCTCTGGTCAGACCTCACCTGGAGCTCTGTGTCCAGCTCTGGAGCCCTCAGTGCAGGAAGGACATGGACCTGATAGAACGAGTCCAGAGGAGGCCACGAAAATGCTCAGGGGGTTGGAACAGCTCTGCTACAGGGACAGGCTGAGGGAGCTGGGCTTGTTCAGCCTGGAGAAGAGAAGGCTCCAGGGTGACCTAATAGTGACCTTCCAGTGCCTGGAGGGGCTCCAGGAAGGCTGGAGAGGGACTGTTCCCAAAAGCCTGGAGTGACAGGACGAGGGGCAATGGATTTAAACTGGAGAAGGGCAGATTGGGATTGGATGTCAGGAACAAGTTCTTACCCATGAGGGCAGTGAAACCCTGGAACAGGTTGCCCAGGGAGGCAGGTGAGGCCCCATCCCTGGAGATATTCAAGGTGAGGCTCAACAAGGCTCTGAGCAACCTGCTCTAGTTGAGGATGTCCCTGCTCCCTGCAGGGGGGTTGGACCAGATGGCCTTGGGAGGTCCCTTCCAACCCAAACTATGCTCTGAGTCTACGATTCTACGAAAAGAGCACGTTCTTCTCTCGCCTCCTGAGAAGAGGAAAAGGCCAGTCGAGGAGACAGGACAGACCAAGAACACGTCGGAGCGTCGCTGCCACGTACCGGATTTCGCAGGGGCGGCGTCGCCGGCTGCCTTGACGGCCTTCAGCAGGATGTGCTGGTTAGAGGAGACGGGCATGCCTGCTCTGCATTGCTGCTGCTGCTGCTGCTTCTGCTGCTGCTGCTTCAGGGCCTGGGGGAGACGACAGAAGAACGTCACCAAAGAGAAGTTCAAAACGCTCTGCCCACCACAAACCGCTCGTTTACACAGCGAGCGATAGCCGGGGTCTGGCTGCGCGTCAGACGTTCCAAGCGGCTGCTGAACGACACGCCGGCCGCACGGGACACTCTTCACCGTGACAGTCGGACACGGTGATCTTAGAGGCCTGTGATTTAGGCCGATTTCCTACCTCGCGCCTAAAGCAAGGAAGTTAACGGTTGCAGAACATCTTGGCTTGCGCTGTTTCATGAAAAACGATCTTGAGAGAAGGCAATGAGAAAGGATTCCAAACCTGGAGCTGGTTCAAGAAGTAACCGTATAAATAATTTCCAAGCAAAAGCACCATCAGCTAATTCCTTTCTGTCTCACAAAGAGCGACTGAAATCCTGCAACAGAGACTCTCCCCGTTAGGAAAGTCTTTGTTTAATTAGCAGAGTAACAAAGATTAAAACGCTAAAGGGAAGAAATTAAAAACCTTTGTTTGGGAGAAGACAGTTCAGGCACCCGTGATCTTAATGGTCTCTCCCAGCCCTAAGGAGCCAGTGATCCCACCGCCCAGCCCGAGAGGCACAAATCCCCGAGGGAAGGAAGCCAGCAGGCACTTGGTTCAAGTGCAGCAGTTACCCAAACCACAGCAAAGGCAATCCAAGCCCAGCTACGCTGAGCGGCAGCGTCAATTCCACCAGATCGAGAAGACCGCGGAACGGCGAAGGAGGAAGGAACGGGCAACGTCACGTTGCGTCTATACAAACTGGGG
>VWZK01011395.1:22087-40233 GCA_013396935.1 Baryphthengus martii
CTGGGGGGGGGGGCTGTGATCTGGAGGTCGCTGCTGTCCTACATAACAACAACAACAACACAGAGGGAAGCTGGAGAGGGAATAAAACTACACGGGAACCTGCAGAAGCTGCCACCCAAGGGAAACGGCACAGACTGACCGTCCGTTTGTACAGACCCAAAGAGGGGGACTGACAACAAAAGGGAACAGAACATGCAGGGAAGAAGCTCCACGGAGAAGGTCCTTGCAGTCCTGCTGGACAAGTTGCCCACAAGCCAAAAGTGTGTGCTCATGGCTAAGGAAGGCTGGTGGGCTCCTGGGGGGCATGGAGAAGAGTGNCTATGAAAACTGAAGATCAGTAGGAGGAAGTATCCTCTCAAATAACAAACCTTCTGTTATTGAGGCTTTTTAAGAAGAGAGGGATGAAAAGGTCAGGCTGGCCGGGGCTCTGAGCAACCTGCTCNGACTCTCTACTCTGCCCTGGAGAGGCCACCTCTGGAGTATTGAGTCAAGTGCTGGGCTCCCCAGTTCCAGAGAGACCAGGAGCTGCTGGAGAGAGTGCAGGGGAGGCTGGGAAGCTGCTGAGGGGCCTGGAGCATCTGTGTGGGCAGGAAAGGCTGAGAGCCCTGGGGCTGTTCAGCTGCAGAAGAGCAGCCCCAGAGGGGAGCTGAGCAAGGCTGAGCAAGAGCTCCAGGGCCCCCGGGGGGCAAGAGGCTGGGGCCAGACTCTGCTCAGTGGTGCCCAGCGCCAGGACGAGGGGCAGCGGGCACCGACTGGAAGCCAGGAGGTTCCCTGGGAGCAGGAGGAGCAACTTGTTTGTTGGGAGGGGGTTGGAGCCTGGCCCAGGCTGCCCAGAGAGCTTGGGGAGTCTCCTTGTCTGGAGAGATTCCCAAGGCGCCTGGACCCTGCGCTGCTGGGCCCCCTGCTCTGGGTGACCCTGCTGGAGCAGGGGGGTGGGGGGCACCAGAGGAGCTCCAGAGGGTCCTTCTGGCCACAACCTGCCTGGGATTCTGGGATTCTATGAACAGACAGGTCAGAGTCCTATTTTCCAGTTTTTTAAGTAGCTCCTGTTCAGCCACTTCTACCATAGGTTAAAAACTCCTTCAGCCAAAGCGAAACACGGAAAAAAAACATTCAGGACGTGGTTTAGTGGTCATGGCAGCGTTGGGTTGACCGTTGGACTTGATGATCCTAGAGGTCTTTTCCAACATTAATCATTCTGTGATTCTATGAAAACTGAAGATCAGTAGGAGGAAGTATCCTCTCAAATAACAAACCTTCTGTTATTGAGGCTTTTTAAGAAGAGAGGGATGAAAAGGTCAGGCTGGCCGGGGCTCTGAGCAACCTGCTCTAGCTGCAGATGTCCCTGCTCCCTGCAGGGGGGTTGGACCAGATGACCTCGGAAGGTCCCTTCCCACCCAAACCATTCCATGAGTCTACGAATATAGACCTGGTGTTCATACGGGCAACAAAACCCAGCCACAAGCTCCAGAAAGCTTTTACAAATTCTTCTCTGAAGATGAGCCACAGGCAACGGCAAATGCCAAGAAAGCGCCAGACTACGAAGACCTCTGGGATGTCTGGGGGGTTGTGTGAATCCCCTTCCTCCATCATTCAAATCACTTCAAACATTTAAGGTCTGAATCGCTGCATTTTTCTCAGCGTAGGTAAAACAGTTCTGCTTTTTTCCATTGGGTCACCTGGGTTCTCGGTTCCGCAGCACCGGAGGTGCCCAGCCCAGTGGTGGCCGAGGGGTGTGGGAAGAGGAGGAAACAATTTTTCATCAGATACCTCTTTGAAATTCCGTATCAGCTTCGCACTTGTTGTAAACGTTTGGGGAGTTCTTGAAAATAAACCAAAATTTATGTTGAGTTTTGTCATAATCATAGAACAATCCTGGTGGGAAAAGACCTCAGGGAGGTCTCCAGTCCAAGCTCCTGCCCAAAGCAGGGGCAGCTTGGCCTCCACCAGGTTGCTCAGAGCTCTGGCCGGCCATGGTTGAAGATGACACTACCTCTGCGGGCCCCTCCTCCACTGCTGGACTGTCCTCTGGGGGAAAAAGCTTTTTCCATATGTCCTGGTTTTCATTATACCATTCAACTTATGCCCGTAACACCCCACACTGGGTCCGATTCCTCCATAACACCCCACACTGGGTCCATCTCCTCCATAACACCCCACACTGGGTCCATCTCCTCCATAACACCCCACACAGGTCCATCTCCTCCATAACACCCCACACCAGGTCCATCTCCTCCATAACACCCCACACCAGGTCTGATTCCTCCGTAACACCCCACACCAGGTCCATCTCCTCCGTAACGCCCCACACCAGGTCCATCTCCTCTATAACATCCCACACCAGGTCTATCTCCTCCATAACACCCCATATCAGGTTTGGTTCCTCCATCACACCCCACACTGGGTCCATCTCCTCCATAACACCCCACACCGGGTCTGATTCCTCCACAACACCCCACACCGGGTCCGGTTCCTCCGTAACACCCATCAGGCACAGGTCCCCTCAGCTGCAGCCATGCAAAGCCCCAGTCCACCAGCCCACCTGTGCCAGGGACCAGCCGATCTGCAAAGCACCAACTATCCCACACCCACCCATCAGGCAGCAGCTTCCAGGCACCACGGCCGCAGAAGCCTCTGGAGGTGGAAGAGGGTCGGTCTCTCAGAAGGTCACTCCAAGGCTCCTTCTCTCTCCAAAGGGTCCTTCTCTCCAGAGGGTCTCTCCTCCCAGAAGGTCCCTCAGGGTCCCTCTCTCCAAACGGTCCTTCAGAGGGTATCTCCTTCTAGAGGGTCCCTCTCTCCAAACGGTCCTTCAGAGGGTATCTCCTAGAGGGTCCCTCTTTCCAGAGGGTCCTTCTCTCCAGAGGGTGCTTCTCTCCAGAGGGTCCCCTTCTCCAGAAGGTCCTTGTCTCCACAGGGTCCCTCTCTTCAGAGGGTCCTTCTCTCCAGAGGGTGCTTCTCTCCAGAGGGTCCCCTTCTCCAGAAGGTCCTTGTCTCCACAGGGTCCCTCTCTTCAGAGGGTCCTTCTCTCCAAAGGGTCCCTCTCCCCACCCAGAGGGTCTCTTCTCCCAGAAGGTTCCTCAGAGGGTCTCTCTCCAGAGAGACCCTCTCCCCAAGAGTCCCTCTCTCCCTGAGGATCTCTCCAACGGTCCCTCTCTCTGAAGGTCTCTTCTCCAGAGACCCTGGAGCAGAGCAAACCCCTCCACCAGCCCCCACCCAAGGACTCTCCTCTAACCCAGACCTGCCCGGCCACTCCCTCCATGCCTGTGCGCTGTCGGGGGGGGCTCCCAATTTTCCTTTTGTTTGCCTTTCAGAAGTCATCCTTTGTTCTCCCGTCAACACCGGGCAGATGCTCCTCAGCTCACAGGTGCGTTCGCAGCTCCGAGGTGAACCCCCCTCCCTCGTCCCGCCATCGAGGGTGGAAACCACCGCTTCACGCAGCTGGAAAGGAGCGCAGCTCAAAAGGGCACCGTTCAGAGGCAGCAGCACCTCCTCCAACGGCAACCAAAATGAAGACCTTGTGCCACCAGCACGCCCCACGGCAGACAACAGTGATGGACCAGGCAGCAGGACCAGGAGCTGCTCCTGAGCGGTCACCTCTCGCTCCACACCCACCTACGGTCTTCATAACGATGTTAAAAACCCACGGGCATGGGGGAAAATCCGTATCGTAGGGCTCCCCTCCCCACACCAAAGGTGGCAAAGCGACTGTTCCACCCACTGAAGAACTTTTGTAGGGTGTAGCCCAACCCTGTCCTCGGCCACACTCAATCCATGTGTGCGGCAACAACGCATCAAAGCATAACTGATAAAGACCAAAGTCAAGGAGATAAACCTCACCAGATAAACCTCACCAGATAAACCTCACCAGATAAACTTCATCAAATAAACCTCACCAGATAAACCTTACCAAATAAAACTCACCAGATAAACCTCACCAAATAAACCTCACCATGATGAGAACCAGATGGACCAAGGGAGGGGATGGTCCTGCCCCTCTGCTCAGCACTGGTGAGGCCAACCCTGGAGTGCTGGGCTCCAGTTCTCCCCAGTACAAAAGACACATGGACAGATCGGAGAGGGTTGACCAAGGGGCCACCGAGATGCTGAAGGGACTGGAGCAGAGATGCTCCAGGGAGCTGGGGCTGCTCAGCCTGGAGCAGAGGGGGCTCAGGGGGTTCAATCCAGGCCTGTAAATCCCTGCAGGGTGCTGAGGGATGGAGCCAGGCTCCTCCAGTGGTGCCCAGGGCCAGGACCAGAGGCTACTGGCACAAAATCAGAAACTCCATCTGAATTCAAAATACATTTTTTGACTACAAGGGTGACCAAGCCTGGCCCAGGCTGCCCAGAGAGCTTGGGGAGTCTCCTTCTCTGGAGAGATTCCCAAGGTGCCTGGACCCTGCGCTGCTGGGCCCCCTGCTCTGGGTGACCCTGCTGGAGCAGGGGGGTGGGGGGCACCAGAGGAGCTCCAGAGGGACCTTCCCACCTCCACCAGGCTGGGATTCTGGGATTCTGTGAATTCTGATGGCACTGGGATGGCCGGTCAAGCTCTGCAAGGATGAGATGAGGTCAGTGGAGTGGAGAAGGTCAGGGGAAAGAATTAGAAGAGCACCTGCACTTTCCAGTGACAGGTGAGCAACCACCCATCTTTCTGGATCTGGATTCTGAATTTCAGAGTCACGGTGCGGTGGGTTTTGTACCATCACACGCTCACTCTAACTTGTCCCCCAGCACTCCCAGGTCCTTCTCCATGGAGCTGCTTCCCAGCAGGTCCCCCCTCCCCTGCCCTGGTGCCTGGGGTTATTCCTGCCCAGACGCAGGACTCTGCACTTGCCCTGGCTGAACCTCAGGAGGTTCCCTCCACGCAGCTCTCCAGCCTGTCCAGATCCCATGGATGGCAGCACAGCTCTGGGGCCTCAGCCACTCCTTGGCACCATCAGCAAACTGGCTGCGGGTCCCCTCTATCCCCTCATCCAGGTCAGTTGTTGAATTAGCCTGGACCCAGCACTGACCCCTGGGGAACACCAGTAGCTACAGGTCTCCAACTGGGCTCCGCACCACTGGCCACAACCCTCTGAGCTCCATTGCTCAGCCAGTTCGAACCCACCCCATGATCCCCTCTTCTAACCCACACGTCCTGGGCTTCACTAATAATATCTCGCTGAATTAGTGAGAAGCAATTTTCTGGGGATTCAAATGGGAGCAGAAGCTTTGAAACCTGTCTGAAGTGACAACACAAGTCTCATGGCTACCAGCAGCCAGCAACGTCCCAGGGACACCGCTGCTTCTGTCGAGGAACAAACAAGGGGGAAGAGAAAGGAGATAAAAGATTCCCTAAAGCCGGCCACTCAGTCTGAACATCAACTCAACCCTCTCTTCCTGGAAACAAAGCTCCAGTTTGTGCAGTGGCCTCATCTCCCCCCGTAACCTCCTCCTCAGTAAGCTGCCCTAATTGGATCCTTCTCCCGAGGCGCCATCCCCGTCACCTGAATGACATCCCCAGTGTTGCTCCTCAGCTGGAAAAAGTCAGGAAAACAGGCGGGGCTGGAGAAGGTAAATCCTTTCTGGGACACCTCACAATTTCAACCGTCTGTGACAAGTTTCCCCAACCCCTGGACCAGCACCTCCTCCGCAACTTGATTCATAACTCCTTCCAGACTTTGACTCGACCGAGGAGTAAATCCAACGCCGATGGAGCGTTTCCTTTCTGAAGGGTGATGGAAAACTAAACAACGCAGCTGAGGAAACACCTGCAAACGAGGCACCCGGGGGACTATTTCGTCTCACGCTTTTCACGAGGAGAAACGACTCCTCTGAAGTACGAACGCCCCCCGCCCCGTCCCGTCCCGTCCCGCGCGCGCACAATTAACGCCGTCTCCGCAACGGCCACCGCTGGAGCGTGGAAATTCATCGGTGCTCCTCATTCCCCTCTAACGCCCCAAGCAAAGTCACCGCGCTCGCCTTCTCCTTCCTCACCGCACCCTCAGAGTGCCCAGGAAGGGAGAGCGAGCTGCTCGCCAGGGGAAGAACTCCCTGGATTTCGTATTTTTCACCCCAAAAGCCCTTCCGTTTACTGAACCAAGCTCGGCACGCTCATCAAAAGGTTGGGTGAAAACAAATAACGTCTTAGATCCATTCTTTAAAAGAATAACAATAACAATAATAAACGTTTCCAGATGATTATTTAGGGAAGAAGGAAAGAACCAAATAGCACATTTTGAATCCCTTTTAAAAGAGAAGGACGTTTTATCCGAACCCGACGAGAGAGCCGGGGAGCCTCAAAGGCCGTCCCTGCCGAGTTTCACCGGGAAGGATGATTTAGCAGAGAGCTAAACTCACCGTGACGACCCCTGCGGCAGGTTGTGGGCCAGGCTCCTTACCTGTTTGAGCGCCTTCTTGCTGTGCTTCTGCGAGGAGGAGATGACTTTGCCGGCCTGGATGGAAGGTGACGGGCAGCCTGACTGAGGAGAGGATGTCTGGGACAGTCTAGATGACACTAGAATCAAAAACAACAAGATATATATATCTCTATAATCCAACCTTTCCACCTTTGCCTGCAGCGCAGCGGCCAGCCCTCACCGCTTCTCATCGTCCCCTGAGGCTGCTGAAAAATTGCACCTCCGGCAAACGGTCCTTTTTGCCGGCGGAACCGTTCCTGCTCCCTCCCCACCAGCAAGGCAGCTGCTTTCGTCCGAAAGCCAACAGCAATCCCTGGGTCCAACTTCAGATTTTTCACCTCCTGTCCACCTCTTTTTCTATTAAATCACCGCTACCAAACCACGCCGCGCCTGGAGAAGCGGCTTCGGGTTCACACGGGCGTAGCCAACCAAAACCCAACTGGAAATCCTCTTCTCTTCGTCTGGCACGTCCAGTGCTCAGACACCTGATCGACGGCAGCTCCTGAGCGGATGAAATCAGAATCCCACGTGAGAGCGGGAAGATAAATGACATCCGAAGGAAGTGCAACACCACTCGCTCCTTTCTAAGAACAAATCTGGGAATATACAGGATATCCCAGTAAATGAGCACGGATTCCCAGCGGACGAGCCTTAGACGCCGAAAGAAATCTAATCCCAGCCGTGCGGAGCCCCGAAGGCTTCTACTTTCGGGTGATTTAGACTTTTCAATGGGCTCCTTTGAGCCAAGAAAGCGGGGATGGGAATTAAATAACAGCTGGTCACGAAGCTTGACCAGACCTGCTTGGCACGGGAGAGTCTGGCGGCACTGGGGTGATGGATACATGGCCAACCGGGGAAACTGCTTGCTCCCCCCTCTCATCACCACGGGTTTGCCTCTGTTGTCTTGGCAAACGGACAGCTCGGTGGCCAGCGGCCGAGGCGACCCCACCACCGGCACCCGGCGGCTACTCAAAGCTCTTCAGCTGCTGAGGCTAAAAAAGGACAACAGAAAAAGCCAAAAGCGAAGTGACGTGGATGGGAAGGCCGCACACGGAGTGATGGCCGTGACAAACCAAACACTGCGTGGGACCCAGAGGACATCGGGGAGATATGGCTGTGCCCGCAGCCAAGGCTCAGGGTAAACCTTGAGACGGGACATGGAGGAGCCACTTCACCAGAACAGAGCAGGAGTGTGGGGAGGAGCGGCTGAGGGAGCTGGGCTTGTTCAGCCTGGAGCAAAGGAGGCTCAGGGGAGACCTTCTGGCTCTCCACAACTCCCTGACATTCAGGAGCTTGGAGCCAGGGAGGGTCGGGCTCTGCTCCCAAGGAACAAGGGACAGGACAAGAGGAAGCGGCCTGGAGTTGCCCCAGGGGAGGTTTCAGTTGGAGCTGAGGAAGAATTTGTTGCCCTTTGGGGTTGTCCAGGCCTGTTCCAGAACTGAATCCAAAATTCAAGGAGCAGCTTCCCCAGTGCCCAGTCCAGGGGCACAATCACTTCCCTACTCCTGGTGGCCACACTGGTGCTGACACAACCCAGGACTGTCTGGCATCACTCACGGTGCCCGTCCTACAGACAACATCACAACATTCCATGGGATTCAAGGAAGTAAACAAAACAGATCAGGTCAGGGAAGAACCAGGGATACTGAGCTATCTGATGTTCTTTTCAAAGGAAGGAGCACGAGCAAAGCACAGGAAATGACGCAGCTCCGTGTCTCTCACGCTGACCAGGCAGGTTCCCATCCCACCACCACTGCAGACACAAACCCAGACACAACCCCGGACACAACCCTGGACAACCTCTGCCTCCCATCCTTCTAAACCCAACCCCTGCTTGCAGTTGTTAAACACGAAGCAAACGCAAGTTTGGTTTAACGTTCGAACCCAGGTGTGGAAACAGATGGACCGTGACGGGTTGTGCGAGATCTGAAGAGCAGGAACATAAAGCACATCCACTGAGAAGTCTGTGGCCGCAGAAACTGCAGGTTCTGCGTGAAACAGAACCGCGGCTTCATGACGGGCGACTCGCGCCCGACAACTCTGTTGGCCTCCTACAACAGGGTTACAACTTGTTCTGTGTGAACCTCCTGAGGTTCAACAAGGCCAAGGGCAAGGTCCTGCACCTGGATCGGGGCAACCCCCGGGATCAGCCCAGGCTGGGGGTGAAGGGCTGGAGAGAGCCCTGCGGAGAAGGACTTGGGGGTGGTGGGGGTGAGGAGCTGGAGCTGAGCCGACCCCGTGTGCTCGCAGCCCAGCAGCCCCTGGCCCCCTGGGCTCATCCCCAGCAGCGTGGGCAGCAGGGCCAGGGGGGGATCCTGCCCCTCTGCTCCCAGGGCTCTGGGGAGACCCCCCCTGCAGGGCTGGCTCCAGCTCGGGACCTTCTGGGGGGCCTTTCAGGGCTTCCAGGGGTCTGTCAGAAAGATGGGGCCAGACTTTGGAGCAGGGCCTGTTGGGACAGGACAAGGGGGGATGGTTGGAAACTGCAAGAGGGAGCTTGAGGCTGGAGGGAAGGGAGAAGTTGTTGGTGCTGAGGGTGGTGAGAGCCTGGCCCAGGTTGCCCCAAGAGGTGGTCGCTGCCCCATCCCTGGCCCTGCTTGAGTTGCAGATGTCCCTGCTCCCTGCAGGGAGGTTGGACTCAATGAGCTTTCAGGTCCCTTCCCACCCAAAGCAGCCTGTGACTCTGTGCATACAGCATGAGCGCAAACACCAGCTACTCTTCTCCAGCCTCGTGTTCTATTCACACTTCAATTTTCACACTGTGTTTGAATAAAGAAAAGGAACATTTTAACAGCAGGAACAGCGGCACAGGCTCAGAGCCACACCTGGGAAGATTCCTCACCCCTGGAGCCGATCCAATAAAGCCTCCCAGTGACACTTTGCGCATCCTCTGACGGAGTAAAAGCCCCCGGGGGCCCCGGTGGCTGCAACCACAACAGGTTCTCAAGAACAAACAGGAGATCTTGAGAAAGGCAACCAAGTCACAGCTGCCTGAGCTCAGCTGTGGGCCCCCAGAGCAGAGGGGGGATGGATGGGAGGATAAACCTCTGAGAAGATACCCCTGGGACCCAAGACCCAAAAGCTCTCAGACAGGTTCCATCCTTCTAAGAACTTTGCTCGCAGCCAAGCGGAGGTTAACGCAGAAGTCTGCACGTGTGAGAAAACACTCAAGGCTCCCAGCAGGAGGAGGCTTGACGAGCTGAGATATCCTGTCCATATTAACACAATTCCAGGAAAGTTAGTTCTGCCTTCGCTCAGGGCTCATAATTTTTAAAAACTATGTGAAGCCGAAATATCTCTTGATGCCCTTAAATCCCAAGAGCCTTTTGGAGGGAAGTTGCAGAAATATTCCAGAAAGCCGTGCTCGCAGGGAGACTCGGGGCTTCAAATCCTCCACGAGCTGCTTTGTGCTGTTTCTGGATAAATCAGCATTGCCTTAATCAGCTCAAGATCAGGGAAGACTGTGGGATGGTGTCTGACAAACAGGTTTCAGTAGATTTTTGTGAATTAGAAGCAGGAAAGAGAATTCTCTCATCTCGAAGTGCCCTCTGAGAGATAGGATCCCAGAATCCCAGCCTGGTGGGAAAAGACCTCTAAGATCATCAAGTCCAACCGTCAACCCAACGCTGCCATGACCACTAAACCACGTCCTGAATGTTTTTTTTCCGTGTTTCGCTTTGGCTGAAGGAGTTTTTAACCTATGGTAGAAGTGGCTGAACAGGAGCTACTTAAAAAACTGGAAAATAGGACTCTGACCTGTCTGTTCATAGAATCCCAGAATCCCAGGCAGGTTGTGGCCAGAAGGACCCTCTGGAGCTCCTCTGGTGCCCCCCACCCCCCTGCTCCAGCAGGGTCACCCAGAGCAGGGGGCCCAGCAGCGCAGGGTCCAGGCGCCTTGGGAATCTCTCCAGACAAGGAGACTCCCCAAGCTCTCTGGGCAGCTCTACCACCCAAGGATGGAGATGACACCTTGATAATAAAGTGGTAAGGGCAGAAATGAGACTAAAGGGCAGTGAGAAAAAAACTCTCGGGTGTCTGAGAGCACTGGCTTGGAGAAACAACGAAATCCAAGCAGCCAGAGCTGGGACAGCTCCAGAAGGAGCAAATTTGCAACTCTGAAGTTCTCACGGTGGCTGCTTCGTGGAAGGGGAGTCTGCCTGGTGAAATGTCAACAGCTCTCGAAGAGGAAAGAAGAGGAGATAGCGTGGAACGCCTGTCGGCCAAACCTCAGAACCCTGCTGTGGTAAACTGAGGATGGATCCAGCAGAGTCCCACGGCCCGAGAGCAAAAAGAAACAGTGGAGGAAGATGGGTCTGCAGTCAATTACAGCTGTAGTTTGTGGGGTGGAGACTCCTTTACGCTTCCCTTTCTTACTTGAAATGTCACTGACACAAGAGGATTTCTTCCAAGACACGAAATTGTAACAGAGCTTTAATTAAAGGCCAATTAAATTAGGAATTTGAGCCTGGCGAGATCTGGTGACATTTTAGAAGGTCTTGAGTTCCCTGAAACACCCTAAACCGTTGGTCCATCAGTTCTCTTACACACATTTATACAGAACCTGTGCTAACAGTGCTAAAGAGAAGGAACAACATTTATTTAACAATAATTTATCAAAGAAGATGAGTGGTTAATTCTTTTCAGAAGAATTGCTGCAAATATTCAATGCAGGATGTACCCTTCTCACAGAAATGGTAGGACTGGACAGTCTCACCAGGACACTGCCTCATCCCCTTCCCTCGGAGAGACCCGATGCATTTAACCCTATGAACTTTCTGCTGGGCCCTCCTGGATGAAGGAATGTGATCACAGAATCCTAGGATGGTGGCGTTGGAAGGGACCTCTGGAGATCATGGAGTCCAACCCCCCTGCCAGAGCAGGAGCACCCAGGGCAGGCCACACAGCAACAGATCCAGGGGGGGTTGGAAAGTCTCCAGAGAAGGAGACTCCACCACCTCTCTGGGCAGCCTGGGCCAGGCTCCCTCACACCAAAGAAGTTGCTCCTCCTGTTGAGGTGGAACCTCCTGGGTTCCAGCTTGTCCCCGTTATTCCTTGTCCTCTCCCAGGGCACCCCAGACAAGAGCCTGGCCCCTTCCACTCGACCTCCACCCCTCAGAGATTTGAAACAACCAACCACAGTCTCAAACAAAGTGTGATTTGAGCAGCCTGTCACATCCTGGGTCTTCCCAGTGCTTCCAATGGGGGAAGGAACATCACAAGTCTCCTGACATGCCGGTGCTTAGATCCCACCACACAATTTCTGTCACCTCCCGAGCACACGACAGGCCTGACTGAAACTGGGCTGTAGCCAGTGTCAGGCTAAAGTCCATCCTATCACCGAAGAAGCACCGAGTCCTAATTCTCCCCTGCTGCGGGAACCAGCACAGCTCTGTGCACTGCAGGAGACTGAAATAACAAAAAGTGAAGATGCCCACAATATTTATTTTTGTTTTCTTTAGATGTCTCCCTTTGCACAGGTTATTTAGCTTTTAAGGTGTGAAAGTTGCAGGATATTTGAAACCCCACTGGCTTCCAGTATATATCTGCTCACTTGCCTGAGATGATATGTACTGGGCACTGGGGAGGCTGCCCCTGGAATNTGAAGGTCTTTTACAACAAGATTCTACATGTAATAATAATATTCTGGCCACAGACAGTGTCAGACAGGTAACACTGAGAAGACACAAGGACACAGCTGGCCCTGCTTTGGGGCAGCAAGACTGACTGTACTCCCTTTCAGCTCACCATGCCTGTCAGACAGGACCATCAGCGAATAAGTTCTTTAATTTTCTCATCCTCAACCAGAGCAGGTTGCTCAGAGCCCCATCAAGCCTGACCTTGAATGTCTCCAGGGATGGAGCCTCCACCACCTCCCTGGGCAACCCCTTCCACTGTCCCACCACCCTCAGTGTAAAGAACTTCTTCCCGATGTCCAACCTAAACCTACCCCGCTCTAGTTTAAAACCATTGCTCCTCGTCCTATTGCTACAGAAGCCGAGTGAAGAAAAAGAGAATGAAGCATGGCCTTGTGCTTAGCCTACAATTTTATTTTGGTGGCTTCAAAAGCAAATTACTCTCAGGGTCACTCGGCTACAGGTCCACCTTGGCCGTTCACTTGATTGACCACTGGCACACAGATACCTCGGCTAACATCTGTTTAACAGCATGAAACAAAATAAAAACACTAAAAACGTGCTGGAACTACAGGAAGAATTTGAGAGCCAAAATACTTTCAAATAAATAAATAAAAAAAAAGACCGAATAGTCTATGAAACCAGAATTCATCTGACAAGAAGAGTCTTTGGCATGAGCTACAGCTGAAGGCAATCAAAACCAAGACACCCAAATACTACTGGCATAAAACCACCACACGGAGTCTGCACTTCCAGGCTGCGACAGGGCGAGTGACGTAAGTACAGGAAGCAGCCTTCGGAAGTGCTCCTGGGACGGGGGGATTTGGCTGGATCCTAGAATCTGAGAATGGTTTGGGTTGGAAGGGACCTGAAAGATCATCCAGTTCCAACCCCCTGCCATGGGCAGGGACACCTCCCACTGGAGCAGGTTGCTCAGAGCCCCATCCAGCCTGGATTTGAACCCACCCAGAGATGGAGCATCCACAGCTTCCCTGGGCAACCTGGGCCAGGCTCTCACCACCCTCCGAGGGAAGAACTTCTTCCCCATTTCTAATCCCAGTCTCCCCTCTGCCAGTCTGAAGCCATCACCCCTCGTCCTGTCACCACAAGCCCTTGTGAAAAGTCCCTCCCCACCTTTCTTTGAAAGTTCCCTTGAGATACTGGAAGGCCCCCAGAAGGTCTCCCCAGAGCCTTCTCTTCACTCACCCTTCATCTTTTAGAGATCAGAGCTAATAAAAGTCTCGAGAACACCAAGCAATAAAAGAAACTCTCATCTCTGAGCAAGTGGAATCAAACTCTTTTGGAGCCATGAAGATTGTCCTGATGAATTTCTCCTCAGAGCATTAGATTAAAACAATCTACCTGCGATAAAAACCCTTCTGCCGAGTGACGGCCTCACGAGTATCCCCTAACCATCTGGGGACGCCAGCCTGTGAACGGGGAACGCGTCCTGAGAATTCATCCCACCCATCAGGAGCCCAAGGCCCGCCATCCTGCCGCCAGCACCGATTTGACGGATTATTTGGCACAGAATCCGCGCTCCTCGGCTCCCAGACATTTCCTCCTTGCCTCGGGCAGGACCAAGCGGCCGTGATGTCGGCGCAAGAGGCGTCCCGTCGGTCAGCGCTGGTCCCGGCCTGGCCCCTGCTCTCGGCGCTCTGGGGCCGGGTACTCACCTCGTGTCCCGGCTGGAGCTCGGAAGGACGAGCTCTGCTGGGCTTTAGGCTCTGATTTTGGGGACTATAATATGGAAAGGGATTAGAGAGTGTAATAGGGAAAGGAATTAGAGAGGATAACGTGGAAAGAAATTAGAGATTATAATGTGCAAAGGAATTAGAGAGCATAATATCAAAAGGAATTAGAGACTATAATATCAAAAGGAATTAGAGAGTATAATATCAAAAGAAGTTAGAGATTATTTTACGAAAAAGAATTAGATATTATAATCTGAAAAGAAATTAGACAGTATGATATCAAAAGAAGTTGGAGAGTGTAATATGGAAAGGAATTAGATAGTATAATATGGAAAGGTATTAGAGATTATAATATAGAAAGGAATTAGAGAGTATAATATGGAAATTAATTAATTAGAGAGTATAATGTGGAAATTAGAGAGTTTCATATAAAAATAAATTAGACTATAATGTGGAAAGGAATCAATGTAATATGAAAAGGAAGTAGAGAGTATGATATGGACAAGAATTAGAGATTATCATCTGGAAAGAAACTAGAGATTATAATCTGAAAATAAATTAGAGAGTATGATATCAAAAGAATTTAGAGAGTATATTATGGAAAGGAATTAGAGATTAGAATATGGAAAGGAATTAGAGAGTATAAAATGGAATTTAATTAAGAGTATAACATAGAAATAAATTAGAGTATAATATGGAAAGGAATTAGTGTAATATGAAAAGGAAGTAGAGAGTATGATATGGACAAGAATTAGAGATTATCATCTGGAAAGGAATTAGAGATTATAATCTGAAAATAAATTAGTATAATATGGAAAGAAATTAGAGTGTAATCTGGAAAAGAATTAGAGATTATAATCTGAAAAGGAACGAGAGAGTATAATCTGGAAATTAATTAGAAAGTATAACTTGGAAAGGGTTTAGAGATTATAATATGGAAAGGGATTAGAACAGCAGCTCCAGGGTTGGTGCCCAAGCCCTTGCACGCGCGTCCGTGGGGTTGTCCGCCTCGAACTCGACACGTTCAGGAAGAAAAGGCTCCACTTTGCTCATTTGGAAAGAAAGGACAGTCAAGATGAACTAAAAATATGATACATGCCCCCCCTCCGCCTCCTCCAACTATGTGCAGTCATAAACTTAAAATAACCCAATTTGAAGCAGCTAATGGGCTCCAGATGTATTACATGAAAAACTCCTCCTGAAAGCCATTACAAGACATTTTGAGCAGCACGGCAACGGCTCCGGTTACTCCAGAGCCCTTCTTTCCTACAGGTAGGCACCGCACCAGAGCCACGGCAGGAACGCCACCCTCGATTCACAGGGGAACCCTCCCCTGCTTCCAAGCGAGACAACCATTTCAGACCCGAACTCCTCCCCGTGACCGTTCCTGCCTAAAATGAAGGAAGAAATAACGCTCAAAAACAGCCCAATGGCAACTTCCCAGAACTCCCCCTCCCGCGCTTAACCCCGGGTCCAGCTGAAGCTTCTCCCGCTCTGCCGAGGATTCCAGGTCCCTCTTATCAGATGTGGCTTCGGAGACGGAGACAAGATCAACTGCTCGCTGCACATGGAGAGGCTGGAGCGTCTCCTGCCCGGGCAGCCAAGAGAAAACAAACTCAAGGACTCAACGAGTCTCCGTCGGATCGCTCCTGTGCCTCCATGCTCTGCTGATCTCACCTCTGCTCCCAGATCTTTTTCTCCCAATTTACAGCTTTCTTAGAGTAAATTTATTAATAGAATCACAGACTGGTTTGGGTTGGAAGGGACCTGAAAGATCATCCAGTCCCAACCCCCCTGCCATGGGCAGGGACACCTCCCACTAGAGCAGGTTGCTCAGAGCCCCATCCAACCTGGATCTGAACATCCCTGGATGGAGCATCCACAGCTTCCCTGGGCAACCTGGGCCAGGCTCTCACCACCCTCCGAGGGAAGAACTTCTTCCTCATTTCCAATCTAAATCTCCCTTCTGCCAGTCTGAAGCCACCACCCCTCGTCCTGTCACTACAAGCCCCTGTAAAGGTTCCTCCCCAGGTTTCCTGTGGCCTCCTTCAGATACTGAAAGGCCACAAGACGATCTCCTCAGAGCTTTCACACACTCTTTTGTGGTTACACCGGGGAATTCCTCCACTCTAGGAAAGGACATCCATTAAATACTGAGAAGAAAGCGTGGGAAAGAGAGAAGGAAAGACCAGCTCTACAGCTCTCTGGTCTGGTGAAGAAACAAAGTTGGTACCGAGCAGTTCTCACTTAAGTAGCTTAACACCACGAAGAGCGTTGGATCTCTTAGAGAAAGGTCTACCCAGCTGAGCTGCCAACAGTAGCCAAAGAGTCTACATCAAGAAGAGAAGAAATTGTTCCTCATGGCCAACCTCACCCTCCCCTGGGGCAACTCCAGGTCGCTCCCTCTTGTCCTGTCACTTGTTCCCTGGGAGCAGAGCCTGACCCCCCTGGCTCCAAGCTCCTGAATGTCAGGGAGTTGTGGAGAGCCAGAAGGTCTCCCCTGAGCCTCCTTTGCTCCAGGCTGAACAAGCCCAGCTCCCTCAGCCGCTCCTCCCCACACTCCTGCTCCAGACCCTTCCCCAGCTCTGTTGCCCTTCTCTGGCCACGCTCCAGCTCCTGCAGGGAGGGAGGGTCCGCACACCAATGACCACATTTAATACCAGCTCTGGATACTTTGCTGGAATCAGGCCCATGGTTGGGAGTCCTGAATTAAGGGTCCAATTATAGCCAGTGGAGATGAACTTAAACTGTTTCCCTGTGTTCTCTTCTCTGCTTTTCCCTATGGACACTCAAGCGACACGACTTCAAGCTCCTGGGACCGGAGCCCTGGGTCCAGCACCCAGCCCAACATCCTCCGACCCAGGAGCCGAAGCAGGGCTGTAACACGTCCAGCTAAGAGTCTGCCAACCAGAGAGCACGAAATGGAGCTGAGATTAAATCCAGTTCCTTCTCTGCTGTTGAGAGACTGGTTTCTAGAGAACACTGTCAAAAAACACCAACCCGAAGCTCTTCCAGCTCTTCCTCACGCAGTTGTTTGCCATTAACTCTTCCTGATTCACTCCAGATGGGACCGAGGGCTCGGGAACAACAAGGTCTGCGTGTGGAGCGAACTGCGAACAGCACTTCCAGACTCACGCCCCAAACTCCTGCTCGTTAATTTGTGAAACGCACGTTCAAAAGAAGCTGAGAAATGTTAAATCTCGTCCAGCGGAACCGGGGCCGAGCGGCAGCGGGAGCGGCGACTGCAGCCCGGCCTCCACACTACCCGCCCCTGGGTTAACCGTTGGCCTGGGCTGCTGCAAATAAAGCAAAGAAAGTCCCCGGGCTGCTGAAAAAAAATAATCAACTCCCGCGTTTTGACGCCGGATTCCACAGCCCGGCGCTGAAAACAAGCGACGGAGCCGAGAGACACTCACGGTTCCGGCGAGAAACGAAGGGCGCCAGCAAACTCCCCTCGGCATCCACCCTGTTCCGGCCGTTCTGACCCGTGCCCTGGTGCCTGTTGCTGTGAACCGGCTACACCGAGACGCTCCGAAATGCAGGCGCAGCGCCGAGGAGACAAAAAAATGGTGGGGTTTTTTTTGTTTGTTTTTTTTTTTTGTTTGCTTTGTTTTGGTTGTTTTTCAGCAAGTTGCTACGCAGTCAAACTGAAAGCCCTGGGCTGAGGCACTGCCACGGCAAGAGCAAAATAAGGCTTTGAAGCGGACAAAAACCCCCAATTTCACTACCCTTTCTTCTCAGCAGCAGCTGAAGAGGTCCTGCTGATGTTGCCGGACACTCCCCCTTCCCCAGACAGACAGAGAAGCCCCAAAAGGAAAGTTTGGCGAGTGAAAGAGGTCTTTAAGAGCAGACTGCTGGGCGGCCGGAGCTCCGGGCGCTCCCGCTTCCACGGTCTCCCAAGGGCACCGAGGAGAACGTGCCGCTTGGAGGACGGGCGAGCGTCCTCACAGCCCTCTGCTGCCACCAGCCCCGCTGGGATGTGTGTGAGGAGGACAGGAGAGGACGGAGAGGCAGGGAAAGTGTCCTCGTCACACTGTCGTTCCCTTCCCACTGACTCGGGTTCTTTTCCTCAGCCACTTCCAACTCCACGTGGTAACCAGCGAGGTGAATCTCACGCGGTTCTCTAAGGAAAAGGAGCTGCAAAGTCTTGGAGACACCAGCTCAGGCACTGGGAGTGTTTTGTTAATACTTGGACTTGATGATCTGAAAGGTCTTTTCCAACTAAAAAGATTCTATGGTTCTGTGCAGCCTTATCTGACCACCAGCAAAAGCTTTTAACACTTCTAAAGGACAGGAAATTATTGCGGGCCGTGTTTTGAGGGGAAAAGAATTAACTATTGCCTAGATGGCAAACTGCTGAGGGCACAGGGAGTGTGGCTGGATTTGCAGAACCATGGAATGGTGGGGGTGGGAAGGTCCCTCTGGAG
>VWZK01011407.1:18089-77253 GCA_013396935.1 Baryphthengus martii
GTTGGCGATGGGGAAAGGGATGCGGAAAGGACGGGGTGTATTTCAAATCTCCGGGCCCCTCCCTGGGTACTACTGGCGGGACGCCGTGGGGAGGGCTGGCAGCGCGGCGGGCGTGCAAACTCCTGCCCAAGTCGTGCTGTCGGTTGCCTGTACCCGCCGAGATCCTTGCCACTCGGATTTCCGCGGATTCTTAATTATGCCTTGGAAGAGGGATAATTCTTTCGGGTTTGACCTTCGAGAGGCGGAGATCGTTAGCTGAAAGAGAGAAAGACGGTCCCCAGCAGTTGGGGTCTGTGCCTGTAGCGTTTGACTGCGGTTCTCATTTTCCAGCTGAAGGGCGGCTCAAATCTCAGCTCAGCTCAACTCCAGTTTAGTCTGCTCTCCAGCTCCTGTTAAGGAGATTTCAATTATCTGTGCAGGTGATTGTAGCCAGGACTCTCTCTTCCTCTCTCCCTCTTTCTTTCCTTTTCTAAAGTGATCAAATTATTCAAGGATTCCAAGATTGATAGCAAAAGAAATCTAGCATGAAAATGCAAGGCTTTCTCTACCCTGATCTAAGTGCTGAACTACTGCTGCACTGCTATCTATCTCTTGGCATATTCAGGGAAGATATCAAAGGCGAGAGTATAAGTTTCAAACGTATATTAAAAATACATAATAAATATTTTGTCCGACTTCAAAAAAAAAGCGATAGGTGTTAGCTGTAATCAAAACATCCTGCGCCTAAGCGCTATACAGTATCCCATATAAATAAATCACACTTCTTTGCTAGTAATACATCAATAAGAATATATTAACTCGAGAGTGGCTTCCCTAATATTTTAAACATCTCGTGTCAGACTTTTTATTTTATTTTTGTCACTAATATATACATATATTTTTAAAAGGTTGCTTTTGAGTGTTTTAGATGCAATAGCAGGAAGAAAAGAGGAAGAGGAAGGGAGGAAGGAAGGAAGAAAGGAAGGAAAGGAGGAAGGAAGGGAGTGAGGAAGGATGGGAGTGAGGAAAGAAGGAAGGGANAAGAAATGAAAAAAGAAATGAAAACTCCCCATGTAGTTTCCCAGAGGAACACCCCATTCCTCTTCAAAAAAAAAGTAATGTCTAAAAAGTGCCATGGTTTGCAGTCCTGGTAGGAATGGCAAACATCACAAACACGGTTCTTCCCTGCTTCCATCTCTAGCTGCCATTGCACATATCAGCTGCCTTCCAGATTGTTTAGTGCAGTGATTTGGTGTTTGCTTTTAATGAGGCTCGGAAAGGAAAAGATTTTTTTGCAAGGCTTAGGTGCTGGCGAGCTAATTACTAGCTAGAGAAAATATTTGCCACCGATTCCAGGGCAGAGATCCCCATGCTATCACTTTCAGTTAATGGTGTGCAGGATTTAGCCCGGAGCTCCCCTGCTCTAACCATCAGAACCAATAATCTTTACTTTTCCTACTGCCCGTGTATCGATAGCTTCTCTAGCCTCAGGCAGCGGCTTTGATATGTTAATATTTCTGAGTACCAAATTCTGCAGAGATCATATTAATGTTGTACATACAGAGTGGAGCTTTGCCTTAAAGTTGAATATTCAGATCGCTCATTTCAAAAGAAATCACTTGAAGAAATGAAGCTTCTATTTACAGGAGTCGTCTGTGTTTTTTAATCATTAAAAAAATCCCTCCCCTCTTATACTTTCCTATTAATCGTCTCAGGCTTTTATTACATACCCATTCCCTTTTAGTTCCTCTCTAGGTTGCCATTTTAAAAGCAGAATAACCTGGACCTTGTTTGATTTTTTTCTCTCTCTTTTCCCTCTTCTCTCTCTCTTTTAAACTTTCTCTTTATATTGTTTCAATTTTTTTTTTTTTCCGGAGGTTTCTTTTTTAAAATGCCCTCCGAGCAGCCTTCCACATCTATCTCTTCCCCATCTCTCGGACATGAAGTGTATGCAGGCTTGGTGTCCTCACCTCCATATATTTGGATTAAAAAGACAACACGGTGACATTTGGCCTGCATCGTTTTATGAAATCGAGATGGCAAACTCCAAAAAAAGCTCTTGTTTCGCTTTGTGATCATCCATCGTTCCTGCCCCAGGCTAATTTCAGAAGCTTAAATACTGCTATCGCCTCTGGGCCATGAAGAGAGAAGGGCCAACCTATCGGCAATAGCCCTTTTTCGATTGCCCTTGGCAACATAAAATACAAACTACTTTGAATCAAAACATTTTTGGGGAATTAATATGATCTGAACTCTGCACGTTTTAAGAGATCTTGAGTTTGTCAAACCGCTTAGAGGTGACTGACATCCGAATGCATTAGTGCCTAGCTAGGAACAACCCTCAGATCTTATTTGATTAAAAAAAAAAAAAAAAAGAAAAAGAAAGAAAAAAAAAACGGGGGGGCGGAGAAGAAAAATAAAATAAGAAGAAAAAAAGAAAGAAAGGAAAAAACACCCTGTTCTTAAGAGCTCAAGCATCAGTCACCATAAAGTCTACCAATAAAATCTGGGGAAAGACGCTCCCTTTCTCGCCTCTGCCTTTTATGTATTTAGTCGTGGTATCGCCTCTCGTTTGAAAGGCACTCTTTTGAGCCTTGATCCTCTGCCCCGCTCTAATTTTGATTTTTTGGCACTCAAAACTGCCGCCTAATGACTCAGTCATGAAGGACGAGACTTTGGGCAAGAGGTTGAAGGAGGTGGGTGAAGGCTGCGGTTGAAAGCTTTGCACCTGTCCCCAGGAGAATCTTCTCCCCTGCGATTTTGTGTGCAGATGAAAGGGAGAAAACAGGGGGCTGAGGTATGAACCCTCGGTCTCATCCAGGCATTCCGGGATGAGGGCATGGGCTGAGGGGACATCGCCCTTCACCTTGCCATTCCCTGCTCTGGCAAACGCACTGGAGCTGCCTGGTCAGTCCCGTCCCCCGTCCCTCCCCCCGCCCGGGTGCCTTAAGGCCCCTCTCGTCTTCCCCCAGCACCCTCCGTCCCAGACCCCCGCTGTGTCCCACCCCAGGGACAAGCAGGGGAACTCCAGGAGGTGAAGGTGGTCTCGGATAGGGGTTCCCGCGGCTAAACCCTCTCCCCGCGGTGGGCCAGGAGCCCACCGAGGGCAGGGTAGATCCCTTCCTTGTTTTTCCTTTGTTATGCTCTTCCTTCCCCTTTCCCGGCTCTTCTGAACCTTACAAGAGCCTCGGGACTCTTCTAATAGCCCATCATTGTGTTCAGATCCTAATGCACTGTCATTAGCACTGTTGTCTTTTTCTCTTCTTTTCTTTTCTCTTCCAAGGGCCAATTTAAATCGCATTAAAATCCTAAATAGCTGGCTTAATTAATGGCTCTCGCGGCTCCAACTGAGATAATCTCCAGCCGACTAAAGCCAAACCGGTCGACGACTTTCAGCTCCCCGGGAGTTTCGGGCTGGGGAAGGGGACGGAGGAGGCTGAGCAGAGGGTTAAAGTGGACTCTGTGCTGACACTGAGCGCTTGGCCGGGCCAGGAGGGGAGAGGAGACGGCTCCTTTAGGTCCTAGCACCAGCAACACCTTTGGGAGAAGTTTGAGGAACAGGTGTGAGGCTGAGTTTTGAGTGCTTTTGTTTTGTTTGAGAGTTTGTTTTGGTTTGCTTTGGTTTTTCGGTGGGTTTTTGTTTGTTTGTTTTCCCTGCTGATCTGCAAAGGAGTCTTTTCTGACTACGCACAGAGAGGCGATGGTCCCTGGGTAGGGATCTCACCTGCTTTGGGGATCTGCACTGGTTCTTTCTCCTGTTGGGGTAGAGCTGGTGTATAATGCGATTTTTGACTCCCTTTACTCCATTCCGAGCTGTGGACTGTCGTGATCCGCACAGTCCCAGTTTGGCCTGCCTCTGTGGAGATTTTAGAGCCACGCACACACAGGACGCACACCACGCAGTGCAGTCCTCGGCACCCCGCACACTCAGGCACACACACAAGGAACAAAGTGTGTAGAAGCACAATGCAAGCGGACACACAACACATGCACACAGTCTGCCAGTGCCTCCTGGCACTCTTTCTACATCCTTCTCTCTGCCCCACACAGAGCCCATTCATAGGACATCACAGGCAGAGCCTCAAACCCTCATTGCACCCTCTCACACACGACCCACACCATACACAACCTGCCCAGGCCTTTGACCTCCTGCAGCCCCAACGGGAACCAACACAGATTCATTCACGCTGTCCAGAAATGCACAGATATTTTCCCAAACTACTGCTGCAGGGAGGGCCCAGAGAGGCACTGAAAAGTGTTGTTCAGTTCTTACGGCTTGCGCATAGGAAAGAGGAATGAAGTAGGTTTTCTTTGGCTCTGGTTTGGGTCCTATCCTTCACTGCAGGAGCTGGAGTGTTGTAAGAGGTATCAGTGCCGATACATCTCGCTGACAGAGAGCTGGTCCTGAGCATCTGAGATTTAACAACCTCTTGCATCTTTAAAGTTGAGTTCCTGTAACATTCTTCTTAATTTTATTATTCTGATTTTCACCATAATACTTTGCTTCTCCTGAGCTATCCCTTTCACTTTGTCTACAACTCGTAACGGTTTTAATAGCCTTAAAAACTCTGTGTAGCTAAGAGGCTGGTCTTAAAAGCTGCTGATCACTTCTACAGTCCTACAGAATCTTCTCCTTAATGTTAAAAATATTGTCTTGTGCATGCAGGCATGCTTGTCTTTCCTTAGCATGCGTGTTGTAGTAAGAGACATTATCTCGGAATTTTTTATCTTCATGGAGCTGATTTACACAACTAGCTGCATGATATAAACTTTGTTAGCTTAACTGAAACCAGAAGAATGATTGGGGAAAAAAGCAGTACTTACTATTTTTCCTGACAAATGTAGATGACTTTTAGAGTTTTGAATACTTAATCCTGGAGATTAATGACTGGGTGATGTGAGGATAAATTGTAGAACATTTTAAATTGCTTATAGACCTTTAGGAACTGAACATAGGATTAAATAGTCCCGATAAACTCTATACAGTTAACTGCTGGCTTAGATTTGCTACTTGCTAGGAAAAAAAAACCAAACCAAACCAAAACCAAAAAACAACAAACCTAAGGAGAGGCAGATTTTCGTGTCTTCATTTTGTAACGCACTGTAAACTTGCCAGAATTTCAGAACAGAGCAGACAAAAATACTATAAGCTGGAGACTCCCACAAACAGCACCTGTAGATATAAATAATAAACTAATAAAAAGCATAGCATGTTATTAATATTTTATATAAGATTAATCTGTAGGCACTCAGGCGTGCTTATACTTAATAATGTACACAAGCACACAAACACGCATATATCCTGAAAAACAAAATAAACAGCACTTCTGCACTGTTGTCACAGTACTTCTGTGCTGTTGTCACTAGTATGTTATGATGTTTCCTTCCATAACTGCATGATATTTTTGAGCGAATGTCTTGGAGAATGGGACTACCTTGTCTAAATGAGTATAAAATATCCATAATATTGCAGCTGTTAGGATTAACAATAAGAAATTATCTTATAGAGTGTAAGGGTGTGTGTATCTATACAAAATTATAGACACTCCCTTAAAAAAATATTTGCATTTAAAGTGTAAAAATCATTCAGTGACATCAATGGGTATTTCCCTCTCCCATTCCTAATAAAGCAAAAACATTACTTACGAGAAGCACAAAATATGTGAGAATGTGGATTTTTCCAAGGGAAATACGCACAAATATTTCACTCTGAGGGTGTCAGGGAGACAGATTTCAGCAGATGTGCAAGGTCATAACTAAATCAGAATAAATCATCTCATTCCAGCCACCTTACTGTTTTCTTCTATACAAAGGGAAACCTACAATCATAAAATCATAGAATCATAGAACATTTTTGGCTGGAAAAGACCTCCAAGGTCATCAAGTCCAACCTTTTCCTAGCCCTATCAACACCACTAAACCACGTCCCTCAACGCAACATCTACCCGACTCGTAAACCCCTCCAGGGATGGTGACTCAACCACTTCCCTTAGCAGGCTGTTCCAATGCCCGACAATCCTTTCAGGAAAGAAATTTTTCCTAATACCCAACCTGAACCCCCCCTGGTGCAATTTAAGGTCATTTCCCCTTGTCCTATCACTCACCACTGGGGAGAACAGACCAACCCCTGCCTCACTACAACCTCCTTTCAGGTAGTTGTAAAGAGCGAGAAGGTCTCCCCTCAATCTCCTCTTCTCCAGGCATTCAATCCAATCAAAACAGACCAAGTTCTTTTTGCATCATGCGTTACTGGGATTTTCATTGTGTTGACAAGACTGTTGGGTTAGAGCCTGGCTCTGTTGTTCTCACTACTGTCATCCGCACAACCCATCATCAGCTTGTGTTGACATTTTGTACTGACTTGTGCTATTTGATGGGGAGACAGGAATAAGGAAGGGAAAATACTCTCTCGGTGTTTGCTGTGACTACCTTTTGCAGCAGCATATAGCCTAACTTTTGTTCATCCTAGGCTTGGGAAACAAAGCAAAAGCGTGGTTTGCACAAAGGAGTATGTTGTATGTACCAGTCAGCTAGAGGGAAAAGGATTGGGCCCTAAAAGTAAGATAGCAAAAATGAATCCAGTCATTCGCTATTCCTCTCTCAGACTGCTTGACAATAAGCATAGAATCAAATAGAATTATAGAGCACTTTGGGTTGGAAGGGACCTTTAAAGTTCATCTAGTCCACCACCGCCACCGCACCTCCCCCCTTGCAATGAGCAGGGACATTTTCAAGTAAATCAGGTTTTATATAAGCTCCTGAGGTGATTTAGTAGCTGAAGTGTTGTAGTATATGACAGTATTTGCCTCTGGGTCTTTCACCCAAACGTGGTCTGCTGCACAAAGTGTACTTCCTCCTCGCTCATCTTTTTCCTTTCAATCATATTTATTGAAATCAGCATAAAGACAACAGAGGGTAAAACTCTGTCATGAAGAAAGAAGAAGCGATTGAACAGAGTTGGATGAAAGAGAGGCCCCGAAGAAGGTTTCGTATGTCTGAAACCTTCTCTTCTTCCTTTACCACCTCCCTGAAATCTATTAGTTGCAATATAAAAGATATTTCCCTTCCTCTAAATCTTGTCTTGTTTGTGTCTTTAGATGTCTGTGGCTGTAAGAGCACAGCTATCACCATTTACAGTCATCTCTAACACAGTACCTTATGGCAACAGATGATGTCAGACCAGATCACGTACCCACTTCCCAGTGTGAATAAACAGTTGTCCTAAAAAGAGTCTTTTTAACATTCACAGGTCGATTTCACGTGGAACTCAGAGCACGAAATTGCTGAGGCAATCTGCTGGATAAGCCTACCAGTTATCTCACCTTCTGCCTGCTCTCATTTTCTCTTTTCCTAGCTTTGCAGTAGCACCTATGGTGTGGGTAACTACTTAGGAAGCAATGACACAGTTTTCCCTTTAGATATGCTGGTGGACACGTCACTTTGCCATGACTATGTGTGGGGCTCTTCATATGATGAGCTAATGGAATCCTATGTATCCTGGCACCAGAAAGTAGTCTGTAAAGATTTCTAAAACAAGTAAAAGCTGTTAAGAGGAATAGGGATCTCCAAGTTGAACTGCTAGACTCATAAAAGGCATTACTTCCTTTCTATTTTTGAGGGTGTTTTCTTCTGCCTCTTCAGCTGGTGTCTTTTAGTATCCCACCTCTCACATATCCCATTACAACAAGACTAGCCCAACAGTTGAACAAGGATTGACTTTTCCAACAGCACCTACAGTGGCATGAGGCTGACGGGAAAGAAAAGCTGAGTGTTGCTGCTGTTGTTTGGTGTGATTTAGAACATACCTTGTCCTCTCCCTATTGAGCTGCACGTCTTCACAATATTATTTGTCCCCTCCAATGCACGATCAGAATACGGAGCAAGGAATACACTAAACTGTGTATGTTTGGCAAGAAACCTAACCCTTCAACTTCCACTGTTGTTGCACTTTTTCCTTTCTCTTTCCAGCTGCTTTCCCTTTGTTTACTGCCATGCCTTTTTTTTCTGTTTACCACCTGGTGTAAAGGTCAGGCCTTCATCGCCATCCATCCAAGGTGGTGTTTGTGGTAGGAGTTCTGTGCCTTCAGAATTGCACACAGTTTGTGACAAAGACATAGCTTCGTCTAGAAAGCACCACACATCTCTCTGTTGCTGTGTCAATGAATAATTAATATAATGAAATAATTATACGCAGTGGATTTTACCTTCTTGTAATTTACTTCTTCTCCGTGTTTCTGGAAAACAAATGACTCAGACTTGTTGTTTTCTTTTACTTTTTAACCCATGCCTGGCTTACCTGGGATTGCTTTGTTTCTGATCCTGTTGCATAGGCATGATACTTTTAAACATTTTAGACTGTAAACAACCTTCCACTAAATAGTAATGAGAAACGTTCCAGTAAATTCTGATTTAGAGTAGGAACAGCTGCAGGGTAACAGGTTTTTGGATTAAAGGAACAATTATTTATCTGGCATAAATGGTGCACATACTGGCTTAACCTGGCAAGAGGATAAGCTTAAATATGACATTGATTTCAGTATAGTCTCACTCATTACAAAATTTCCAGACTTATTGAAGTAAATAAATATGTACACATTGCTACTGTTTTCTTGACACCTGCCTATATGTATTGTGTGGCAGGAGATGCCAAACAAACAAATCTACTCAGTGCTAACGCTCTTCACAAATGCACCTGACAAACCAGAAGCTTTAGAATATAGACTGAAAATATTTACAGGTTTCTTTGCAGCCTTGCCTCAGATATTAAAGGAAACAAAACAAAACAAAAACTACAAAAAAAACCCCAACCACCCAAGCAACCAAAAAAACCTGAAACATGTCAGGCATGTGGCACCGGATTTCTGTATTTGAGCATATGAGCTCATGAACTGTAGCTTTGAGCTCTGCAAAACAAAAATATGCTGAAGTGCTCCTGGTGTGTCTATATATAGTTCGGTGATGCACGATTTGTCTCTATATTCTGTCTGAGAAGTGGACACTAATAATCTATCCTGTAGCATAATTAGAAAAGTCATTAAATATCCTTGCTGTACAGAGTCAAGATCTCACCCATCTGGGATTTATACTAGGAGATGTTCTTTTCTGGTTCTGCTGTCAGCACAAATGTTTAAATATACCTCCAAGAGCTGAAATATTTGGAAAGAAATTCTGTTTGCCTTATGTAAGCAAATAATAGTCTGCCTTCAATGAAGTTTCATCCGTCAGTTATATTCCTCTGCCTCTGTTAAAACTGGAAGATATACAGTCACCTTACTTGTAAGAGGGATTGCATGAGGAAGAAGATAAAGTGAAAGTGTTAGAATTGTGTCAAAAGTGAGGGGTTTTTTTCTTCTCTTCTCTTCTCTTCTCTTCTCTTCTCTTCTCTTCTCTTCTCTTCTCTTCTCTTCTCTTCTCTTCTCTTCTCTTCTCTTCTCTTCTCTTCTCTTCTCTTCTCTTCTCTTCTCTTCTCTTCTCTTCTCTTCTCTTCTCTTCTCTTCTCTTCTCTTCTCTTCTCTTCTCTTCTCTTCTCTTCTCTTCTCTTCTCTTCTCTTCTCTTCTCTTCTCTTCTCTTCTNTATTTTATTCGTGTCTTATGTTATATTTTCTTCTCTTCTCTTCTCTTCTCTTCTCTTCTCTTCTCTTCTCTTCTCTTCTCCTCCCTTCTCTTCTCATTACAGAATTTGTATTATAAACTAAAAATTTTAAGCATCATAAAGTGAGCCCTCACCGTGCAAAAAGATTAGGGTGTTCAGAGGAAAGAAGAAATTGTTATGGTAGTTTAAAAAATACAGTATCTTTCCTTTAAATACGAATGAAGAGCCCAGATTCATTCTGCTGTAAGAAGGTCTTTATATTATTGTCCTCACAGAAACCATCTGAACTCCTTCTAGTAGTGCATTGAATTATATGGTGTTTTATATCACTGTCATATTCAGCTCATTCTTTTTTTCTCATCTTTCCCCCAGGGAAGAATTGTGCATGCAGTGGTAAGATTTATTTCTTCCACAGAATTTGTTATTGTAGTTAGGTTAGAGAAGGCAAGTCAAAGAAAAGGGTTTTGCACTTGGTAATAAAATATGTGTTAGTCCTTAAGATTTTTAATTTCATTTTTTTCCCTGGGAGTTTGGGCTATCCTCTTGGAACAGTTGTAGAGAAAGTTTTCTTGTTGTCTCATATATTAACTTTATGTTAAAAAAAAAAAAAAAAAAAAAAAGATTTTGCCTGAGGGGTTATTGATCACAGTCTTCATTAAAAGATTTGGTGATCATTCAGCACTTTTAGACCCAGGCCAAGTAATTGCCACTTTCAAGAAATAAACAATTCCAGAACTAACCTGAGATAAACCGATGTAGCTCAATAGATTTCAATCATTAACATCAGCTGAGGATTTGACCTGACTTTAGAAAGACTATATGAGAGTTCAAAGGCATAGAAAGCCATGCTGGCTGCAAATCACTGCAAATCTATAGTGCCGTTGCATCTTTGTTATCCTAAACACTGCTATGAGAGTTGAAAGGAACGTTTTTCATTAGAACCCATGTCCTAAATTTTTCACCAACTGCATTTTTGAAAATCCTGAGTGATAACTTGAGTCTGGTTCAGTCTTTCATTGTTAGTCACACTAGATACAAGACTCGAAAGACTGACAATATGTAATTTTTACTGAGCATGTAATAAATGAGGTAGTCATAATGATCTAATTTGACAGCAAAGCTTTTAATATCCAATATTTCACTTTCTCCACTTCAAAATTTCTATTCATTAATCTTTCTCAAAGCAGCAATATGAGGCAATATTTAAAAACAAAACCAAACCCACCACCCCCGCAAATACTCCAAAACTCCGAACAAAAACAACAGTAACAACAAAAACAACCACAAGTAAATGACAGAGTTGCTCTTCATGATTGAATTTGTCAAAACACTGAATATGAGGTTTCCCTCACTTTGACATTTCTTTCGGTTCGTAGGTGGCACCTGCGTTGTTAACCCCACCGACCTGTTCTGCTCTGTTCCTGGTCGCTTATCTCTACTCAGCTCCACTTCGAAGTACAAAGTGACCATTGCAGAGGTGAAGAGGCGCCTTTCACCACCAGAATGCCTCAATGCTTCCCTTTTAGGAGGTATTTTGAGAAGGTAAGTTGAAGGTGAGAATAACAAGTCCTAGACAGTGCTGCAGTTTCTGTAATTTTATTTTCTTCAAACAGATTTTGTTCTCTTTCCCCATCTGGGTAGCTGGCCACAGTTTGGGAAATCAGAAGGAGATGGCTTGGGAGTGAATATTGTTTCTAGGGAATTTTTCAATAAACGAGAAAAATGAAGATTGTGTTGACATTTTTCACAGAAAGTTTGCATTTTTAAGTGAACTTTTTTTTTTCGCTTCCTCAGTTCAGTTACTCCTCAGAGGTGGATAGGCATCACTTTGCCTTGTTTTGAATGAAAAAAAAAAAAAAGACTGTAAATATATTGAAAATTTCACCAGAGCTACAGATCTGACTTCTTGTTGAGAAACTATTTCAAAGTAGACTCTTTTACCAGGTGTAGTTGCAGTCCTCATCAAACAAAAAAAGCCCCCAAAATATGGAGGTGTAGAGATGCCTTTTTCTTCCTTCTTTCTTTGCCTGTCATTTGAGTACAGAAAAGACAGATTATGATGGGTTTCTTTTTCTCGTTGTGAGATACTGGAGGAGAAGCAAGTAGTTAGATCCCGTTTTGCCTCTGACCCTTTGCTGACCAGAGCAGACACCTGCAGAGAGCAGCAGCAGAGAGGAGGAAAGTGTCAGACTGTGCCTCACATTGCAAGTGGAAAACAAGGAGGCAACTGTAACTCAGCCAGGCATAAGTAAGTCGCAATGTCCCTGAGGCGTCAAGTTAGATGGCATAAGCTACTTGGATGCTCTTTGATCAAAACTAGCAGGAAAGTCATAGGCTATTTCACTATTGTCACTAAAGGCCACACTGATTCTCATACTGAAAGTCATTTTAACTAGCCTGCAATATTCTAAGATACAGAATCACAAAATCACAGAGTTGTTGAAGCTGGAATAGACCTCTGAGATCATCAAGTCCAGCCTATGAACCCAACACCACNGCCCATTGTCAACCAGTGCTCCCAGGTCCTTCTCTGCCTGGCTACTCTCCAGCCACTCCTCCCCCAGGCTGTAGCGCTGCCTGGGGTTATTGCGGCCAAAGTGTAGGACCCTGCACTTGGCCTTGTTGAACCTCATACCATTGGCCTCAGCCCATCGATCAAGCCTGTCCAGGTCCCTCTGCAGTTCAATTACTCCTCAGAGGTGGACAGGCGTCACTTTGCCTTGTTTTGAATGAAAAAAAAAAAAAAAGACTCTAAATATATTGAAAATTTCACCAGAGCTACAGATCTGACTTCTTGTTGAGAAACCATTTCAAAGAAGTAAGCTGTTTCACCAAGTGTAGTTGCAGCCTTCATCGAACAAAAAAAGCCCCCAAACCATGGAGGTGTAGAGATGCCTTTTTCTTCCTTTCTCCTTTGCATGCCATTTGAGCACAGAAAAGACAGAATATGATACGTACCAGTCCAAGCCACCTTGCAGAGGAAGGACTGCAGATCACAAAATTGTTTTAGGGACACAAGCCTCATTTACCTGCCTCTACAGACACTGAAATCCCAAATCTACATCCACACAAGTTTTCCTCTGTTACTGCTTCACCATGGAGAGGCTTTCAGCTAAAAGTCACAGAAATATTCACTGAAAATCCTCATACCACAGGCTTCGTCAGTACCAGCATAAGCTAATAAGAATGCAAGGGCATCTGTCTGAAAACGGGGACTGATTTCTCTCTTCTGTTAAAATGTTAGAATGATCCCCTTCAGTTTTTGGTCCAGATCAAATGGATTTTGACCCCTTCCAAATCAACCCTGGGCATGGCTCAGGTTAACAAAATCCAGAGACTGGTCCTAGACAGCAGCTCGGATGTGCTAATTCTGTTCTTTGAAGCAGAGAGTGAGAATGAATAAATTTGGTCAGGCTACACCTGTACGTGTCACAGCTAGAGAGTGAACTCTAACACTCTAGAGTTGACCAGCAGAGATGTATTAAAACTAAATCCCAGTTCTGATTTGACCAAGCCTGGTAGAATTATAGAATCAAAGAAGGTTGGAAGAGACCTTGAGTCCAACCATTGACTCAACACTGCTGGGTCACCACTAAACCGCAGCCCTAAGAGCCACATCTACACATGTTTGAAATAGCTCCAGCTATGGTGACTCCATCAATTTCCTGTTGTAGCCTATTCCAGTGCTTGTCAAACCTTTTGAGGAAGAAATTTTTCCTAATGTCCAACCTTTCCTCCCCTGGAGCAACCTGAGGTGATTTCCTCTTGTCCTATTGCTTGTTATTGGGAAAAGACACAGATCCTGACCTCACTCCAACTTGGTTTCAGGTAGTTGTTGAGAGCGAAAAGTTACCCCCAAGCCTTCTTTTCTCTAGACTAAACAACCCCAGGACTGGGTTTGTTTTGCATCCTGTCAGCAGTCACTGTCCAGGTGGTTTCCCAGCTGTTTTTTTCTTAGAATTAAGTGTTCTCAGAAGACATTTCCTGACATACCACATAGTCGAAGTTGTGGTATCTCTTAGTGGGTAAAAATAACCTTTCAGATAGTGGAATTCCAAGTTTGTTTCCTTCCTCTGCCTGAAGGAACTTGAACCTGCACCTCGAAATATCTAGTTAGGCATGCTTAATACTTAGTGATTGGTTCTTCTAAACAGAGGGCCCCTCAATTTCACTTGGGGCTAATTAAATATTTGTTGGAGAAAAGCAAAACCATAACCGTAGAGATGACTCTATTATTGAATGATCAGGTCATTTATTTGGGGTGGAAGAGATCTGAGCTCCTGTCACTGTTCTATTCAATATTTAGGCATTTTAACACTAGTTTCTCACTGCCAGCTGACTGTCGCATTCATCTAAAAGACAAAGGTTAAAATTCCCCCAGGCTGAGGAAGAGGTTGAATCTGCATCTGCTATATAGGTGGATAAGTCTCAAAACACTTCAAACATTGAGGTACTGCAGAAAAGCGGGTGTGGGATGCACCAGGAACCATTTTGTGAGAACAAAGTGATGTAGGCATTTGGGATAGGGACACAGCTAACCAACGATGGCTGGGATTTTAGCTTCAGCATTTTCTATTGTCTTAACCTGCTTCCTTGTAAGTAATGGGCTCCCTGTGTTACATATTTAAGTATCCAGGTCTCTACAAAAGTTGTAAAGGAGTAGCTTGAGCTGGATTCCATGTAGATGTCTACATCTGATTAGCCATCCAGTTTCATTTTAGAGTCAGGTGAGACAGATGGGTCAAGTCTCCTCATTCGAGACATCTGCTTAATGTCATCCTAAAAGTGCAGGTTTCTCTCTCAATTTTCTTGGGAACTTGGGGTGACTAAATAAGAGAAGTAACTGTATTGTCAATATTCATATTCAGCCATTGCAATCTCAGGCTTCGTGCTCAAATCAAGACCAGGATTTCCACTGGGTTAAAAGCTGCCTGAAGACTTGATATCTCTGTGGCACGGATTAAAATGTCTAACTTTGTCGAAGGACCAACGTGAAAGACTCACACAGTGTGAGCAGGACGTTAAGAATACAGCTCTGAAAGATTTTCTGTTGATGACATAAGCGCAGGAATTACCCCACACATTTGTCAATAAGATGTGTACAATTTCTAGACATATATTAACATGGGAAAAAAAGTGCAAAATTTCTCTCTCCTACTGTTCTCTTGTGACAGAGCAAAATCCAAGAATGGAGGACGCTGCTTGCGAGAAAAATTAGACAGACTGGGACTGAATTTGCCTGCAGGAAGAAGAAAAGCAGCAAATGTCACACTCTTGACTTCCTTGGTAGAAGGTAGGGTTTATAATATTGCAATATAATATAAACATCATTAAAATGTTTCCTTGTATACAACAATTTTCAGCCACAGTGTTAAATATCATAATCTGTATTTGCACAAAAACAAGAGAACTGACTTGCCTAAAGCCACAGACAGAGCGAGCGGCAAAATGGAAGTTCACTCTGAGATGTCTTGGCTTCCAGCAATCGGTTTGGTCCTGCAGTTTCCTGAGCATTGATCTGTACTTTCTGTGCTGGGATCTGACTTACAAATCGATGATTCAAGTGTTCTTATGAGAGAGATGAATGTCTTGTACCAACTTTATAAGTGGGTTTGTTTATCCTACTCTTTTTTTTTTTAACTTGTGAATTTCCTGGAGCTGATCCAAAAACGTGATTTATCATTTTTTCCCATAAGAAGGCATAATATTTAGACAAGACTTTTCCCCCCACACATAAATGAATGAAATCTGTTTTCAGATAAACTCTAGACAGGCCCAGGAGATATTTTCTTGGCCTTTATTTGTTGTTTAAATATCATTCACCAAATACTGCCAGGCTCTTCAAACCTTCAGCTGAGAGATACAGGTTCAAACCCCTCAGGCAAAGGGAAGAAACTCTACCTGAATCTCTTCTATTCTGGGTGACTCTACTAAGTACTCAGTTTGTTGTCTGGCTGTGAGTAGCAGCTCTGGGAATTTCAGATCCCTCCTCCTTGATGTTGAGAGCACTCAGCTCATCCTAAAGGTCAACACCTTCTAGGATCATAACCTGAAAGGTCCACACAGATCTAGGCAACTAGGCTGAGGTCTCAGCACTATTACCAGAGAATCGTAGAATTACAGAAAGGTTGAGGCTGGAAGGGACCTCTGGCAATCTTCCGGTCCAACCCTCCTGCTCAAAACAGGGTAAATTAGAAGAAGTTGCTCGGTACCTTGTCCACTCAGGTTTTTAATAGCTCAAAGGATGGAGCAATAGTGCGGAATCCACAACAGTGGATGTTTTTCAGCATCTCATAGGAGGGACTACAGTTCTCAGGGGCCACTGAGCACACAGAACTACAGGGGGGCTGCTCCAAAATAAAGATGTCTCCCTATCACATTTACCTGTAATAAAGAGAAAGCCATAATGGAGTTACAGTCTCGGAAATGGGAATTTTCTCGCCTAGTTTAGAGTAAGGGTTATTTCTACTCTCACTGTCCTTCACACACTTCAGATCTTATCGGGGAAGAAAAAACAGAGCTATGTATCCAGCTACTAATTCATTAGAAGAGATTGAGAGAGAGGAAGATCACTTTTAACTGCTGGCCTGGGACTGATGGCAAAGTACTTTCACTGTAAGTCAGAATTAGAGTCCTTTTTTACCCAGGGATGGAGCTGTGCTTTCCTTCCTGCCCCTTACTCAAAGCCAAACCTGCAATTAAGCCTATGGTATTGCTTTTGTTCTTGGACTGCTTTACCCTGAGTCCTAAAGATATATATTAAGGAGACTGAGTTCACTTTAGCAGACTTTCTTGCCTAGACATGCTAATCATGAACTCTGTCGACTGGAACTTTTGGAAAAAACACCATCATGTGTGTTAATCTTCCAACAGAAAACAAAGGAAGCTCATTTTCTGTCTCTCTAACCAATCTCCAGTCAAAATTGGCAGTGCTCATTGAATTATTTGTGGTATAAGCTGTCTTCCCTTTGTACATGCAGATATTACTTCCAAGGAGTACTAATTTCTAGCATGGTTTCTCCAAGGAAACCCATCCCTCAAAGGATCCTGCTGCTGGAGAAGGCAGAAAAGGAAAGACACAGGCTTATTCCAGGTTTTGGGGGTGAAGAGGACATAGAGAAAACAGCAATGGATTTTTCTGTGTGATATCAATACATAAATTAACATCATGATATGTTAGTCTCATTGAATCCCTAAATATCAGGTGCACTGGGAGGACTTATCATAAGGAACCAGGATTCTGTCACTCTTGATTACTCTGGATGGTTTAAAGTTTGTTATTGCTAAATATCCTCACAGTCTTCAATGTATCAAGGCCTTTAATATCTCTGTAAGATAGGAATGTGCTCAACCTCTTGAATTTCTATTTGAGTTAAGAAAAGGCAATTAGCTGTATAGTGATTAAACATATTGACCAAAGCTGTCCAAAAAGTCTCTGGCATGACAGCCTTCTCTTCCGCTAAACCAGATATTTGGGGAGTAGTGCAAATTTCCGCAGAGCAACCACAGTGAATTTCTAGGCTGTGATGATCATGTGATGATCTAGGCTTTATGAAAATTATTCTGTTCCCCCTGATTTTCTGCAAATTTATTTCTTTGGTGGTTCCGGATGGCTGCCGGGTGTTATTCTTATTTTGGTCAGGGTGCATCTTTCATGTCTTAGGTAGGGACTTCTAGGGCCCAAAGTAGGAATTGTTTGACAGATCAGTTCTGTCCTTTATATTGTCAGCCACATAAATCGGCACAATGGGTGGGAAGTGAGTCTTGGAGAAAGAACTCAGAGTTGCAAGACTTTCCATAGAAGTATGGGACATATCTATGTATCCTGTAGGTGTGGGTTGCCCTCTAGTGCCTAGAACAGATGAAGGGAAAGGTCATTTTTCTTACTGGCTCCAAAAGGAAAATACCTACGTCTCGGCTAATACAATAAAGACTCCTCCATCAAATACCAGCGTTGTCACAGCTAAGCCTTACTGCTGGGTCAAAGGAGTCAAAATCCTCTCCACTGGGAACAAGAAAGGATGTGAGGAGAAGTGAGATGTCTCCTTCTGTTTGGACTGGTCACTTGTAAGGCAGAGACATAGCACAAAAGTGATTGCAGATGCAGGTAAAAGCAATGCATGAGTGGTTTTAAAACTCGTTTAAAAACCAGAAAAAGCACTTACAAAAAATCCCTGGAATTTGTTTTCCTGCCAAATCTAATTAAGACAATAAATTTCCTAGACACAGAATTGACAGCATTCATCTGTTGTGGTTTTGGGACTAAAACTCTTGAGAAAAATAGGTCAGTAGTTACTTTTTTCATGCTGCTATCAACTGTCACACTTCTCCCAGCCTTTGTTTAAATATCCTTCCATTTATTCCTCCTCTTTTCTCACCCTACAAATAGAAGAAAACTTCCCTTCCACCTCCCTCCTGTCCCTCCTTCCCCTTGGGTAGCATTTCTGCTGGGTAGAGCATCCGGAGGAGGCAAAGGCAAGGAGAGAGTAGGAGGTTCAGACGCCAAGAGTCCCTCTTGTGGGACACAGCTTCTGCCTTCACTCCGCATAGGAGCATCTCTCACTCTTGTTAGACCCAGGAGACAGGCACGCTGCTCCTTGCACCTGCCCACAGAAGGCTGTCAAGGTACACGGCTGGTCTCTCCACTGGGGCTTTTTAGAGCCATCTCTGCCAATTCAGCTTCAGCAGTCTGTCCTTTTCCATCATGCAAACCTCTCTGGTCAGTTGTCAAATTACATGGGAAAGGCAGCACTGCCTATAGCTGCAAAGCCGTGTGGCTGCAGTTAAGGAGACCGAAATCAACGATCCCTGGCACCCATTCTTCGTCTCTACAGGAGGAAGGAGCTGGGGATATTGCACATAGGAGAATTTGATTTTTAAAAATGGAACAGGGCAAGTGGCTATAAAAGCCAGGGATTTCAGGGGGTTCTGCCTTTAGTATGACTCCTCCCTGATGTACAAAATGACAAGGCAGAAGGTGGCAAATCTAAGGTGAAAAAAAGGGAGGTCAGTTCATTCACATTTCCAACATTTCCAAGTTCTTCCCTAGAATAAATGTTTGTCCCAATTATAATGTAGAAAAAAAAAGAATTTCTTTTACGATATTTTGTACACATAAATTTCCCCCACCAAGGAGACTTATTTCCTACTGTGTGATTATTCAAGGGATGTCTATTGACTGGGATTAACAAAAATTAATATGTGTAGATATCACAATCACTTCTAAATACCAAGTCATCATTTGGTTCAGGCTCAAAATTACATCTTTACTCAACAATGAGATATGAGAAAACATATTCTGCAGAGCATGATTTCGTGAGCATGAAATCATGTCTAGATTTGTAGTTTTATTTAGAATTTGATGTTGTAATTTAGAATGTTTACTCCTTATAACATATGGAAGTGTGTGCTGATATGAATAAATATGCTTAGTCCTAATGTGGATTCGTAGTGTACATCAACTTTCCTTTTCCAGTAAAAATATATATTTAAAGTATATTAAAAACATTTTTAACTTATTGTTTCACAAAGCACAATAGATTCATTTTTATCTACATTTTTACTTATCTACATGCACAAGTAGACAAGTCATTTTGTTTCTTTTTGATCATGATTTTATCTCTTCATTTACCATTAGCATTCAATCACAATCACAATCCTGGTTCCAGGTAAAATGGACAAGTTTCATACTTTTGTATAATTTTTCAGATCATCAAAACAGTTCAGTATCATTTTTTCAGCTCTACAACATCCACCATCTTTGTAAAGATAAGTTTGAATGACCATTTGTGGTTTTGTTCCCTTTTTTTGGACGTTAAGTGAAAACATAGAAATTTCAGTCAGTTTGTTGTTCATCGTGTTAGATAAATGCTTACATTTCCTTGTGTGAGGTTTTACTTTCTTGAAGAAACCAAGACTTTTACCATGGTTAAATGTTTTAATTATTTGCTGACTACATTCCTTGTGTTGTTACATGGTTCTAACTGGGACCAAGATAAAGTTGTCTGGAGAATGGTAATTCCACCAGATGACAGCTTCAAAGGGTTTGACTTTTATCTGCTATCCATGCTGGCATCAAAACAAATATGTCAACTGTTTTAATGGAGCTTGGCTGAAAAGCAAAACCTGGTGCTCTTCTGCAACTGGCTTATTCTTCAAGTCTTTATTTAAGGAAGAGTAAAAGCAGAGTTGAAATAGAAATTTTGAAGCACCTCTAGAGAAATTTAGAAGCTATGGCTTAAATTTGCACCTGTTCTTGTCCATGAAGAAATCTGGGATAGATGTTTTAAATACAAAGCTGGCAGTCGGCTGTATGATTTTTCTTTCTGACTCGCTGTTAACATACCCCTAAAATCCATTTCATTGAAAAATATTTAACTTTTCCAGAAGCTGTAAACTAAGTGAAAAATATTTCTCTTTTCAACTCAAAGATGGTGGCTGCTTGTTAGCTTCTTATTCTTTTTTAGGCATAGTGTAAATCATGTTTTAAAACATGGCTTTTAAAAGCCAAATAATGCAAATTATTTTGAGTCTCATCTTCATTTTTTACATGTAAAATTAGTTACAACTGTGAAAGTTATTGTTGACCCATTTCAGCAAACAAATTCCCAGGGAGTAGTAATTGTACTTTATTAGTATCTGAATCAAATTAGGTCAAATAAACACACGACAAAGTATTTGCTTGTGGAAACAAATGGTATTTTTTTCCAGTAAAAACTCAAATCATAAAAAGGCAGACAATAAACTCTCAAAAGGTGGAGAATAGAGCCTGGAATAGAGGTTAGTGCACGTGGTTCCTTATGCCTCATGCTGCCCCTGGCACAGGACCTCTGCTTCCATGGAAGTTTCCATCTTCCTTGGCTTGGCCAGGTCTGTGCAGAGCAGACCCAGTCTTGCTGGGATTGGGATTCATCTCACCATCTCTGTCATAGTCACATCTGTCCTCTCATGTCTCACTGTAGTCAACAGGGAGAAATCAGCACTTCTGGTTGATTAACAATTAAATTCAATTAAATTAAAAATTGGAAATATTCAAGACTAGTCTTAAAAAGTCCATGAATAACCTAATCTGTGGTCATGCTTTCAACAGCAGGTGATATTTTGAGTTCTAACCAGACTTTTCCGTAATTCCTCTGATCTGCTTTGGCCTTCTACTTGTGTATGGGATGATACATTCTTTAGGTGCTAACTTGTCTCTGTTGACTTCCAAGTATGAGGTCAGATGTCAATATCGACATTTAATCAGAGGAATTCCACTGCACATGCTCTCAGAGGGAAGTGTTGCAGCTTCTGCATCCATCCTAACTGTTCACCTGGAGCATCAGCCTGGTCTCCAAACAGACAGTGTCCAATGCCACCTCTCAGGATGGTAATCAAATATACAACTCTGAAAAAAAACAAACAAGAACCAACCAACTAAACAAAAACCAACCAACCAAACAAAAACCAACCAACCAAACAACAACAAGAAACCACAGCACTCTAACCCCAAAACTATTCTGAAACACGTCTCTCAGCCACTCATGCAGATGTACTTCAACATACACTTCCAGTAGCTGACCTATTTCTACCTTCTAAGATAAGATGAGAGCAAGTGTCATCTGGAAATACCTATTTCCCATCAGGGGAAGACTAACTTAGGCACAGATGTTCACACTCCAGGCAGCTGTGTTTGATCAGCTAAATCCCACACCAAGGTTGTCAGAGTCACAGCACACAGGCCAGAGTGTTCAGTGAACCCTACAATAAATTCCTGGGTACTGGAGAGAGACAGGTTCTCCCAGAGGTATTTGGTACCCAGCGTGGAGTTGGGTTATGGTGTCCAGTCTCTAGTGAAGTAGAGAAGTGCTCAGTGCTGGCTTCTGTCACAGATTTCTCATAAAGCCCAGTCAATCCACTTACTACATTTGCCTTGATTTCCCCACCTATAAAATAGCAACTGTCATCTTCATTGTTACCCTTCCTGTTCCATCTGCTCACTTTTGATTGCAGCCTCTTTGGCAAAAGGATTGGGCTTTGTGCTCTACTTTGAGGTCTGCTCATCTTTGGTGCAGGACACTTTTATGGTTCCTGCTGCCTTCACCTCTAAACAAATACGCTAAACTCTATGCTACCCCCACAGCTCTCTCCTGGCACAGGCAGATATTGTTCCTTTACAGATAGGGAAGCGAAGCACCGAAAGCTGAATCTAAACTCTTCAGAGTTTTTTGTTTCTACCTTCTACTAATCCCCATGCCTTAAATATCAATGGAAGACTGGGTTTACAAAACTTGAGCAGCTGCCCAGTACTCAGCGGTGGCAAGGGAAGGAGCTAAACCCAAGTGTCTTGACTAGTATTTTCTCATTAAAGGAATCACCTCCCTATCTTCTGGCTGGCACCACCTGATGACTAAGCATGAGTAGGCCAAATGGTGAAATCTGTAACTGAGACTGGGAATGAATGTCTATGAAAATTATTTGTTATTGTATATTTTTTTTATTTTATTTTTTTTTTAAGAACGGAATAAATTTTTTAAGAATAAAAATAATTAATAGCAATAATAATAACCCCAAAACCTAACTGATCCATTTTGTCTGCCCACAGGGGAAGCATTACATTTGGCCAGAGATTTCGGCTACACCTGTGAAACAGAGTTCCCTGCCAAGGCGGTAGGAGAGCACATTGCCAGACAGCACATGGAACAGAAAGAGCAGACAGCGAGGAAAAAGATGATCCTAGCGACAAAGTAAGAAAGGAGGGGAAACTAAAAAAGAAATCTGTCTGTCACTTCTCGATTTTTGGATCTGGGGGCTGGGGGAGGGAGGAGTGGGAGTATGGAGCTGGGATTGCAGTGACTGCTATCACAACAGTACTCACTGACAGCAAGTGAGAGCAATTCTCTGTAGAGATGCTGCAAGAGGAGCCTTATTTACTGCAATGAGGTTTTAGTGGCTACGCTCTCATTGCCTGCGGTTAAGGAGGCACGTACATCTCAGATGCTTTGGTTTAGATGAGAGGACATTATTACATGGTAAGATCTGTAGGGTAGAGACTGGCTTTGTCTCCTCTTTGCAGGTGAGCAGGAGATCTAAGCTGCTACTGATTTACTAGTTACTGTGGGATAATTATTGTTAGTCTGCTCAGGGAGAGCTGGTTTGCAGAAGGACAGATCCTCTCTAGATCATAATTGCAAGATTTCCCCTGAAGTCAAAGACACTGGAATAATTTACACCAGCAGGGAAGCTTTGCTAAAACCATTAAAGACATCCAGAGACACCTGACTTTGCTCTAAACAAGCCACATACCTCCCTGGAGCAGTAACATCATGTTAGGATAACATTTCATCTAGGTTAATTAGCCTTGATGAGGGAGTAATTAGCCTTCATGAGTCAGGGGAAACAGGGATAAATAGCCTGCATGGAACAGTGTAGACCTGCACTCGGTGTGTGGTATGCCTGCACAGGGTAGCCTTGTGGATGCCTCATCCATGGAAGTATTTAAGACTGAGCTGGATGAGGCTCTGAGCAACCTGGTCGTGGGAGGTGTCCCTACCCATGGCAGAGGGGTTGGAACGAGAGAATCTTTAATGTCTCTTCCCTCTCAAGCCATTCTGTGATTCTATAATTCTATGATTCTGATTCTATCATTCTATGATTCTATGATATTTGTGCTCTTCCTGCACTTACTGCGGTGTTACACAGTGAGTCTGAAGCCAGAAAACTGAGCTTTCAAACCACCATGACACTTCTGGAAGTATTTGGGAATCATCCAGGCTGTAGTAGGCTGACCAGTAACAGGATTGTCCTTTGTATCCCAATGTCCTTCTGCTTAGTCTGTTTGTGGGGAGAAGGATTCCTGGTCTTGCTGTCCTTCCTGTATCCAGAGCTCTTTGCTCTGAAGGTGACCCAGAGATGACACGCATTGAAACATCTCAGGCTTGTGGATCCCATGATTGTAGCTTGTGATCCTTCCTTGGGGTTATGAGCAGAGCACCGTGTGGCTCAGGGGATATTTGCTGTTTGTGAAGGTAATGAGAGACTTCATGCATCATGCTCCTAAGTCCCTTGTAGATTAAAAGGAATAGTGTAAGTGAAATGTGATCTTATTCTTACGTATGTCCACATTTGGGTTAAGACCCCAAGGGGTTTCAGAAACATAAGAATAAATCAGCTGGCAAGAAGCAGCTTCCCTCTGCAAGTTGTGTCTCCTTATTGCTGGGGAGCCCATTAGCAATCTCTCTATATAAGAACTGGTTGTGCTGCTGGGCAGAGTTAAGACTGCAAGTCGCACCAGCTGGAGGCTTTGCCCCATCTATAAAATGTTAGTCAGCCATAATGATACAAATCTTCCCCCTTTTTTTCTGACTCTAGTGAAAGATCATATTACCATGGGTTGTTATAATCAATGAGTAGCTGGCACGTCCTCCCTCCAAAGGCTGTCCCATTGAGGGACACGTAAAAGTCTCACTACGCTTTCTCACCTACTTCCTCCATACCTACTTTCTCATCCTAGTTGTGGGCATGCATTACTCCTAACCCCAATGAACTTTGAGCTTGTAGGCTGTTGTCCTACATTTATAAGAAACAAAATTACTTTTTTTTTTTCACTATTGCCATCAGTTAAAAGCACCAGTGAATTGGTCGGAGAGGTCTGTCGCTAGCATAAAGGTAGTAGGGCATACCCTACCGCAGTCAGAATGCTTTTAACCGGGACAGATGGGTCAATGTGTGTGCTGCTACTGCCCTCTCCTGCCCGGAAGGAGAACAGTGATTTACAGACCAGTCCTGTCCAGCTACTACAGGAGACACAGGTCCACGACACCGTAATACTAGCATGGTATTTCCCAGCTATGCTTTCATGTGTCTGACAGTAGATACTTTAGTCCTTTGTCAGGAGTTTCAGTTATTCACTGGGCATCTACAATTCGTAATTTCAGTAATTCCACAACCGCCCTGCCTCATGTGCTTGTGAGTTAGGACACCAGAAAAGAAAAAAAAAAAAAAAAAAGGTGGATTGTTTTGCTGCCACCAAAATCAACACTGGGATTCCAGGGTGGTAAAATCACTCATGGCAAGCTTTGCCTATGGGAAAAACTAGAGTGTCATTGCCTGTGTGTGTTGTCACTGGCCGTCCTGGGACAGAGCCGGAAGCCCCTAGAAGCGTGCCTTTGACAGGACTGGTAAGATATTCCACATGTGGGGTCTTGAGGAAAAATAAGGGGAAAGAACACAATTATTTCCACAATTCCTGGTATATAGGTGAAATTCCAGTCTAGATTCAGACATCCAACTTCAGTGGCTTGGTTCTGTTGCCCTGCTCAGCCCTACCTGGTCTGAGGCTATGCTGATAACAATGCAGTGAATGAAATCAGGACCATTTTCTATCATGGAACAAACCATATTCATTGTGTTAAACCTCCTGACCTTCCAAAATGGGAATGGTCTTTCACATTTGCTAACTCAGGACCTGCCTAGGATAGTACTAGTTGATGAAACAAGACGGTGCCATGGCCTGTTCTAACAAATTGATGGTCTAGACAGTCAAGAATCAGAGCCTTATCTGCCAATTATCATGGGAAGAAGAGATGATCAGGCTGGGTAGCCAATATACAGCACTGAATACAAGTGACAACAAGAGCAGGATGGAAATGAATCAAGTTTTAGTTAAGAGCTGAAAGGATAAGAAAGGGGCAAACAATGGGAGAAGCTGTTCTATGATTTTCTTTCTCTGCATTCCTCTCCTCTGAGTGTTCAGATGATTGTCTGGGCACTCCAGAGGAAGATGCTTCAAAAAGAAGACTGATTTGTCATAGTTCTGACCAAAGGATGCTGATGCTGGCTTATTAACCCTAGGCTCTTTAGAAGGCTTCAGGACATGTCTCTGCAATCCACGTACACACAAAAAAAATAAAATAAAACATCTGGAACCTGGGTTTAGAGGGTCTTAAGGCATGGATTAGTTCACCTTCCAGAGGTATGGGAGCCTGATGAGTTTGCAACTAGGGCAGATGCAAAACTGCTGAAGGCCACGTCAATAATTCCACTTGATGGAGAGGCACATTGTCTTATGGGAAATATCACACGAGTATCACAGCACAAGGCCTTCCACAGAGGGACAGGGAGTTTACATGGACCAAAACAAAATAGTGGGAATAACAATTTTATTGTGGGGTTGCGTAGAGCCAGTACAGGATAATCAACAGCTGGGCCATGACATTCTGCACTCAGTTTGCTAGTTTTCTGAAAAGTAACTCTGAGACCAGACACACAGGACCTGCTGACCATCTTTCTGGTATCTGATCTTTGGATGCCTGGCAGCTCTGCCGTACTTGGAATACATCAGACTCACGGTTGCACATTTGCCCCATTCTTGTACTCATCGCAAGGCAGTTGCTTTGGCCACTGCTGGGAGTAGGGCTGTGTGCCAGATTGCCTCTTATTCTGATCCAGTACAGAATTTTTTACCTTTTCCTGATCATATATTGGAACATCTGACCATCTATTACAAATGATTAGATGTCCCCTTTGCAGGAGTGAACAGGACTTTTTTTTGTTAATCTGTGACCCCTAAAACAACATAACCATCTTTCTTTGCTTTTTCAAAGTCACAGTCCAACTCAGAAAATAACTGTCAGCCCCTCTCCCTATCACTACCCCAGGTGACATTTTATTGGTAGTGGAGGCTCTGAGACACCACTTTGCCTAGAAATCCCCTTGAAAAAAAGTAGGTTACTGCCTTTTACAGGTTTTCATGTATAATAAAAAAGTTTTTTTTTCTTTTCTTCCGATCTGCCAACATTCAGTAAAGACTTTTGACATGTGAAGATAGAAGGGAACTTAATTGCACACTTGGTTCTGACACTTTCCTTTGTCAAAATATAAGAAATTTTAAGATGAACTTTTTCAACAGGTAGAAAGTAGAGGTTGGAGGAAGGAGAGAAGAGCAGTGCTGACAGGGCCGACTGGGGATAGTAGATTGTTTAGAAGCCAAAATGACTGACTGTTTTCAGTTGTTGAAAGGAACTGTTTTTCCTCTAAGGACCTTATTCATTAAAACTGTATGCTGCATTTACATACATTTCTGCTGAATACCTCTCTTTGCCTGAAAGGCTAAGACGATGCTGTCTTTTCAAAAACAGTTGGTGTCTAGGCCCATACAGATGACAAGCATTTACAGAAATAAGACTTGGATAAAGTCCAGCAGCAGAGCAGGAAATAGCTTTCTGCATCTCCTCTCCTTTTAGTCAAGAGAAAGCTCTAGTGTCCAAAATCTATGTCCACAACTTGCAGAAGGGTGATATTGTGAGTGGTAAAAGCAGGTTAGTACAGTTTCCTTGCTCATAACTCAGCAATAGAGGACCTTCTAAAGACCAAGAAGCTGAGTTCACCCGCTTATTTTCTATTATGCCCTTGTCCCGACGGATTAGTTACAAGGTGATAATGAAGAACTCGAGCTTTATCTAGCAGCAGATGTCCAGAGAGTCTTCTAGCAAAAATCATGGACCACAGAGCTGCTCTTTAGTATTTGAAACTGGCCCCAGGCACAGTGATTGCATCTATGCTAACAAAGTAAATGATGCACATATTGAGTCATCAGATTGCAACTGTCTTCTGGGCATGTTCTAGGAGACAGCCCATACCAGAGCCCATGCTCAGGAAGACACCCTGTTTGAGAGGCTAGAGGAGTATAACTATACAGACCTTATCAGATGGTGACAATTTGCATGAAGGTATGAGAGTGATCCCTGGCACTGTATATTTTACTACTGTTTGCTACATTACATGTAGTCACTGGGACCAGTACCAGGCAACCCAACTGACTGTCCTGATCATTTGGTGGGCATCATGCCCTCCTGACTGTACATTAAGTGCCTATATTTCTAATACAATCAACGGAGAATGATATGCTCATTTGGTGAAGTACTGAGATCTAGACACGTCTCCTTTTTCAATTAACTGTATCATAAACCATTTGAAAGTACATAGTGTCTCTATGCATCCACAGTCCAGATAATACTCTTCTGAGGACATGCACTAAATAGAGCTACTTTGGTTTCTTTTTTTAAAAAAGTACATTGGTAGAATATTCCTAGACTAATTTACAAACTGGTCCAATACAACAATATCACCAGAATGAAAAGGCCTTATTTTCAGGTCTCTCCTAGTGTTCGGTCCTATAGAGAAGCATCCCAGGGGATGTTTCTAACCTCCAGGTGCTGAGGCATCCTGAGAAACCTGAGGGAAGGCCTGAGAGGGAGAGGGAAGACAGCAAGACCTTACATCCTTTCCAAAGAAGCTGGACTACTATGCTGGTGGGAGACCAGGCAAGAAAGAGCCTGAGTTCCCATTGCAAGGCTTTGAACTGGGGCCTCGGGTCCTATCTACTGAAAGTGTGTGTTGCACAGGTTACCATCATCAAGAAAAAGTGGAGATGATGGGATCTGCCTCACTTGCCTGTCGGTTGTGTAGGCACTGACAGCTGAGTGAGCCACTGAGCTCCTCCTACAGTTACCAGAAAGAAAGAAAGAAGCACTGTTAGGATGCAAGTCCTCTGCACTGCTGTAGACATCTAGTTCAGGCTGCCTGATACATGGTAGAAGTGTAAAACAATTTAATGAATACTTCAACAAGAAATTTAAACACTGCTGCTGGAATGAACTCTCACTCTGGGCAGACTTGTGGGAGAAGTATCAGCTGAGAATCCACCACTTCTGCCCCAGACTCTACAAGGAAGCAGAGTATGGACACAAACAGAACCTAGGAGAGCAAAGATAGCATTTTCCTTCACAACTCCTAGTGCTCCCTTTGTCTTAAGAGTTGAGGGCCAAGCAGCCAAGGCCAAAACGGCCAGGACCTCTCCTTGCAGATAAACCAGTGCACACAAGCAAATGTACAAATAGTGGTGTGTTTACACAGTCTTCAGGCAAGTTCTGATGCTAGCTCAGCATTTTCTTTAACCGTAACCCTTACTTCTAATGTAGGTGAGCTAAACCAGACTTCACCCTGTCAAGCTGAGTCCCATTCAGGAGAGAAATTGCATTTTTAAATGCCAGTGTTAACATGGTTCCAGCGGGGAGTTGTTCCTGTTCAAGAGGTTCTGTATCTTCTGTATTTTGAGAATCTGGGACAAGGAAGCAAGGGGGGGATTAATTTGCCTTTGATTTCTTTAACAATGCCTCTGCCAAACATTTCTGTTATGGATGAGATCGCTCAGGATGAGGTGACAGTGTTACAAAAATCGACTTTATGGAAAGAATTATACACCTGTCTTATTTAATGGTTTCCACTTTCCTTTTAGACAAATATGTAAAGAATTCCAGGATCTTCTAAGTCAAGACAGATCACCCCTTGGATCCTCCAGACCGACTCCAATACTAGACCTCGACATCCAGAGACATTTAACACATTTCAGGTATGATTTTGATAGAGTAATAATTAGTTAAAATCCATAGTTTTCGTAAAGACTACATATGATATAATGGTATTTCTTCCCTTACCTAGAAGACTATAATGTCTATAATCTCTCTGTTATCTGTGCCTATTAAAAACATGTTGTTTGTCCAGCAATGCAGGTCAGGTTAGTTGCATTCATCCTGCTTCTAGGACCACAGTCTGAGTTTGAGTAAGTAATTTTCTACCTTTGCTGGCCAAATCTTCCCATCTGGCCAGAAAATTGTCTTGCTCTAGATGTGAACAAAGCCACAAGCCAACCAGTGAGGTGGATGATCCAAAAAATGTAGAAACTCAAGTTCAGAGACAAAATGATGATATAGGTGAATCAAAATAGCAATAGAGTAGGAACAGTTAGGCTGCTTCCTTACCAATTAACTAAATATTTCCAGAGCCTCTTCTATGCTGCTGAGACCATTTGACATCATCTTACCATGATCATACTATTAACTCTTTGACCTCCAAAACAGACTGGCCTCAAAGTACACTACCTACTAGAACAGTTTTACTACACTTGATCCTGAACAACACCCTGGAAAGGTCTGGGAAAATGCAAACTGGCTCAGACTAAAAAAACAGAGACTGCTAATATATTTGGACTTAGTTCCTGGGCCCATTCCCCAGAAGTATTTAGTTTGCTGGTGTATATAGCCTAAGGAGCTGTTGTGAAGATAAGGACCCATGGTACATTCACACCAAGTCCAAACTTCATCAGAATTTTATCCAAGTTATGGATAAAAATGTATATGGACAATTTGAGATCAGGAAGGCTTATTAGCCTGGGAGTTGTTGTACAATTTAATACTTGTACTTTAGTCAAGGGTGAGATGGGAACTTCCAGAGAGTCACTTTGAAATAGTGGGGTCATCTAAGATATTTATCAAAGGTAAGTCTGCTAAAACATCCTAGAGGTGCTCCTGTCTTTCCTCAGGCCACAGATGAGAATACACGACTAGCTGAGGTTACAGATTTTTCTTTTTCTAACCATAAGATGATACCTGAAAAAAATCAATGCAAAAAACTGTTGCAAAGAGTTGTTTACAGATCAAGCAGGTTCATTAGGCATATAAAGCCTTAGGATGATGTTGCATATCCTTTAACACAGCCAGCTGAGCCACTCTTCATTCATTAGCTAGACAGACAATATCTGTTAGTTATTATGATTCCGATAGAACGTGAAGCACCCAACAACCAGGTGATGTGACACCTCAGACTTTGAATGGAATCCAAAATACCCATCATTTCACATCTTCTGTCCATATGTTGGGAAGTAGAAAGAGGCAAAGATAATGTCTTGCCCACAAACGCCCACATTCCTGTTTATTCTTACACATACAGGCTGAGAGAGTTGGGTTTGTTCAGTCTGGAGAAGAGAAGGCTCCAAGGAGACCTTATTGTGGCCTTCCAGTATCTGAAGGGGGCCTGCAAGAAAGCTGGGGAGGGACTTTTTAGGATGTCGGGTAGTGATAGGACAAGGGGGAAGGGATCCAAACTAGAGGAGGGTAGGTTTAGATTAGACATTAGGAAGAAGTTCTTCACTGTGAGGCTGGTGAGACACTGGCACAGGTTGCCCAGAAAGATGGTGGAAGCCCCATCTCTGGAAGTTTTTCAAACCAGGTTGGATGGGGCTCTGGGCAACCTGCTCTAGTAGGAGTTGTCCTTGCCGGTGGCAGAGGGGTTGGAACTAGATGATCTTTAAGGTCTCTTCCAACCCTGACAATTCTGTGATTCTATGATTCTATACCTGCATGCATCCTATGCGTAGATGAACACACCTAGACAACCCTGCTTCTGTTCTCATGCAGTGATGTGCAGACACACAGGCACACCACTTAACATCTATGTAAACTTTCCCTTAATACACACACACTCCAAAATACCTAACTACACTTGCACACCAAGGGAGACACACTTATTTATACAGGATACTCATAGAGGGATTTTAATGGGCTACTTTGGCTTGTGGAAAAATAGATAATTCCCCATTACATGCACACAAAGTAAACGTGATAAAAGGTAGCTAATCCCCAAGGATTCCAGTGTTTAAAGAAGAAATAGCAGTCAGGATAAAATGCTGAAGGCTTCAGCTACAAAAGCTGTCAACTGGTACAGCTCCCATTCTTCTTTCCCTGCTGCACTTCAGTAGGTTGGAGTACAAAGCTTCTGTAGGCAGCTCCTGGATCATTCAGTATTTTCTTTCATGCCTGCTGTAGGCATTAAGTGCTGAACTGAAGATGGGCACCTAGAGGAGCACAGGTCTTGATCCTACATAGATGCTTCCCTGGGCTTAAATCAGACAGCCTTCTCTGATTGTGCTTGGGGAATGACGAATGCTGCCAGACCCAGAGGCTGAGCTGAGACCATATTCATTTTCCATCTATTGTAGTGAAGCTGAAGTCAGATTCAGCTTCTGACACAGATTTCTAGCTCTACTCATCTATATGTAGGTGCCTCTACTTCAGCCAGGTGTATATCTTCTGCTCTAATCTCTAGGGATCTCGTCTGTATAGCCTGGAAAACTTGCATGGCAACTAAGTGGGCTTAACTTAGACATCTACATGGATATGACTTGAATTTCTCTCTAAACTCCATTGACTGAACAGTCTGGTCTGGATCTCCAGCAGAATGGAAACTTATCCAATCAGTACACACTAGACACTTGCATTGTAAACAGTGAAATCTAGTGTAGGGGAAAAAAAATAATAAAAAAAATCTTTAATCCCATCGCCTAAATCTGGCAGTCTTCACAACTAGGTCATCTAAACCCCTTCTACCACTATTTGCCTTCTTGAATTTATATATCACAGAAGGTGCTAAAGTCTATCTATCTCAGATGCCAGAGAAGATGCGAGAATGCAATCCACCGTGTATTGCAGCAGCATGAACACCTGATCAGGTGGGGATGAGAGAAGAGGAAGAAATTCTTGGTATCCCAACACACAGAGAAAGTCCTTGTAACCCAGGAGCAGTGTGCTCAGTGCCGTTTAAGGAATAGCACAGCCTCCTACTGGTCACAAGCACAAATGGCTACTTGTCATTATACACCACTTGAAAATTATTTCACAAAAAGATGCTGAGAACATCTATCTAACATAAAGCGTGTACCTAACACTGAGAATTCAAATGTTCAAGGTACAGTGGCCTCCACATCCATGATCATAGGTCCCACCTAAGATCAGATTTCCAAAAGGGCGAGTTGTTCTTATTTATTACAGTGACATGAACACATTTATGATGTATCTGTATCTATAGATAGAATTTTGCAACTGTATGCCAGAGAAGGATTTGACCTTCATACTATAGTCATTGTCTAATAGTCTGAGAACATCTACAATAGTCAGAGTCTAAAATTGGACTGTCTTTGTAAGTGGCTGGTCCTGATTACACATATTAAATTAATGTTATTTATGACCAAAATGCCCAAGAGCTGTTGATGCTCTACAAATAGATCTCGCAGAGGAGACACAAATCTGAAGCCGTGCCTCCATACCATCATCACGAATTTTGTAACATGCTTTTTCAATAGTGAAATTTTCATCTTCATTTCTATCTATATTCCGGAGCTGTGGGCTTTCTCACAAGAAAGTCTCTGTCTCGATGCCGTACAAATCTCTAGACTGGCACAGAGCCAAAATATTATATTTGGTAGGGACAAGCCATAGTCATTCACTGGAATCTCTAAGAAGATTTTGTGAATGTTTTTAGCATCGATGTAGCATCTTTTTCAACCATTATCCGATATGAGCTGATTTTTGGTCAGGGGAAATCTCATGCAGTTTTATACAGAATTAATATAGCAAGAAGTTCAGAAATTCCGTCTTGTAAACCATAACCAAGGCAGCAAATAAACCACCAGCTGAAAGATTGGTATTTTATACATTTATGTATATGGTAATGCCATATGATGTCCGAAAGTTAAAGAGATTTTTTTATGACTAGAAAAAATCAGAGGAATCACACAATTCTCTACTATTAGACTAAATTCTAAGATCATGAAAGACTTTTTGAAGAGCTATGAAATCTGATGCCTCCAGCAGAATCCAGACTCTACTACCTTAGGGTAAAAGGGAGATTTCTTTAGGAATAAATTACCCTACAGCTGGTAAGTGTAGAGTTTTGTGCTCTACTTACTTGCGATGTTACTTGCTTGTGATGTTACTTGCTCACCGTTAATTATTAAGACCACAGTTCACAGACTGGCACAGGTCAGATGGAAACAATATTTTCCCATTTCGTCTGTTTTAAAGATTCAGACTTGCACTTCTCTCTGAAGCTTTTCCACTGAGTCCCAATTCATCAAGATCTGTAAACCTGTGTCCAACCTGAAGTACAGGGTAGTCCCCACGAAGGGATGAGAATTGCTGGCTTTGCTCAAACTCCGATCTCAAAGTTCACAGAAAGTGTAAACCAGGAAATCTTCAAAGGAGCTGCCAGTGAGCCTGAAAAGCTGCTGAGTTTTGCACAACTTTACCAGATACTTGGAAACTAGAGACTCATCTATGCCTCTGATACCAGCATGTTTGTGCAGGTGCTTTCTGAGCGGTCCATCTCATCTGAATACAGAAAATTCAAAGCTGCATGAAGAATGATTTCCCAGTAATTTTAATGATGAATAGACAATTCTGTAAACCCTTACATTCATAGCAGCAGCTGTTGTGTGCTACCTGAGCTAGAGTAGTATTATGTATGCTTTAGTCAAGATTTCTCCCTTTTCAACATGTTTTGGAGTATCTTACCACAAAGGAGTTATTTTAGTAAATAAAAGTAGTGGCAGGGCACAGGCATGTTTGACTGCCTGTGCTGCTTTTCCTTTTTGAGAATTCCTGTGAGGTTTTTTTCCTGATATAACTAGCACAGTCCCAAACAATTCTTGGGCACAGAGTGCATATACATAACTTATACATATGTAGCTTGAGAATTCAGGGAAGCACCAGCCCTTATTACAGCCCAGTTAGGTGCCTTACCTGTGCTCAAAATAATGTGCTAAGATTTGGAGAAGTCCAACTTTGTCAGAGCTGGATCATGAGACACTGACCTCATTTGGCCTGAAAGCCACCATTTGAGTCACCCTGCCCCCGGTTTCTGAAGAGAGAATCAGCATTAAACCACAGGGCAAACAAGAAAATCCTGAAAAAAATCCATTTTCATTGTTAAGTGTTGAGACTTTTTGTCCAGATACAGGAGTGTCTCTTTGTCATCCTTTGAAGGTTGCTCTGTAGAAGTGCATCTATGAGTCTACTATAGTAGAGAGCAAAGTCAGCACATCAGTAGTAGAAAAGAACCCAGAAGTTTCTCTTACTTTATTGAGAAGGACCTATTCCTCTCAATCTTTGCTTTCCAAGTGGAGTGGGCATCACAAAAGGGAAAGCGAGAGAACAAGAGCAAAAAAAGAAAAAAGAAAAATATTTAGACAAACCTTAGTTTCTTTTAAAATGCCTTCTATTACTTATAATTCAGAGGTCTTCTCCCCAAAATCCCACAGAACCATGCAAGATTTTTGTGTACATGTGAATGCACCTGTCTAGCAAAGAAGGAAAAGCTGAGACTTTAATTTCTCTTGAAACTTAAACCATTTTCAAATCCTACTAGTGTGAGCAAACCTGATAGTCCATCATTATTTTTTTTCGGGACAGAAAGGTTACATAAATCTTTCTTTAGCACTCGCACATCACTCATTTCTCTAATATTTTTGCACTTGCCAGACATTTAGTGCATCCAACAAGCTCCAGAGCAGAGAACCAGACCAGATGAATTAAACATGTTCAGATGTATAGATCCCTACTCTGAAGAAGAGAAATGTTTCTGTCATGTTTCAGAGAAGGAATGGAGACATGTAGAAATTAAGACCCCCCCAGAAGTTACATGAAGACTAATCTGATAAATTGTGGGTATGGTCCTGGACACTGGAACACACTTCTCTGTAATATTTGATTGCTACTTGGTTCCTTGTATGTATTTGGCCTCGACCAACTCTTTCTGTCCTAAATAATTCCCAGGCACAAATCAGTCTTATCTCAGTCCAGAGGATATTCTCAGCTGGAAGCTTAGCTATGACCATTACTTTGCAGCTTAAAATGCTTGAATAATGGAGATGAGACCAGGCTATGCTAGATCACTCGTGATCAGAGGAAGAGACTGGGCACTCTTTACTTTGCTGGTGCAGGTACAGGTGACTAAAGACATCTCCTAGCTCTGGTTTAAGAACCTTAGGGTAATTCATCTGTCTGGTGAAAGTAGGGATCAAGGGTATTTTAGGCGTAAAAGAACATCCTGTCTCATATTCATCTGTCATTCTCAGTTCAAGTGTCTTTTGTGAGTCCTGCATCGCACCTACCATCCTTATAGATTAAATGTCCCATGGCATCTCTGGTGGCATGGGTGAACCTGCGGGTTCACTCTCCATCCCTCCTTTTGAGGCTGTTTCCTTTTGCAGAGGAAAATTTAAGGCTGGACTGAGCATGAGACTCCATGAGTATCATTATGTAACGTAGTGACTTTTGCATTAAACCAAAGCTAGAGTTCTGGATCTAGGATCCTGCTTTATTCATTTCACACTGAAGTCTGTTGATAAAATATCAAACCAGACTTCAGTCTAAGGATCAGAATTTAGGATATCTCTCCAAAACACTAAATTAGTATTTTTCTTTAGTTTAGACCCTACCTCTCTCCTGTTGAATAGAAAAAGCATGTATCTACTTCTCCCTTCTATTCCACTGTTATATCTGAGCTTCTCACAGATTCTACTGGGAACCTGAAAGTTACACTGACATATGTCTGCTTGGTGTCTCCTTCATACCCTGTCCTTGCATCAAAACAGCTTTGATTGATTGGGGTTTTTTTGATTTTGGCAGAAGCCTTCTTTAGCTCCCCAAAATCTAGAGTTACCGGAAAAGCCACCAAAATGACCCACATTCTGTGCTGGGAAGACAAAAAACATGAGAAAAAAACTTACAAAGAGAAGACTTGCTGAGATTATACTCAAGAGATCTGTGTCTGGTTCTTGGCTTGCACATTCAGACTCCCTGACCTCATTAGTTAACCTCTTAGTCTTACTTTCTTCACTTGTAAAATTGTATATAAACATGTCTCGTACATTTACTTTTGGGACATTTGTGTCTGGAAGAATGTGTAGTGTTTAGTAAGTTCAGATATCCTACTAATGTCACCCATCAGATAGGGAGAGACAAACACCGATTAGAGAAGTTGGATTTGATCCTTTAACTTCAAGGTTACATTTCGTCAAGATGCAAAATCACACCCAGATCATCTATTTTGTATATAAAAGACGAAGACAGTAAAACAGCAAAGGGAAAACAACTTTCTTGCAAGTGACACTTCTTTCAGTGCAGAAACCTTATAAAAACAGACAAAAAATAATAGGCTCAGAATACTAAAGCTAGGTAATGAAAGCAATCTGCATCCTCACAAATTATTCTGTGTTTTGCCCTGCCATCCAGCTGATATGAAACACCCTTCCCATGAAACTGTTTGAGACAAGAGTTTTGTCATTTAGCTAGTCTCTGAGCTTGGAGCTGTCAGCCTCCTGCAAGTGCCTGGCATCACCCTGACAAGGTGACACGAAAAGCGACAGGCAAGAAACCAGAGGCTCAGACTTTGGGAGCAGTGAGAAAGTAACATTCTTCTTCCTGAAGGGTAAAAGGGAGCAACAAAATGGGTTTTGAAGCTCAACATGTCTTTTAAATTGTAACAGAGAGCCAAGCCCCAAAGCCTTACCGGTGGGTTGCCTTTACAGACATGCTTACCCCCCTTTAGATATAGTTCTGTCTGGGTTTTTTATGCTTCTTTGCTTCTCAGGAGGTAAAGCAGCTGCTGTCATAATTCCAGTCATCTTGATTAGCAGCAGCAGCCTTCTGTTTGAATGCACACGCTGGAAGAAGCCTGGTGTGCAATGAAGTTTGTGGTGAAACACCTCTGGTGCCCTCTAGAGTTCCCTGAATTCCATGCTCTCTCAATCTGACTTTACATTCTGGTGGTTGAGAGGGACTAGTAATAAAAAAACTATTCCTTTCTTGTTTGTTTGTTGGGGTTTTTTTCTTTTTCTTTTTTTTTTTTTTTATTTACCAAAGGTAGTAGAGTTCCTCTCTCTGGGAGTTTTTCCTCTCTTCCTTTTCCTGGGATTCTCTTCTTGATCTTTCCATAGCTGGAGTTCAATCACCTTCTCCTGCTCTGCTAATGACCAAAACCCTTTTGGAAGGGTGTGAATTTCTAATAATGTAAATAATTTTTATCGTGAGTCTTATGATACCGTATTCCCCTAAAGTAACAATTATGAAATCAAGAGAACAGATGAGAATCTGTTTTCTTTATCCTCTTCATTAACAATTAAGTTCCATGATTACAAAGGGAAAATCAAATATACATTCAACAAAGATGGGGACAAAAAAAGCTTGTGGGGCTTGATTTGTTTTTCAATCCACCACTTAAGGTTTCTTAAAACATTAAGGCATTCTCGTGTTTCCCAAAAAAGAGTGTCATTGCCTCGTTTCCAAATTACTAGGTTATAAAGTTGCGCTGTCCCTTGTTATCAGCATGTTTATAATGCTTTCATCTTGGTCTTTCTCATTTGAGGAGGCCAATGGGGCTTCTCAGCTACATTAGCTGCCTCACTGGAAAAAGTCTATGCGTAGTATCACAGAATCACAGAACGGTAAGGGTTGGAATGAACCTCTGGGGATCATCTCGTCCAGCCCCTCTGCCAAAGCACAATCACCTAGGGCAGATTGCACAGGATCCAGGCAGGTTTTGAAAGCCTCCAGAGAAGGAGACAAGATGGTAGCAAGCTGGATGAATTTCATTCATTTATCTGTCTTCCCATAGAGCAGAGATATGACCACTAACTAAGCGAAAGGAGAAACCAAGGCAGTTGACGGCTGCGTGAGGCACATGCTCACTCTTTTTCAAAAGTATCCAGTCATCTCAGATCCACGGTCTCAGTGGTGTATTTAGCTCCACAGGTAGCAATGGATGGTGAGCTTACTTTTCATCCTCAGCCAGAAGTTCGTACATCTTTTTCTCATTCAAAATGAGCAAGTCATAGCATTACCCCGTGTTTTATTTGGAGCATCTAATGTGCTATGCTGGAAACACTTCCTGGCAATCATCCAATAGCTTCTGTGAGCACCATGTGTACCACAGTGTCATGACTTACTCTTTGGACTATAGCTCAGAAACACTCCACAGGCACAGTCTTGGTTGCTTCAAATATATTCCCTGGACAATTCTCCTAGTGTGGATAAACAGTGCCAAAAACTAAAATGCATAGAGTTGAAACAGAAAATTTTGGAAATACGGCGCATCAGCTCTAGCGGTCTCTTACTGTCTCCATTGACTTACACACAGTAAAAGCAGATCCATCCACTCAGGAGAACATGTCCTTAATACACTTGTTTGGTTATGAACAGAAAACAAGCATGAGGGCCAACTTTGCAAGGCAACATTTTTATGTGCTATTTGCCACTGATCCTGTAGACTACTTATCCCTTTAACATATACTGTGACCATGTTTCAGTGTTTGACGATCGGTCTAACTTGGTTAGGCCTACTGACCTTCTGAAGTGGAGTTATCACAATTTAATTCTCTAGGCAACCTTCACATGACAGACCTTGAAATCAACAGTCTTATCAGATCTTATTTGACATCTAGTGTGTCTTGTTACTTTTGGATAACACGAAGTGGTTTTCACACTCAAAGTTCTGAGAAAGTCCAACCAATAAGCTCAAGCTTGCTTTTTCTTCATTGTTATTTTTTCAAAGTACTTATTTATTTTAAATGAGGGTGTAAACATTCGGTGCAGATGGCCTTTCCCCTCCCCCCCACCGAGAGGGAATCTGCTTCTTTTGTTGCATGTCGGAGTTTCACCAGCCTGGGGTATGGAGGAGTCCTTGAGGTAGCTGCCAAATGAGAGTCCAAGCCTTCAGGCACACTTGGATCTTTTCACTTTTAAGTAAGGCCATCATTAAAACATGAGCAGACATAATTGCATCATAGTGCTGGGCAGAATTGCGGGCAGGTCTGGATGTCCTCAAGCATGAGTATTTCTAATACATTGGCCTGATATTTATTGCCTTCTTTCTGCAGCTCTCCGCGCATAGCACAAAAATCAGAGATTTTAGCCTTACCTTTTAGAGCAATAAAGTTACTAGTTTATAGGAGTTGCACTACAAAGCAGAGAATACCCAGAAGACTCCATTATGAAACCACCATGTTTAATTTTAGTCTTTTAAACCCAAATGAAAGTATTACCATGAAAGAAACTGGTTTCATAGGTGTGGAGCGTACCAAAAATGAATCAACTTCAGTGGGAGCTCAGTTAGTCTGAAAAATCAGGCAACTAAATTTGACTTTCAGGAAACAGATTTGAATGCCTTGTCATTAATATTCTGCCTGTCGTGTCTGATTTAAATGTAAAATCAGATTTTCTCCTCAACTTGAAACCTACTTTCATCAGCAAAGGGAAATTATCCAACACTCTTAGATTTTTTTTTTTTTTAGATTTTAACTTGCAGAGAAAGAAAATCCACCAAAATTAGAGCGAGGAGAATTACTGATAAAAACGTAAGACAAAGTAAAGGATAATATATCTTGACCTTTTTATGCTCATTACATAAAGTGAGGCTAAAAAAATACACCCTCACAGAACATGGCAAGGAGGACTGGTCAGAAACTTTCATAAAAGTTTCTCTCAATAAGCTTCACTGGAAAATTAATAGGGTCTGCATATCTTCATGTGTGGAGAAGAATATATTTATTAAGCAAGTAGAGTTGCCATGAGACTCTGCAATGTCATTTCACTAAAAAAGAGTTGGCTTTTTTATAAGAGCTAAAATGATATCTTGAAAAAAACTGCTGTATTTCATCATCAGTGGTTCATAAGAGGCTAAAGTGTAAAGGAGATAGACCTTAACTCACCCCCACAAAATTCCTTTCTATGAACACTAGTTTGGAGACCAGAAGTTTAAGATTCTGCTCAGGATAAAATGCTCATATCTAAGTGTTTCAATATAAGCTGGATATCTATGTAGTCAATGAAGATCTTGGATATGATAATAGCTGAATAAATGGTAATAGGCAGCACCATTTTAGATGCTACTAGATATGTCATCAGTCTCCTGCTGCTTTACAATGATGTTCTTCTGTAAGGCCTCTGTATTACCTGCTCACCTGACACAGACATCTTGTTTACCACAGGACATCTCAAATAACACCAAACACACGTTTTCATTCAGCTTGATGGAGCCCTCAGTGTAGCCAGAAGAATGGTGTAGCTCACCATAAAGCAAGCACATCCATTTCATAAGCTAAATTATTCTTCAAGCTTCTCTGCCTCTATTCAATAAAGTCCCAGGGCTCAATGCAGTTGCCTAAACGTGGACACCTAGTGCCATTTGAGGTGCTCAGGGGTCACCTGCCTGGAGTCAAAACAGAAGCAAAGTGGTCTTAAGTCCTATATCATACCTAGCACATCTGTGCAGATGTTTCAGATGTCATAGGACGTTTGAAATCACCTTAGGCTTTTATGTGTAGGAACCTATATCAAGTTCTCTGATGGTAACAGGAATTTAGACAGTGTTGAGGTACATGCCTACAATTTGACACCCACGCTTATGTACCTTAATATCCCATTTTGTCCCATTCAGGTATTTTCTACAGTCTTGTTCAGCATCTGAGAAGATTAAAGTTTTCTCTCCTTGTTCTTAGCCCTACAGATCATTTCTGAGACAATCTCTATAAATTTTCACTGTAGTATTCCCTCTTTTCAGGGTGTATTGAACTATCAGATGAACACAGTATCTTTCCTTTGGTTCAGGAGTTGAGGGGTTCAAAGAAAGCAGGCTGGAAGATTTCTACTCAATTCCTTGTTAAACTTACTATTTGCATCTACTGGAAATGAATTATTGCAGATATTGCCAACTTTTAAAATAGATAGATGGATAGATAGATGGATAGATAGATAGATAGATAGATAGATAGATAGATAGATAGATAGATAGATAGATAGATAGATAGATGGATAAATAGATGGATGGATAGATAGATAGATAGATAGATAGATAGATAGATAGATAGATAGATAGATAGATAGATAGATAGATAGTTATTTTTGCATGTAAGATCACAAATGTTTTTTATACTTCTCGATAGAGTCAGTTCCCCAAATCAAGACCCTATACCATAACTAGCAGTGATACATTCACATTTCCTTTTTCCTGTTTTCTGCTATTGTAAGCTCCGTCACATTTTCATTTCTCGGGACTTAAAAAGCCTAGAAATGATGACAAAATGCAACACAGAATCTTGAAATCATCTGATTCCTAAAAGAATTTGAAAGGGCTAAAGATACTCTTGTCTATATGCTATGCTGGTCTTGTTGTTACTATTAGTAAAAACATGACTTACAATGATGATGCTGATGATTTTTATTTTCCTGGAATGCCAGGGATTTCTGAAATAAAACATAAAATTAAAGCGAGATAAGTTTACCTCTTTTAAATGCTAAATTAAAAAGATCCAGATATTACTACAAGTCCAAATTTCAAGCATCCAAACTTCAAAAGTCATGTGGTATTACTAATTGATGTCTGCAAAATAGTCCTTGTAAATATTTAATTATCATTTTCCTCTCATTACTAATTGGATAAGCATAAATTCCTGCTTTGAAAAGTGCCTGGAGACTGACGGATAAACATTCTAAAAGTGAGTTGTTTGTTAAAAGCTTTTGGGAGGTCTTTTATAAAAGACTGGGCCACTCCCAATCTGAAAGGGAGAGATATTTCCAAAGTGAGCTCCGGTTTTGGTTAGGATTCCCATATGTTTGGTGTCTTCCCTAGGATATCCACTGCTTTCCTAGCAAACAGAGTTCCCATGTGCAGCAGACAGAACGATCACCATAAAAGATATCACGGAGCCTTTCCCATGCTTTGGGTTTCTTGGTTTTATTCATACTTCCAGCATCCTGTCAATTGCCCATGTCCTGCATAACCTCTTTTCCCGTTTTCCCCTACTCTTCCACTGTTTTCTAAAACAGCTGGAAAGAGTGAGAAGCCAGAGTGTAGAGGAGAGAGATTCTCACTGAAGTGAAACGTTCCCATTTCTGACCTACATGTGGGTCTCTGCATTAGATCAGTGTTTACTGGTGTGGTGCCTGAGACATCCAAAGAGTTACCACGCAGACGAGACCTTAACAAGTGTGGGATGGGAAATACTGTTTTGTCAGAATCACTGTAATGTGCTGCTTTTTATTCTCCTCATCCAAACCAATATAAAGCATTGATTTCTCAAAACTGTCCACAAACTCAAAAATAAGCTTCTGTTCCTCTCATCTTCTTTCTGCCCTGAGCAGAACTGGGATAACTGAAATCTGTCTTTTAAAAACTGCAATGACATTTCAACCTTTGAAAGAATTTGTTTTATTTATATTTCTAAACAAAAACTGAAAATCTAGAGGATTTGGGTGGGGGTGTTTGTTTTTCACTTATGAGTTGCTGTATCAATGAGAATAACTTGGTTGCCCATACTAAGATGTCTAGCATGACTTGAGTTTCCCTGGACCTTACATGAATGTCTTATACTCTCCCCAAAATATTTAGGCAGATAAGGCTGAATTTGATTGCCTAAAAGCCTCTGTCTAGTGCTATTTCTGATATCCTAAGGTAAATGAGACATCCTTATAGAGATCGTATCTAAGAGATGGGACCTGTGGGAACTTTGCACACTTCTGGATCTACAGGTGGAAGCCAAACTGGGTGCACAGAACATCTAAAGTGGCTACAGATACCTATAAGTACTCTGAAAAACTCCTCTAAACTGAGATGAGATTAACCTACTATAGCTCTGCCAGGCAACTGCATTAATACAGCATTTCAGTAGCTGTTAACTGAAGAGTACCACTGAAATTCAGCTGCTTCGCAGTGCAGAATAAATAAAATTCATTATCTTGAAAAAATTTACCTTATTTGGATGAAAGGTGCAACAGGACATATCTATACTAGTGAATTCAACACCACCATGGCAATGTTGTTGGAATTCGGTGATTTTTGCTTTTAATTAGTCAGGATCGTCTGTGAATTTAGCCTGGCTGGACTAGCCCTATGTGAAACATTTCCTGGGTGTTGCTTGGGCGTTAGCACTGGCCAGAGACTGTTACCAAAAGAAAGTTTGGATTTTACCCTGTTGGTTGCTCAGAAGGCTTAGCAGCATGGGTACGGCCAAACCACGCCAATTGTGCTGGGGGTCAGAGATTGTACCCTTGGCATTGCTTAATTTCCTGATATATATGCAGTCATACATCAACTTAGAAGAGTGAATAACACACAGAGAACCGATGTTGTTTACCTGAAAAGGGGGGAGCCAAACCTTCCAGGACTGGAAAAAGTAGTAATGCTGGAGAGCCTGAGGCATAGATCCTCTCTTGGCCTCTCTGAAGTCAACAACACTGTGTCAATCTGCATCAGGCAAGCATCTGTCCCACAGTGTTTCAGAACAGAGACCCCTACTAAAATGGACCTTTGAAGCTGTATGTAGTCTGCTCTTCAGCTCTACTCTTTCCTTTTCTGTTCCTCCCATAGGTAATAAATAGTTTAGGGAGCAAATCTTGAATTTCACTACAGCAAAATGAGTGTACTGTAAACTCTTCGATGTACGTGAGTGCATTTATATTTATGTGCGTGTGTGTATTTCTTTTTTTCTTTCTTTTTTTTTTTTTTTTCCTGTCTCCTTCCCATTTGTAGTTTGATCACTCATGGTTTTGGAACTCCTGCAATATGTGCTGCCCTCAGCACTTTCCAAACTGTTCTCAGTGAAATGCTGAACTACTTGGAAAAGCACACATCGCACAAAAACGGAGGAGCGGCGGAATCCGGCCAAGGACACGCCAACTCGGAGAAAGCCCCCCTGCGGAAAACTTCAGAGGCTGCTGTGAAAGAGGGCAAAACAGAAAAGACAGACTAGCTACATCAAACAGAATCTATTTCAAGAGAGTCTTGCTGCTGATATTTTTTTTAAATATATATATCATTGAGGGCGATTTATCTCCAGTGGACCAAATCCAAAAAAAAAAAAGGGGGGAAAAAAGAAAAAAAAAAGGAAAAAAATCCAAAAAAAAAGAAAATAAAAAAGAGAAAGATTAAAACAGAGAAAGAGAGAGCGTGAGAGAGGAAAGTATTCAACCCTAAGAACAGCAGTGTACAGTAATTGTGTGATGAAATTGTCACTTTTTTAAAATTTATGTTGCTCTAAACTACTTTTTCGTGCACGTAGTATTTGATTGTTCTGAATGATACACTAACACTGTTTTTTATAAGCACTTCTGGACTTGGCTGAGGTGGCACCTGAAATTTGAAGCACTTTCTTCTCTGACAGCAGTTAGGGCCAGTGCATTGGTTGTGGGACATGCAGTTCCAGCATCCTGACTTTGCTTGCATGCTGGATAAATTGAAAGAAGGGCTTCCTCTGGTCCATCGGAAATGCCTGATCTACTCACCATTGGGAAAACAATATGGAAACCTGGCAAAAGAGGAATTCTTGGGTCACGGGACAAATGAACCGGTCGGTGTTGGGGGCTGCTCATACCCACGTGGGAATGCACAATAAAGCTGCACTGGAATGAGGCCAGAACCTGTTGGGAATCTGTCCTGCCCATTCACGCAGAAGCTGTGGTGTCTCTTGTGAAAAGAGCATGGCAGACTAAAGTGAAAAAAAACAAACCAACCTTAATAGTTTCAATGATCCCTCTGTGAACTTCAGATTAAACGACAGCACAGGCTTCTGTCCTCTATCTTCTCAGCCCCTGGTCCCACAACACTGCAGTCTGCCATACCTGCGTCTCCGTTCAACAGCATCAATGCAGGCAATTGGAGTCACCTTTTGTGTTGCCTTGATTTTACGATGCTTTCTTCTTTTCAACAGCTTGTTTCTGCAGCTTTATTGTCTTCAGAAATCCAGTTGAGGTGCAGAGGTCTAACAGAATCCACTCGCTTACCGAAAATAAAATAAAAACAAAATGACAAATAAGACAGATGGGCTTAGTCCACAGCAGCTCAGTGGTAAATAACCTTGCTAAAGTATTTTTTAAATATTACTTTACTACACATCCTCACACAGAAAACATTGGACGCATAGTTTGAACCCAAGCCTCCTTGAGTCAAGAGGCTGTTTCCAGCCACATTCTAACTTCTTCAACAAGACTTTTATTCCATTCCTTTTCTTGTTTTTCTGACATCACTTTATTCAGAAGGTTAGGAAGGGTTGGTATTACAGAGTGGGGTTATGCTGGCCACCTAAACTCCTTTAAAGAGCAGCAGAACTAGACCTTTTCTTCCAAGGGACAATTCATCTCTTCCTATGGCAGGAAATAATACAGTTGTCCACATGTGTTTAGAGCCATTTGCGATGTTTCAGGGTATCTGAGACAGCCACAGAATTTTGACAGATATGACATGAAACCTATAGGAGAACTGGACTCATCTGGAGGAGGAGCTGGAGGATCCCAGAAGACAGCACTAAATACCTATTGGTGACCACTTGACTCACACACCAAATGTCTAGGACAGGTAGAAGGGATCATCTAGAAGCACCTTTTATTCTCCACAGATTAATAGGTGGAATGTAAGGGTGACATTTTGCATTGTACAAGACCACAACTTAATTAATCACCTTCCTCTCCTTATAACCAATGGAGGAAAAAAAAAGGCACTTACAGTATCTGTTTCATCTCACCTCAAACTCATGATGAATCATGCCCTGGAAATACATACTTTTCTCCACTAAGTATAAAGGAAGCTGGGGATAAAAGCTCCCATACACACGTCTCTAGATTGTAGCTTTCTAGAACTAGTTAACATGGGTTACATCTCAGATGATCAGCTTCAGACTGAATCTAGGGACTATGACAAATATCCAAAGGCATTTACAGCCATGATGTAGGGAGCCAAACCGAGTTAACAAGATCAGCCTCACCTTCTAAAGGTATGGAAGTAAATAGAGTGCTTATGGCATGATGCTATCCCTCCTGAGGTCATTAAGGACATTGTCATCATGGTGAGAAAACACACTAGGAACTAGTGAATCCTTTTTTGCCTTCCTAAGGAAACAACAGCAACAAATCCTACGATTTTGCCCAGATTTGTTCTTACTCGCAGTAGGTGTATAAGATACCTACTTTGGTGCTGTCTAGACACCTTCTTATGCATAGAGGAAAATAGGTGTATCTCCATAGGACTCCACCTCCTTAGATGAGTCCGAAAGCAGGTAAATATGATTAAAAGTGGAAAGGAAACTCATTTTGCATTTTCTATTACGCAAACTGACAGAAAGAAAAGGAGAAGGGGAAAAAAAATAAAAGCTTGAGATATGCAGGTTTGCCACGTGAAAATGTACTGTAAAGCAATTTAATTGTGGTCCTCTACTTCAAGATGGGAATAAATTCAGATTAGAGTTTGATGGAGGAAAAAAAAAAGAAAAGAAAAAAAATTAAACCTTTTTCAATTTTCTTCACAAAGCATCAACCTTCTGAAGAAGGAAGAATGACTGGCTGGGTAGATTATTCTGGGAAACTGTTGAGAAAGAAACATTTTATTACAATCAAATTCAACAGTCTGATATTGGAAGTAGTATGTATACAGCATTATTTGGAATATTTACCTATTCAGGATATGGTCCAAGGTCCCAACAACAATTTATTTGAAGATTGGCACCTTTTGTTTTAACACAGTCACAATGAGCCTCTGCTCTTCAGGCAACAATTATTTTTGACCTGGATTACCCTTTGACCTACTAATATTAATAAACCTGAGCACTCTTGAAGCTCCAGAACTTCCAGTTTTTTACTTACTGATCCCCATGAATTTTTTGCAAGGTTCAATGTGGATCTGATTCAAGCTGATTGAATTGCCATATATTCTTATCGTTAGGAGGCTACCTGCATTTACATTCCAATCTTTCTGATTTTTTTCCTCTAGTATCTTAGTATGTTTCAAAAGCAAAATTCTATTTTAAAGATAGCTGTGAGGTTTGTTGATACTCACAGGATCTCTATGACCTATTTTTATCTTTACTTAATAATTTTACTCAGAAAAAAAATAAATATTGCTGCCTTTTCTGCTGATAAAAGCTATTGGAGAAGTCTGGTGACAACACACCTTTAGTTTTTACAATTGGAACCTTCCATGTGGTTATAAGCAATTAATTCACTGTTGTTCTTGCTAAAAACCTCAGTTTAAGTCCTCATCCACTTATACCTGCACAATGTTCCCATGTTGGTCACTTTTTTTTTCATATTTTCTTAGTCCTTGTCTCTATTGGAGTGTTGCCACCTCAAAATACATTCATGACTTAGATCAGCCTGAAGGAAGGGCATGGTTTGAATTTAATGAGTGCTCACTGGTAGTAAATTCAAGTATATTTGTAACTTTTTGTCTTTGAAATTAAACTGATGTGAAAAAAAAAAATCTTCTTGTGAAAGATCATGGAATTGTTTATTCCATTCAGGTCAAAACCATCAAAGGAGTACAGAAAAGTATTCAAACTTCCATGGCCAGGGCAATGAATCATTATGATTTTTGAAACCTAAAAAAACAGATTCATAGCTCAAGTGCTGACTGAGTATTTGGACCCTGTTGTACTTGCTCAGCTTTGTACGTGTTACACATTTCCTACCACAAATCTCAAAATACTTTAAGTAAGTCTTTGAACTTACATCTTATACCAAGACCTGACATATTTAACTCACAAAGATCAGTTAGTTGTTGATACTCAGGTTTACTAGCAACTTACTCGTGAAGTAAACACACTGACTAACCACATGCCTTTCTTTCTAGAGCAAGGTGTTACTTACTGTGAGTACAAACAGCTCATGTCTTGACTAAGCTTAGAAGGTAAGTCCCCGGCAGAGCTAGGAGTGGCATCCTCACCAACAACCTCTGCCCTAAGATTTGGATCTCTGTCCACACGTTCCTATCACTACATAGCAGAGATGTATGGTAAAGGGAGAGTTTTATGCAGGTGATGAGAACTGTAACAGCATTTGTACGGCCTGTAAAGGGGAGTGAACCACAGACAAGCAGTGATGACCCTGCCACCTACAACTGAAGACTGTCAAGAATTCTGTCCTTCATGCTGCCATCTTAAATCCTGCCACTCCTTCTAGGTGTCATTCTGTTGCCTTGGAGAACTGGCAGAAGGGATGAATTTGGACCTTTAATTTTCTTCTTTTTTTAAAGATAAGCTCCAACATTCGTTAAGAAAAGACTACGGCTCTCCAAATCAACAAGGAATCTGCTCTTTGAAGTTTCTCTTTAACTTTTCTTAAAAACAGACAACAACAAAAATAAATCTGCTACAAAGCAGGCACAATGTATAGTCCTTCCAAATCCTGGACCTCTGTGTAAATATTTCCCCAGCTCATCTCTTCCTTTGAACGTGACTCAGTGGCACAGCTGCGGCTCACAATTTTGCAGCAAATCTCACGAAGGGCTGCTTTATTGTCCTAAGAGCCAATTTCTCTAACTGCTTTTTTTTCATTCGTTTGTTTGTTTTTTTCCTAATACCAACAAGCAGTTTTGGTCTTAGATGTCTTAGGTATCCAAAAGGGCTGCTGATGAATTCCAAGGTCACCATCCTTTGGAGAGATAGTTCTGCTGCTCTAAATCTTTATTTTCAAGGACAAGACAAAACAGCATTAAGAGAAGACACAAGCCTGCAACACAAGGAAGAACCAATAAGCATAATTATACAGGAACTGTATTTATAAAAACATCCTCTGCCTCTGCCCTCATTACAGGTTCAACTCGACTTCAAGTATCTGTCCCCAACTTGTGTGGGGAATGGGGGAGGAAGATAAAGTCGTTTTCCTTTGCCAGGTGAAGGTCAATTGGAGAAGTCTGATCTTTTCTTTATTGCTGTTCTTTACTTTTCTTTATTTTGTACAATTAATTCTGTTCTGTACAGCAGCTGTTGTGATTGTATTTAAATGTGAGTGCGCACTTGGTCACCAACAAACAATGTCCTATTTATTGGTTCGGGGTTTTGGTTTGTTTTGGTTTTTTTTTCCTTCCACTTAATTTAATTTATAATTCGGTAGTGAAAAACCTAATCTTTTATATTTCTATTTCCTATACAAGCTACCTGTTTTACATGAATCTATGAAGATAATGACCACATTTGATCAAACATTTCACGGCAATAAAATCTATGTTGATTTAACCCTGATTTGTCTGGTGCTTGAAAATAATTTCCATCTCCGGATAAATAAAAACAATCAATCCCATCTAGAAACTGGATCTGTGACATTACAAGGCCTAGAACTTCCATCCAATAGATTAGACAAACAAAGGAGACGAACAGCAATAATAGTATTCCTGTATTACAGTGAGGAAATTAGTTTATAGAGATTAAAGGTGGGATTTACCCCACCTAACTGCAACTATATTAAATAGTTTTTCTTATCTAGAATCAGTTAACCAGATTTAATGCTTGTTGTATCAAGAGAAAGATATAATGCAAAGCAATTTGTACTGCCCTAAAGCAGGAATCTAAGCTAGTTGGATGTTTTACATTAGATTAGTCTCTCTCAAATGACCTCAAGGGAAAAGTAGTAGGAAACCTAGTCCCCATCTATTGACAATGGACCCAACTTAGAACACTTACTAACCCTGGATACTTAAAACTTAGATGACCAGATTAAATCAAGATGCATGCCCTCAGAAGTGCCTTGCCCATGATTGCATGGAAAGGGTGAGACAATGCTGTCAATCAAATCCACATCTCCGTAGTCTCAAACCAACTCTTTACTCTTCTTCCTGAAAGCTTGCATGAGTTCATTTCCAAATTCTGCTTCAGCCAAGGGTCTGGGTTAATTGTCAATGCTTCCACTCTGGATTTTGATCCCAGTGTTGTGGCACAAGGTTCGACTCTTCCCAGGCAGAAACAAGAGTCAAAAAAAAAAAATTCTTTAGACGTAAATAGCATCCTCTTTCAGGTATGATTTGAAGCACTTCTAGATCAGATGTTTAGCCAAACTTTCCAAAACAAATGGATCTGAAAAAAATTACTGGAAAAAAAATATCAATTCATGTTTTCTTAAAACAATTTCCTAGACATAGAATCATAGAAGAATCAAAGAATCACAGAATCATAGAATCATTCTGGTTAGAAGAGACCTTCAAGATCATCAAGTCCAACCATTAACTCAGCACTGCCAGGTCACCACTGTACCATGTCCCTCAGCATCACATCTACATGTCTTTTAAATATCTCCAGGGATGATGACTTCACCACTCCCATGGGCAGCCTGTTCCAGAGCTTGATAAACCTTTTGGGGAAAAAAATTTTCCTACTAATCTAAACCTCCCCTGGTGCAACTTGAGGCCTTTTCCTCATGTCATATTATTTACTACATGGGAGAAGAGACCGATCACCACCTCACTATAATCTCCTTTCGGGTAGTTGTAGAGAGTGAAGTCTCCCCTGAGCCTCCTTTTCTCCAGGTTGTTTAACAACCCCAGTTCCCTCAGCCACTCTTCGTAAGACATGCTCTAGACCTTTCGCCAGCTTCATTCCCCTTCTTTGGACATGCTTCAGCACCTTTGAAACATGCTCTGTTTCAAAACTGTTTGGGAAGCTAATGGCAACCCTCTTTTCTGTGTTGTTTCAGTGCTTGTAGAAACGACTTTATGAGTAATTCTAGACAAGGACACACCAAGGGCAAAGTTGCAATGGAAGAAACTTCAGAAGAATTTCAAGTGAAAAATGAAATGATTTAGGAGGCAGTTCCCACATGTCTAAACTTGATTTATCCAATCCCCACCTCTGTTCCTTAACAAATGAACTTTCAATAATTAATATTACCTCTCCAGTCTTTCAGGAAATAAAATTTCCCAGGTGCTACAGTGAATTCCTCTGATCAGCTCTGTATGTGCTCTTCTCCAAAGTCAGGGGAAACACAACTGTGACAAATTCATCAGTATTTTAAATACAGTCACATGAGGGGTTGTCTCTCCTATCTCTCTTCACTTTGGTGTGTAAATTTTCTGCTCACTCCATTAAAACCAAAAGAAGACAAATCTGCTGAGATTTGTGGAAGTGCAGAGCCAAAATACACGTCAGTCTGCACAAGTAGCCTCTAATTTGTAGGCACCGCAACACACAAGAAAACAAAAAGGAAAAAGCATAAGAAAAAAAAAAATCAAAAAAACAACAAAACCAAACATCTCTATCAGATTTTACATGCAAACCGCATATAAAGAACTTGGACAAAATTCTAGTGAAAGTAACCAGGCAAAAAAAGGACCAAATCTGTTAAATGCTGAATGTCCTGAACTCCCAGAATTAGTAGAATTTATGACATATGTGTGGTAGTATTTGTCCATATGTTCAACAACTACACTCCCACTTGTGTTGGAGAGACTGAGTGTTCATTTATATTTTTCTGGAAAATACAGTTTAGTTTCTAGGTAAGCATCAAAAGCCAAATCTAACAAAATATCTACCCTCCTAACTGCTGCTTTGGTTCACCTTCTTTTGGAAAAGACATGAACAAGAAATGAATGGGAACTTCAGGCTTTAATGGAAAAGGCATTATGTTCCGGGCAAAATTTATGTTGGCTTTTTTTTTTAATGGAAGGATATTTGAATTAGTCATAAATAAATACAATTTCTGAATGAACTCAAAATGTCAAGCTGTTTGAGGAAGAATTACTAGGATTACATCACAGCATGAGACGTTCGGGATCATCCAGGATCTAATACACTAAGCAGACCCACACAAAGAAAATCAAGACATTGTTCATTGTCATTTTATACCAACAGACACACTGGAGTCATGATTCAGTCACCTATATATCGTAGAATCATAGAATACCAGGTTAAAAGGGACATCAAGGATCATCTGGTCCAACTTTTTGTTGGAAAAACACAGTCTAGATAAACAAGAAGGCCTATTGCCCTGTCTAGCTGAATCTTAAAAGTGTCCAGTGTTGGAGACTCCACCACTTCCCTGAGGAGATTATTCCAATGGTTGATTTTCCTTGTTGTGAAAAATTTTCCTCTTGTGTGTGACTGGAATTCCCCCAGGAGTAACTTGTACCTCTTACCCCTCATCTTTTTCATGTGAGTCCCTGTAAAAAAGGAATCTTCATCTTCTTTGTACCTACCCTTTAAATACTGGAACATGATGATGAGGTCTCTCCTAAGCCTTCTTTTCTCAAGGCTAAACAAATCCAATTCTCTTAGCCTTTTCTCACAGGACAGTTTCCCAATCCTTGGATCACCTTTGTGGCCCTGTTTTTGGGACCATCTCCAGGCTGTCCACATCTTTTTTTGTGTAGTAGGGGTCAAAACTGAACCAAATATTCCAGGCATGACATGATAAGCACTGAGTAGAGTGTGATCAAGTGACATTTTAGACAGCCCTTATATCCTGTCTGTCTTCCCACTGCTTCTCCAGAAGAATCAAGGTCTCACAGCTTCACTATATCTGTCAGTCCCTTGTGTGCATCTTAGATACTCAAGGAAGCCTGAAGTAGTACTAAACATCGTCTTTCAGCAAGCCTACATGTTCAGTACCGTCTACACACACAGTAGTACCATTTTTGTTCAGTGGCCCGCACATAGGCATCTGCTGCCGTCTTAGCAGCCCCAGAGTATTCTGCTTGGTGTCCATCTGCCGCTCCAGAAGAGAATGGACTTCCCACAGATCCCTGTGGATCCATCTCCCTGATGGGGAGGAGTAAAGAAGACAGAACCAGATTCTGCTCAGTAGTATCCAACAACAGTACAAGAGGTCATGGGCACAAAATATAATACAAGAATCTCCACTAAAATGTCAGAAAAACTTTTTTACTGTGAATTTATTTGAACTCTGGACTAGATTGTCCAGAGAGGTTGTTGTCTCCATCCTTGGATACCCAGAGGCTGACAGGACGTGGCCCTGAGCAACATGTTCAAGATGAACCTGTTTTGAGTAGAGCAAGTGGACTAAATGATCTTGAGGCACTCTTTATAACCTCAACTAGTCCGTGATTCTGTGAACCATTTGGGCTCTGATCAGTTGACCACATACAAGACCTAACAGCTTTTGAGATAAATAAGGTATCCTGCTTTATCTGTATGCACGTTTGCAGAGAGGATATATGTCACATTTTCCAGCCTCACTCTGATTCCTCAGGTATTCCATTCTCATCCAGAAATGCATGAAACTGTGAAAAGAGCAGCTGCTTTGCTTCTAGTTACATCTTGGTACCTGCACCAATACGAACCAGGTACTGGTGGCACATGCAAAACCAGCTTCATCAGCTTATGAAACTCAGCTTCTGCATCTGGACGGGACATGTGATGGTAAGAGGAGAAGTCACATTACTGTTATCACCTAGAGCTACCCCATTTTCACATATGGATTTTATTTTTTTTTTATTAATGAGTGCATTTAACACAAATATTAATGAACCACTCTGGGCCATCATTATGGCCAGCTAAATTAAGGAGTTATCAAAGCATTGAGCCTTTGCCAATTAATATACAATGTGAAACCAGTAATAAAACTACACAGAAAATTAGAAACGGTCAGTAGAGAGCATATTAGTGGAACTGGGTGCTCTGTGAATCAACGGCTGAAAGTATGCCAAGATATTATCTCCTTCTTTTTCAAACTTGAATCTAGGAAAATTTTCTCTTGCAAATTGCCTGTGATGCAAAAATAAAAAGCAAGTCAAACAAATAACCCTTTATTCACCAGAAAAAAAAAAAAAATGTTGCACCATGAATCAGGAAAAGATGTATCAGGAAAAAGTCTTAAAAAGTAAAATAATGATTTTTGTTCAGATTGAAAGGGATTAGGATGCATTTTCTCTCCCTTAACTCCTATCAATTAAAACTAGAAGTAGAAATGCTGTATGACAAAACCGCTTTTAAAAACTGTATCAGAAGAATATAAAGCTTGTGGTGACACCAAGTGCTTTGAGTAAGCAAAAAATCTCCCATGTCTGTTTAATGAGCAAAGTAGACTATGGTAGCAGAAGAGTCTACAAATATATATAGTCTTGACATTTTGGAGCAGAATGAAGGGAGAGATATGACCAACCTTTGCATATTTCTAGTTCTACCACAATATTAGTTTTTAACTCCCTTTAATCTGCCTTTCACTGAGTCCCTCAACAAAACCACAGCTTTGCACAGGTCTCTAATTTTAGACATAAAAGTTGAGTATCTCTTTAGAATGGCTTTTTAGAGCATCTCCATTGACTGTATTTGAAGCCTATCTTGGCTAAACACCTAACTTTTAAGCAGAAAGAAAAACACCCGCTAAACTCACCCCCAGTTAAAATTGAGAGAAACTTCTCATCACTATTAATGCAATTTATTCAATTCAGATCAGAATTGAGCTTGTCCAGGGCAGTAGTGGAGTGACCATCCCTGGAGGCATTTAAATGGTGTGTGGACCTGGTGCTTAGGGACATGATTTAGTGGTGAGCTGCAGTGTTTGATTGGAGGTTGGACTAGATGATCTTGAAGGTCTCTTCCAATCAAAGACATTCTGTGATTATGCTTCATTACATAAAATGTTCCTATATCCAGACACATAGATAATCTCGAACTTTGTGCAAAGTGCAGTAAGGACAGCCTGACCTGAGGAAGACCATTAAAAGCTTACATAAAATATCTGCACATAATTTAGATCAGACAAATGTGCCACTATTAACCAAGACCATTTGGTAAGAAGACCGAATAGGAAGCCAAAGACAGAATAAGCCAATTACATTAATTTTTAAAATAAGCTACACATATTCTTTTATTATTTCATAACACTAAAACAAGCGTTACAGAATTATGATGTGGATCTTCTGTAAGTCTTATGTCCTTTCTGTCAATGACATATTTCAGGGATTCTTGCCAGGATCAGAGGAAACCTCAGTGGTAAGAACATATCTGGGCTCCAAGTGTTCACGTAGAAGGCTGCATCTACTGTAGCTGCTGAATGACCCCAAGATTAAGATAAAAGCCTCCCACCTTATAGACAAAGTAAACAGGTATATTATTGAAGTAATAGTGATGACTGTCAGGCAACATGATCTGGTTAAACTAGTCTAAATAAAAATAACAATAGGAAGAATACAGTCAGTGTGTTTTTATTGCAAAATACTCAAGATTTCTTCTGATTTTAGTTGTATTCTAATAATTCTTGGGATGAAAACCAAAAGTTTCTAAATAATATTTAAACATAATTATATAAAGTGTGTCCATTCTTCACAACAGGGAACAACAGGCTTTATTTTTCTCCTCTAAATGCCAGTTGAAAGGGCACCTCTCAGTTTCTTGTTTTCATTTGGTTACAGAATACCTCAAAAGACAGAAAATTCTTTTTATCTTTCAATATCACACTACAACCTTGACTTCTAGTACTCAGTACCTTGGGGCTGCCTTAATGACCCTATTTGGCCTTTACTTGAGTCAAGAACAACATCCCCATAAATTTTAGTAGGACCAGGATTTATTCCAGACAACCTTGTTTGTTAGCAGTATTTAAACCCATTATTCTATAGAATTTCTTCTTGTACTTCTGGCAAATGTGAAGCTTGCAGAATGATGCAGCACTGCTTCGTCCCTTCCAAAGCAGTGGTTGCATCTAGATTGCACAGAGGAAAGGTCTCTGACTGGTGGTACCCCTTTCTCCGTCATGATTGGAAGACTGCTGGTTAGTCCAAACCAAAACTTTGCTAGGAGCTACTCCAGCATTATAAGAGTGTAGAAAATTGGTAGAGACAGCAGGACAGTGCTCAAGCTATTTAGTTTTACTATTCTTTCACGATTCCCCAAAATTCCCATGCTCAAAAACAATACTGACAACAAAACTGGTTTCTTTTCAGCCCCTGAAACCTAAGTGACTCTTCTCAAATAACCTCCTGTCCCACCAAAAACCTGTCCTACAACCACACTGTATGTCCATTAAACGGCTGAGTAGCATTTAGTAGTTTTTCAGCTTTCATACCCGAGTTAAGGGGACGTGGTGACACAAGGAATGGAACAGTTTCACAGTCGTTTTCTGATGACTATTTTTTTCTTACATCTAACACCTGTTTGTTTCCCATACTCCATTTCAAATCATGTAAAGCTGCTTTTTTTTTCATTTGCCTTCTAGGTTCACAAAACCTCAAAAAGAAACTGTCCTGCTTGCTGGGTGAGATTTTAATTTAAAAGTGTGTCTGGATTCAGCTCTATACATGTGAGTATAATGGTGAAGATTATAATAGCATGTATCTGTCCAGTATAGGAATGGTAATAAACCAGACCAGCAGGTTCAGTAACCTGTCTCTCACAGCAACTATTATTAATGCCTCAGAAGAAGATAACAAGAGCTATGAATAAGAACAAAGGAGCAACTTCATCTGTGGCTGCTCAGTATCTTAGAATATGACAATCTGAGGAGTTTTCAAAGAAATGATCAGCTCTCTGGAAAATAAATATTTCTTTTTTTACAACTTGGTGAAGCAGAGAAGATTACTGTTCTTAAAATTTTAGAAATATGAATAACAATTCCACATAATTAGATGCTTAACAGTCTGGCATCAGTTCTGCTCCCACTAATGAATTATCTGACTGAGGACTCAATTAATAAAAAAATTAAAGGAGGAAAACATAATTAATACTAATCGATATGGGTTTACAGAAAATAGATGCTGTCAAATGAACTTGTTTTTCTTCCTTTTAATGAGATTACAAATTTGATTGACTTCTAGAGCACATTTAGCTTACAACCACAGGGCTGTTGATTACAATTATAATAATTAGACAAAATGCTAGATGCATTAAATGGATCTGAAGCTATCTATATGAACATGAAATGGATGAAGAAGAGAGAATAATGACTAAGCATGTAAATTCCTAGTAGTTTCAGGTTTCAGTCCCTGCCCTGACATTAGTTTATATTCTCATCGATGAGAATAGATAACATCACAGATGACAACATTTTTTAAATGACTGAAAGATTGAGGAAAAACTAATGAAGGGGAAAAAAAGTGCTGGGATCTGGACTGTTCAACAAGCTGGATGTCAGCAAATAACTTTTTAACAGAGAGAAAATGCATTTGTATATCTAAGAAGAACATATCTTTTCCCTACGAGATAGTGGAGTCTACTCTGGAAAGAGGTGACTCTGAAAGTGAATCGTTGGTCATAGGCAACCATCAACTAAGTGTGGCTTTGAACTTGAGGGCAGGAGGCCAAGAATGTCTTGTATCTAAGTAAACAAAAGGATATAATGTACTTATAAAGGTCATGATGCATCTGTCACAGATGTGAAGCAATGGCAGGTGGAATATTATGCTCCTTTCCGATACGTCCCTTTCAAGAAAGCTGTTGGTGAATTGAATAAAGCGATGTGGCATCATTGATGTCATGTCAAAGCATTGTCTGAAGCTTTGCAGCAAATGATCTAGGGGTCCTGATGGTCACCAAGCTGAACATGAGCCAACAATGTGCCCTTTCCACAAAGGTGGTAAAATGATATCCCGGACCGCATTTGAAGGGGTGTTGGAAGTGGATGGGAGAGGATCATTCCCCTCTATTCAGCACTGGTGAGGCCACATCTGGAGCACTGTGTCCAGTTCTGAACTCCTCAGTACAAGAGGGACATAGACATACTTGAGAGACTCCAGTGAATGACCACGGAGGTGATTAAGAGTCTGGAGCATCTCTCATGGGGAAAGGCTGAGACAGTTGTGACAGTTTAGCCTTGAGAAGAAAAGATTCGGCAGGGCGGGGAGGAGGATTTTATCAATGTGTATAAATATCTGAAGGGAAGGCGCAAGGAGTGTGGGACCAGCCTCTTTGCAGTGGTGTCCAGTGCCAGGATCAGAGGCCTCAGGCACACACTGAAACTCAGGATGTTCCTCTGAACATCAAGAAACACTTTATTTTTACTGTGAGGATGACTGAGCACTGCCACAGGTGGCCTAGGAAGGTTGTGGAGTCTCCCTCCCTGGAGATATTCATAAGTCATCTGGACATGGGCCTGGGCAACCAGCTCTCAGTGGCCCTGCTTAAGCAGCGGGGATGGACCAGATGACCCACAGAGCTCCCTTCCAACCTCAACCATTCTGCGATTCTGTGAGGTATGGGAAACTCTACCATATAACAAAAACCACAAGCTTAATATATTCATCTTAATAACAAGGTGATACATAGAACTGAAAAGGGTTAGCAGATATACCCAACCAGAATATTTTACTGGTTTAAGATTCAAGCTCAACAAAATCCAGAATGGAAAACAGATTTTAATCTTTATCAGAGATAGTGGCAGAGGGGTTGGAACTAGGTGATCTTTAAGGTTCCTTCCAACCCAAACTATTCTATGATTCCATGATTAAGGAAGGAACAAATCATCAAGTTAAGCAAAGATTGTAGATCTATGGCCCTAAAAAGTAAAATCAAGCCAGTGTAATTATTAATGCTTCTACAAGGTACACTGTAGCTCATTCAACAGTTAATCTATGGAGATTTTCTGACTCATGATTTGCAGGAGTTAGATTAACTGAGCAATTGCACCTTTTCTGCCTATGAAGCTGTGACCATCCCCTACTTCTTGGTCTATTTGTGGCTATTTTCATGACACACACAAGAGAGATTGGCTGCTCTTCTTTATACTAATTCTGTATTTAGAGAACGCACAAATGAAAGCCCCTAGGGAATGAGACAAGCTGAAAAAAGAGGCATCATCCTTTATTTGCACAAGAGATACTACACATGGCATAAGAAGTTTCAACACAATGGGGAACTTTGCTGGATGATGTCCTTGCTGCTGCAACATCAATCCCTTTTCTTTTTTTATCAGCCAAGCATCTTCCTCCTATTCACACTTCTAGGTTGTAATCAGGTTCCTTTAAATTCATTATGTAAGGACTGATGATTAAAAGGGAGAAAGGCAAGTCAGAATGGAGCTTCAGTAAAGACAGAGTTCTGGACCATGGTCACACACACGGGAGCAACACAAGTAGGACTGGGAGAGGGAACCGTTCTCCTGAATTCCAGTCCCCTCTGCACAACACTGATTAAGATCCCTTCTTTTATATCCCATGTGTTTTAAAGGATACTTCTGATTTACGTTTTGACTGAAGTCTAACAGATTCATCATAAACTTAGAAATAACCCTACTTGTCAGA
>VWZK01011409.1:1846-21509 GCA_013396935.1 Baryphthengus martii
TGGCGGGGCGCGGAGCGGAGCTGTCCAGCCGGGCCCGGCGCTTGGAAGGCTCGGGAGGCAGCTCAACGGCCCCGGGCCGGTTTAGCCCGTCTCGCCGCGGTTTGAGGGGTGGCAGTGGGCCGAGCAGTGCCCGGGGCTGGGGCAGAGCCCCCGGCTCTCGGCGGTGGGGAGGTTTGGGGTGGTCTCTGAGGCTGCTCCGCGGTGGGGTGAGGTGAAATGTCTTGCAACGATCGTGTCTGAAGTTGTTTTGTGCACCCTCTCGGGCCTTCTGGAGGAAAGGGACCCCACTCTGCTGTGGGTTTCTCCTTTTCCCCCTGGGGTTCGCTGGCACTTCTCTGGGAGCCGGGACTTGTCCGTGTCCCGTGGCAGCGCCGAGGACCTGCTGGTGACCCTGGAGTGGGCATCACCCAACAGCATCATGGGGAAGCTGGTACTGAGCCGAGTGTTCGGTGCCTGCAGGATCAGCTCGTCGGGGAGGATGTGGCTGGATGGCTGCAAAAATAAGATTTGGAAGAGGCTTGTTTGAGGAGGCCATTACCCAATTGCTGCCGTCGGGCCCCTCTTGGCGGTATGAGGCCGGGACTCCAGAGGAAGGAGATGTGCTTCTGAAGCATCACGGTTGCCCCCGTAGCGGGTGTTTGCCGGGCTCTGTGCCGCTCACGTGCGAAGCTTCCTCGGGCGGAGGAGCAGACCTTAGCTTTGACAATCTCAGGAGTTAGTGGGATCTCTCTACTACTCACATTGTCGAGCAGGTCTACGTTTCAGTGACAGTTTTGCTTTATCTGAACCTTGTTCTTCTGTTCCTGCTCAAATCTGCTCAGCCTCCTCCATCTTAAACCCTCCTAAACGTGTACTGCCGCAGCCTGTCAGCAAAAACTCTGCTTTAAGCACCAAAATCAAACATCCTGACAATTAAACATCTTTTTCTCTCCTCTTTAAAGTCACCTGCTTATGTTTTTCCCCTCATCAAAAGCGTTTTAGGACGCGGCGCGACCGCCGAAAATTCTCATTACGGCCAGCGCCGTTTGCCTGACGTCGTTTTGGGCTTCCAGGTGAAGTGATGGATTTGGGGAAAGAGGAGAAAATAAAATGGGCCTTTTCTCTCTTAGTCTAATTCCCACACGGGCAAAAGTGGCTGTTAAATGTTTCTGGAATCAGTAGCAGCTTTCTTCGTTTAAAATAAATAAATGAGCCCGTAGCTGGTTTATTCCAGGAGATTGGAAGATTCCTGTTAACTTCCACAGAAATAAGTAAGAATAGATTTCCATAGAAATCTTTTTTTTTGCCTTTTTTATTATGATTTATTCCCTCAAAGAAGGATGGAGAATAGCTTGGGGAAAAAGAGACCCCCCTGGGTTGTTTTTTACTCTGGACAATGGGAATTTTATCTTAAATTCCTGTATTTTTCCACAAACCGGGCGGGATTTCAAGGAACTACGTGTGGGTACCTACCAAATAAGATTTCCAGCTTGAATTTTCAGAACCACGTCCTTGAGAAGCCGGTTTGGTGCGTTCATGGGACGGCTTTGTCCGAAGAAAACCGAAAACATCAAGCTGCCCAGGCTCTAGAGTGGCGTTAACAGAAATATTTCCTAGTTCCAAGTCGGAGGGAAAGTTGCCGTGGAACGTGATAGGGGCCTGGAATCTGCTGACGGCTCCGGGCCTTCGGAGTTTCCGCAGCATGGGGAGAGTGTTTGGTTTTTTTTTTTTGAAGATGATGTTTTACTGCTTATCAACCCCCCAAAATTGATAACACCGGTGCAGCAGCTCCTGGCCCTGAGCACGGGGGAGGGCTTGGCAAAGCACCCAAGCAGAGTCGAGAGGCTTTGTTCTCATGGGAACGTCGCGCTCTCTTGAATAGTCTTTTCCTATTTTTCTGTGCTCTAAAACCCGTGCTATTTTTTTCGAAAGATCCCCTATATGCAGGAAGGATTCCAGAGGGATTTACTCTCCTCCAGGTGCGCTGAAATGTGATTGAGGGCCCCAGTTCACTTAAATCTCCCCTGCCTTCCAGTTCACCTTCGTTTTCTTCCGCCGCCCGACGCCAACGCCGTTCGAGGTGACGTTTTTCCTGTCACTCTCTTACCCGGAGGTGCCCGGGAAGGTGGGATGTTTTGAGGAGCTGATGTGCTCTTTCACACCGAGGGCCTGCCATCAGAGATGGTTCCCTTTCTGGTCGCTCTTGCTCCCAGCTCGAGGCTGCTCAGGATTTAACAGCTGATTTGTGAGCGGCGCGATGGCCGTCGCGACGCGTCTCTGGTTTTGGTGGTGCTTCAGCTGATGCTCTCCTCTGTATTTGCTTTGCTCGAGCAAGTACCCAAGAAATGAGGTGCTTAATGGGGTGAATAACAGCTGGAGGGGTTGGTGTCTGTCTTTTAAGGGGTCCTGTTGAGTGTTTTAAGGGGTCCTGTTGAGTGTTTTAAGGGGTCCTGTTGAGTGTTTTAAGGGATTCTGTTGAGTGTTTTGGATTCCAGTTCTAGAGTAACAGCAGGAAGCGACGCTTTGCCTCTTTTATAACTGTAAGAACGTTTTTAATTTTTTATCCCCTAGAACATGGTGATGAGTTTCCGAGTCTCAGATCTTCAGATGTTGCTGGGTTTTGTTGGCAGGAGTAAAAGCGGACTTAAACATGAACTAGTCACCAGAGCATTGCAATTGGTCCAATTTGACTGCAGCCCCGAAGTTTTCAAGAAGATCAAGGAGCTCTATGAGACTCGCTACTCCAAGAAGAGCTCGGAAGTCGCGCAACCTCAGCCGCAGCAGCCGCACCGGTCTCCCGAGGCGCTCTCCATCCACTCGTCGTACGACCGCGGGAGCACCGTTGCTCGGACTTCTATCTCCACCACTAACATTGACTATCCCGCGCTCTACGGCAAATACCTTAACGGACTGGGAAGGTTACCGCCCAAAGTCGCCAAGCCTGAAGTTCGACTGGTGAAACTGCCCTTCTACACGACCCTGGATGAACTGCTGAAGCCGACAGAATTAGGTGAGTTTAGGGAGCGTTTGAGTTCTGTTGGAGTCAGCAGAAGTAGCGGGGGGGGGTGGGTTTTCAACGTGCTGGTGAGTTCCCCACGGGCCGCGAGAGAACGGTGAAACGAGTCGAAGCGTCGAAAAGGCAACGGTGGTTTTGAGGATCTGTCAAGTTGTGTTGCGGAGGAGAGGCTGGGGAAGACAGCGGTGGATGCTCCGCGCTTCCTCCCCTGCTCCCTCAGAGTTTAGAGAAGAATATTTATATCTTGGGTTGGTTTGGTTTGGTTTTTTCCCATTGCCTTACAACAGAAATTTGGGGAGGGACTTTTCCCAAGGGCTTGTAGTGCTAGGATGAGGGGTAAAGGCTTTAGGCTGGATGAGGGTAGATTTAGACTGGATATTAGGAATAAATTCTTTCCAGGGAGGGTGGTGAGACCCTGGCACAGGTTGCCCAGGGAAGCTTTGGATGCTCCATCCCTGGAAGTGTTTGAGACCAGGTTGGATGGGGCCTTGAGCAACCTGCTCTGGTGGGAGGTGTCCCTGCCCGTGACAGGGGGTTGGAACTGGATGATCTTGAAGGTCCCTTCCAACCCAACCCATTCTGTGCTTCTCTGAATGTGGTCGCTTTGAGATGTAGTTTGAAAGCCCCTCTTGTCTGGCTGTAGCTTTCACCGCCTTCTGGAAACGCTCCTGCGTTCCCCATTTGCTGCGAATCGCAATCTGGCAGGATATCGACGGAAATCTTTCCGTGCTGGTGTCTCACCTCTGCTGAGCGAGCGTGCTGCGTGCGCTGCAGCAGCGCTGCTTTTCTGTCCTGCAAATACCTCACCCTGAGCCTCTGATGGGTGAAAGAGGGTGACACGCACAGCAAACAGGATTTCTGACTCTTCTTTTTTTTCTGCTCGTCACAGTTATTTGCCCGTGGTGCTGTGTGTTTTGAGGGGCAACTGGGGAAACTGGATGAAGGGCTTTTTTCCAGCCTGGGGCTAGGAGTCGGATTTTTCATTAGGCTGAGAACCAAAGAGTATTGTCACAGATGTGAAATAGAAGGTTCTTGTAGCGAAGAGGGTGCGTACAGAGGAGAGATGCCCTCGTAGTCTGCGGAGCCGCGGGGTCCGATAAGTCACTGTGCTGATACTAAACGAACGTGGAGCTTGGGATGCTGCTCTGTCTGTGCTGAAAAAAATACATGTGGATTGGAGGGAAAAAAAAAAAATGAAGATGTGATTGTGCAGGTGCCAAAAAAAAAAAAAGGACAGATTCATCAGACTTTGTATCCATGTAGTTTTCATTTTCATTTGAAGGCATTAAACATTTTAATGGTGTGATTGTTTAAACAGTCGAGGGCTGAGTGCCTGGGTAAAGCTAAAATATTTTTAAATGCCGTTTGAGAACGAGTTCGTTCAGTCTTCAACGTGGGGTGACATTTGTTAGTCAGAAACGCAAAGGAGAACAAATTTTCCAGAGGTGGAAACATCCAGAGAGAGGAGAAGAGCTTGGATCTACTTACTGTGATTAACAGCTTTTGTTAAAAGTTGACACTAAATCCTCTGCCTCGGCTCAGAAGCGAGGGCTCATTAAATTTAGTATCTCACCTCTGTTAGCTGACACCTCCCTGGGGTCAGCTGGTTCCCTAAAGCATATTTGACTGATCTCCCCTTTTGATGAGAGTGGTTTCTGCGCAGAGGTGGGAGGGGGATTGGTGGGGAGTGGCTGGGGAGGAGCAGATGTTCTGTCTCCATTGTCCCAGTCAGCTGCTCAGAACCCAACAACATCTTCTAGACACTTGATTTTCCCAACCTGAGCGCCTCCGACTCTTAATTCCTCCTGCTGATGTGACCGAAGCAGCGTTTGTTTCCCTGTAAAACTGGGGTGGGGGGGATTTCTACATTTTGTGGGTATCAGCTGCTCCCCGTTGCTACCTGGGCAAAGGCTGCTGGAATAACTTCCACGCTGGAAGTGATGCTTGTTTGGGGCTCCCCTCAATGTGGAAAGATGATCGGACGAAGCGCTCCGAGGAAAATGGAGGGTGTTTTTCCATATGGAAGCTGCACCAGTTCGTGCTTTGTTGCCCAGATTTCCCGTTCCGCGTCTGGACCGGGATAAACTTGTCAACGTCAACAACTTGTAACGTGGAAATACCCGGAAGCTTGAAGATCTGGGATCGGTTTCGAAGCCCCGGCTGCTGTCGCGGTGCCCTGGGCTACAGAGGGGTGTTTTGAGGAGGGAGCTGTGATGGGAGTAGGAGAAGCTTAATTTATAGGTTCCAGGCTTCAATTGGAAGCTTCTTTCTTAATGCAAAGGCTCTCCCGCCTCGGAGCTGATTGCCTTGAGATCAGAGGTGAGCTGGGCGATGCCCGCTTTGGTCTGTAGGCCAGCGGAGTCCCTGAAGAACTATCAAATTCCGGTGAGACCTGCAGACAAAGGCGGCTTCAGCTAAAAGGGGATAAACGGGGCCTGTTGCGAAGCAGCTGATGCCTCCTGCGGTACGTTGGAGACCATCTCAGTCGGGTCAAGTAGGGAGTTTAGCATCCGAGTTACCTGCGTGGAAACAGCTTCTGCCGCCGCTTTCTGGTTCGGTCCGAGGATGTCAGCATGAAAGAATTCTTCTCGTTTAACAATTCTCTCGGGTAGATAAGGCTTAAAATGAAGATTGATGAGATACCTTCGCAGGGGGCAGGAAGACTGAGACTTTTCCTGCGTCCCGGCTTAAGTAGGTAACAAGGGGAATATTTGCTGTGGGATCTGAGCACCTTGCTGATAACTGTACTCGTCCTCTGGCACCTCTGGGAGCTAAAGCAGCATGAATAGAGGGTTTTGATGGTAATAATGTGCTGTGAGGAATTCAAAATGCCTTTTTTTTTGTTGTTCTGAGCGTTCACCGCGCCAGCCTGTACTCAACTGCAGATCTCAAGGCCTCTGCTCTTCTCCTGGAGGCACACCAGAGGAGATCGGGCAGAGTGGCTGTGGGAGCAGAAGGCCGTGTAGGCTGGGAGGTCCTGCTGCCATCAGTGCAAACAGGGGTTGTTTGGTTTTTCCTTCTGATAACGCTGGCTTTGCAGCACCGGCCTTGCTCTTCTCCTGTGTCCGGGGTCAAGTTGCTGCTCCGGCCCCTCCTCAGAAGCCAGACTCGAGTCGCTGTAAACAAGGCCACCAGTTTTTGTGGCAAAAGCACCGGCCTTCCCTGGCTGTGGAGCAAACTCCCCTGCCTTGGGCCATCTCCAAGGACTCCCAGCTCGTGCTGCTGCCGTATCCACCTACGCCAACGGCGGTCTCCACTAAAACGAGCGCCGCCGACACGTACAGAAGTAAAAGATGTCGTAGCAATCGACTCGTCCCATCTCCCAGACCCCCAGGAGTAGAAATGCTCTTCAGTCTAGTCAGGGTAGTTCTGATAGCCCAGGAGTTAAAAAACCCACCTGTATACTGTGCTTTGAGAGAGGCTGTTCTGGAGCTGTTGGGAATGTGAGTGAGGACTCACCACAAGCTCCTCAGCTCTGCAAGAGCCTCCTGCCGGGAGCTCAGCTCTGGCTGATCTACCTTTGGGATCTCCAGCCGCGGTGGTGACAAAATGATCTCTTTCCTGGGGCCTTTAGGTATGTATAATAGTGAGCATCTCTTTCCTGGGGCCTTTGACCAGTAAGTATAATAGTGAAGAATGTTACTTGAACAATAATGAACAAAACCAGGGAACCCCTAAACCCCTGACGTGAATCTAGTCCTGATTTTGCGTGGCGTGCTCTAGGCTGCCAGCGAGGGCTGCAGGAGGTTGGCCTCTCCGAACGGGAATCCATTACCGTTACCTTGGGCTAATGTCTTGAACACGGTTTGCCAAGTCCTTTTGGGTTTTGGAATTTTTCGATCTCGACTCATTCAGAGGATTGCTGATCGAGCTCGGTCTTCAAAATTGATTTCCTGCGCTTGTCAACTCGTAAAATAAATTGATCCCAGCAGCCCTTCCACAAGTCAAGGAGCCGAGTTGTGTGCAGAGGCATCTGTCCTGGAAAAAAGGATGGAATTCGGTTATCTGAAAAGATTTAGCTTTAAAAAAACCTGTAAATTCTGGTCTGGCTGCTGAGCAAAGACGCGAATAGCTGAGGAGATCCCCTGAAAGGGAACCTCCCGCGCTTCAGGCTTGTTTTCCAGCGTTGAGGCTTTGAAGAGGAACCGAGTCTGTGTCCTGGAGAGCTTTTTCTTCCAGTCTTTTGGGGCATGTTCTCTCTTGCTTTTCTGTGGAGCATCCAGTTCCCTGGCCCAGGTCGCCCCGAGAGGTGGTCGCTGCCCCATCCCTGGCACCATCCCAGGGGAGGTTGGATGGGGCTCTGAGCAACCTGCTCTAGTTGCAGGTGTCCCTGCTCCCTGCAGGGGGGTTGGACCAGATGAGCTTGAAAGGTTCCTCCCAAATCACTCCATGATTCTGTGATTTTGTGTTTGCTGGTGCTGGTGGGTGCCCAGTCCAGCATTTCTTGTGAAAGAAAAGAAAACATGAAGATCTTCACAGTTTTTCTGATGGGGTTTGTTTTGTCTTGGAGTAGCTCAGCAACCGGGAGGATGGGGTGTCTATCGACAGCATCAATATTAAAATGATTTTTTTGTTCTTATCATTCATCACTTTTGAATTTTATCAGTCCTTCTGAAGCGCTTTACTTCTCACTGGTTGTTTTGGTCAAGAGACGTTTGGATGGAAATGAGAATTAAATGAAAAGTCCATAAAAATACCTTAAATATTTAATAATTTTTTAGCACTCAAAGCCCTTTCTGCATTTTTCAAGCTGAATTAACGAAGGAAATATCTGTAGGCAGCAAATCAGATTGTCACCGTGTCTTCCAAGATCTTAGAGCTGCTGAGGTTTGATCCTTCCTTCATCTCATCTGATTCATAGACAGCAAAGCACTTTCCTGCTTCTCAAATTCTGGTATTTTGGCTTTGAACAAACTCGCAATTAAAGCGACGCGAAGAAAAACACCCGGTTCTTGCTAAAAAGAAAATTAAAAACTGCTTTAGCGCTTCCTGTTCTTTGTGACTTTCACCATCTCAGGCCTTTGCCTTCCGTTGGAACCGCGTCCTGACCATCAAACTGAACCTGCTTGAATTTCCTAAAGTGGAAGTCGTGCCGTAAGTTTTCCGCTTTGTTTTAACCACGCCGAACGCATCTGATCTTAACGTTGTGACCGGATAAAAGGCCGGGTAACGCTGGGTTCTCTCCGTTCCGTGTCTCTGAAAACGAGCTGCTCCGACACCCTCAAGGTCATGTGTTTGGAAGTCCGCTTTTGTCTCCTCCAGCTGGGATTTGCGATGCTCTTTTATTGCCTAAGCCGATCTTTTTGTCCTTGTTGTTGTTTCCTTTCTTTTCCAGAACGGGGCCGCTCGGGCTGGCGGCGTCACGCTCTCGTGTCACGCCGAGGTCTCCTCTTGGGCTTCTTTGAGGTCTAGTCCCAGCGCTGTGATGCCGCTTTTGGCTCGTTCCGATAGGAACTCGGGATCGTTGGCTCGTGGATTAAAAAAAAAAGCGGGTCCCAGCGTGGCGTGGACTCTTAGTGTGCTAACAAGCAAGCAATAAATCAGCAAAACGGTGATCGGCGGTAGTTTTTTCCAAACTCCGTGACGATGGGAGCGCGGCTCTCGGGGAGAAAACGAGATTTAGAAGTAAATGCGGCTCAGAACGTAAAAAACTCACCTTGTCCTTAGCAACCGGGGGAAGAGCTGGTTGTGATCAGTTTGATGTACGGTCTGTTTTTATTTTTTCCTCTTCAGTTCCACAGAATAACGAGAAGCTCCAGGAAAGTCCGTGCATTTTTGCGTTAACACCGAGACAAGTGGAGCTGATCAGAAATTCCAGGTACTTCTCGTTGTGTTTTAACAGTTCAAGAAAACGGAGCCGCGCAATCCCTCGGTGCTCCGTCTCCGTGGAAGCTTTTGTTCTCCGCAAGGAAACACGGGTTCTTTGAGGGCAGGAGCAGACAGGCCGCTGCTCGTGTAAACCAAAGAGCTCTGGGGGAGGCGGGAGGTACGATTTTTACCCATCGGAGTCCCAAAGTTTCGCTTCTGCTCTTCTCATAGGCCGTTGGGGCAGGAAAAGCCCTATGAAATTGTCGATGACCTAAACTCGTGGATATTTATCCATTTCTCGATTGACTTATTTACTTGGTTTAAATTTTATGTTTATCTGCATCAAAAATTCCAAAGCTGTAGGTGTAAGGCTGTTTGCATCCGAAAGCAAGCTGCCGCCTCGTGAAGGACGCTCTGGTAACCGCCTAAAAAACCATCTTGCACCCATGGGGATTTAGCCCGAGCTCTGTCACGATGCGGCTTTTGATGCAAACAACGAAAGGCCCCAGAGCTGTCAGCTCAGGCACTAAAGCTTCCTCACCTGCTGACCTGCTCCCTCGGTCCTTCCTGCCACCAAAGGCTGGTGCTGCAGAAGAGAGCCCTCCAAAACTAAGCGTAAAAGCTCTAGATCTTTCTCTTCACGGTAAAATCGCACAGAGTGGGAGGAAGATGCTGCTGCTTGAGTATCCAGGGCTTGATTACCGTCGGGATCTCAGTAGGTCGAGAGAAGCAGTGCAGGGGAAGCTGTTTGAAGACTTAACGGAAAGGAAATGATATTCCATGGAAGTTGTTAAGGGTAATAAAAGGGCCACACCGCTGATTCCTGATGTTCCGTTCTCCGTATATTCAGATTTGTGAGAAAACTGTCACTGACACTGACACAGAGAGTTTACAGCAAGAGTTTCAGTGAGCCTGGAGCGATCGCTTGGAGCAGGTCTGGCTCCTTCCACTGCTTGGGAGGGGTATCCAGATGTGTCCCCCCCCATCTAAAACTGCCCCATCAGCTCCTGTCTGTCAGCTGGACCGAGCTCCCATCCCTTCCACCCCCAAAATCAAAACGTCGACACTCGGATTGGAATGGGAAAGGCTTTCAGAGGCGAAGCCAGAAGGATTTGGGGATCTTACAGAAATTAGAGTATGTTTTGTGCCCGTCAGGGGGGCACCCCCTGTCCTGGGGTGTGTTGATTCCCTGATGCCTGCTCTGAGTGACATGACTGAAGTTTGCGAGATTAACAGTCATTCTGCTTGGTTCCTTGGTTTGTGTGAAAAGCTTTAGTGAATAATTGAAGAAAGAAAGTTGTCAGGTAAACCTGACCCTTAAAACCCCCTTTTTTTTTTTTTTTGTACATGCTTACAAATCTGGAAATTGATACCTATCACCCAACACCTTTACAGTTTTGAAAACCCAGAGAAAAACTGTAGGATGGTGCGTAATGGGAAAAAAAAAGTCATTACAGGACCACTGACGTTTGCAGGGGGAATTGTACAAGTTAAATAAAATTCTCTCAGTAATTCTCTAAAGTTCTATTAAAAAAAAGAGAAGAAAACTAAAGCTCTCGAGTCTGGCAAAAGTGACAGCTGATTTTGGTTGTTGTGGGTATTTTTTCATGGGGTTTCGGTTTGTATTTTTTACATAATTAATCTGATGTTTCTGTTTCTTCTTTAATTTACTAGGGAGTTGCAACCCGGAGTGAAATCAGTTCAGGTTGTGCTAAGGTAGGTCTGAGCCACGGGCCTGATTTGCCCTCAGGTGCAGAACCGGGGAGGGGGGAACCCACTGGCAAAAAATACCAACTTTCAGCGTGGTTTTCGTAACCCCAAAGATAATTCAGAGTAAATTGTTCGCTCGTGTGCCCCACGCAAGCACCTTCAACTCTACTTTTTGAGCTCCTCCTACACATCCTGCTCGATTTAGGGCTGTGGTTTGAATCAGTCAGCTCCTGCTGCCCGGTATCGGCCTGCACCCGGTGTGGGAGAGCCGCACGGATCCGGCTTCGCCGCGGCCGGAGGAGGGAGCGCGGGTTGGCGTGGTGACGGTTGGCGGCTGGGAACGCGGGGAGAGCTCTGAGCAGCGTTGGGGGGATTGAGAGACCTGTCGTTTCTTTGCAGAATCTGTTACACGGACACTAGTTCTCCTCAGGAGGATCAGTACCCTCCCAACATTGCGGTGAAAGTGAATCACAGTTACTGCTCCGTGCCCGTAAGTCGGCTCAGCCGGGAGGTGGGACCTTGCAGCTTGGGTGATTTAGAAGGAAATTGGTTTCCTGATGAACGCAGGCAAGAAAGCGGAGCGTAGAAGTGCTCTGCTTAGTTTGTAGCTGGTTTTCTAATGGCTTAGCTGGGTTGTTAATCAACTGTTCTTGCAAAAAGACTCGGGCCGCTTTGCTTTGTGCTCGGTGTGGCTGTTCAGCTCCCTTCTAACCACTCCTTCCTTGAAAACTGTGGGTGAGTAGAATGTAGTGAAGCTGATGAATAGATGTGCCGATGTAGAAGCTTCTGGAGTTTAAAAAAAACAAATTAAAAATAGATATACATTTAATCTCTCTGCCTTAGGGCTACTATCCATCAAACAAACCTGGAGTGGAACCGAAAAGGCCCTGTCGTCCCATCAACCTCACGCACCTCATGTACTTGTCCGCAGCGACCAATCGCATCACCGTTACCTGGGGGAATTACGGGAAGGTAGGTGCCTGAGGAAATCGCCTGGAACCACCCAAACCGGTGCGGAAGAGCAGCCCGGCTCACGCTTTCCCTTCCTCCTCTCACTTAGAGCTATTCCGTGGGGCTGTACCTGGTGCGGCAGATGACCTCGGCAGAGCTGCTGCAGAGGTTGAAAACCATTGGCATCAAACATCCAGAGCTCTGCAAAGCACTCGGTGAGTCTCTCAAACTTCTGCGGTGGCTCGGGGAGCCTTCCTCTCCTCTCCTTTCCTTTCCTTCCTTTCCCTTTCCTTTCTATCCTTCCGGTTACGTAAACCCGCTTTTCATTTGAGCGGACCCGCTGAGCTGCGTGTCAGTGGTGGGAAAGAGCGCGGAGCCCTCCCGCGGCGCGCTCTTGCGCGCGTTTCCCGTGGCTCTGCGGCGCCTCTGAACCGCTTCGGTTGGATTTAGAATTTGTCCCCAGGTCGTATCGTGGTGAGCGCCGCTGAGGGCCGGTGTCGTTCTGGCGCGAAGGGCTTCATGCCTTCACCCGAGTAATTACGAGCTGACGAACGTTACCGCGGCGCCTCGGCCTCCACCCCACGCTATTTCCAAAGGAGGTTTCTGGAGCCAGGGGGATCCTGGTGGAAAATGTCCTGCTGCCCCCACCCCCACCCCGTGAGTCCTGGGGGCTGGCGGTGGGATTTCACCACCAGCGCTTGCATATGCGTTGAGAGCTTCAGAGAAGAGATGATCCTGAGAGATGCTTACCCTAGACCAGGTAAATCATCGTGCTATTGAGGCAAATGCAAAACAGTATTGAAAATGAGGGGAAATGACCTTACTGAGGTGGAGTCTGACTTGCAGCTCATGAGTCTGGTGGAATTCCAGTTACTTAATGTTCCTGGAGAGAGCATTCGTGCTATTTGCGTGGGAGAACCAACACCATGGATCGTGATGGTCCTTAAAACGTACTGTTCAGATCATGGACCACTCTTCCCAGATATAAGAAACCTGATCTTGAAGACAAATGGTGGTTCGTAGGGCAGATGATGATTCCGGGGCATGTCCGATCTTCAGATGCCCAGTGGATGCTGTGGGACACGCCGCTGCTTCAGCCCAGCTTCTGATCTTTGCGTTAAGAGCGACCTTTCCGCCGCAAATGCCGGAGGCTTCTCCCTGTGCCACACCAAACAGCATCCACGGCGGCCTCGATCGCTTTAGACCCCTTCTGAGAGCCAGCACTTACCCGTTGACACCAGAAATGAAAATTCCCGTTTGTTAAATACCCCCCATTTGCAGAAGCCTGAGGAGGCCCTGGCTGTGCTCCTGGTTTTTATTTTTTTTGCCGTTCACCAGAACTTTAAATGAATTGGCTTTTGAGTTGTCCTAAACCGCAAAGGATCCTCACGTTCTTCTGAACTTGCCGAAGGCAGGCCCGGCAGCACGTGCCGTCGCCCTTAAGACAGACCCTTGTGGGATGGGCTCTCCATCCAAGAGCAGCAAGGAGAGCTCCTGAAAGCAGCTCTCTTGCCTTTTCTGCTCAGGTTTGTGCCTCCAGTTGTACCGAGTTAGGTGACAAACGGCTTTGGCTGGACCTTGGAGCAGAGAGGAGTCGCATTTAGTGACTTTAAATTGAACCAGATGGGAACGGTGTCTTGTGCCGGTTCCTCCGGCCTGTGACCCCTTTGGAAGTTGTTTGGACGTGGACTGGCAGGCACCGGCAGCTTGTGAGCTTTGCTTTTGTAGCTCTGCCGCGTCCTGCAAACGATCCCGCGTCGCGTTCCTTGTGATATCCCTCGCTAGAGCTGCTCTTTGGCTTTGGTCCCCTCTCAGGCCTGACTCATCTTCTTTGCGTACGCCGCTGTTGACTTGAGCGTAGGATCGTTGTCTGGAAGCAGAGATGCTCCCACACGTGGCTGTGGATCCAAAAGCAGCCTTGAGAACTGTGCAGCAGGTCTAGGGAGGGTTTCCTCCCCCTCTCCTCTGCCCTGGTGAGACCACACCTGGAATTCTGTATCCAGTTTGGGGCTCCCCAGTTCCAGAGAGACAGGGAAATACTGGAGAGAGTCCAACGGAGGCTACGAGGGTGATGAAGGGACTGGAACATCTCTCCTGTGAGGAAAGGCTGAGAGCCCTGGGGCTGTTTAGGCTGGAGAAGAGAAGCCTGAGACGGGAGCTGATCCATGTCTAGAAATATCTGAGGGTTGGGGGTCAAGTGGAAGGGGCCAGGCTCTTTGCTGGGGTGCCCAGGAATAGGACAAGGAATAACAGGGACAAGCTGGAACTTAGGAGGTTCCACCTCAACAGGAGGAGAAACTTCTTTCCTGTGAGGGTGACAGAGCCTGGCCCAGGCTGCCCAGAGAGGTGGTGGAGTCTCCTTCTCTGGAGACTTTCCAACCCGCCCTGGATCTGTTGCTGTGTGTCCTGCCCTGGGAGATCCTGCTCTGGCAGGGGGGTTGGACTTGATGATCTCTAACCTCTAACGTTCTATGATTCTAATCAAGAAGTCCTGGAAAATCTCTGTTTCTCCTTCCCGTGTATCAGAGCAATTGATGCCCGGAGAATGCTCTTACAAAGAACTTTAGAAAAATTAAGCCCGGATGAAAAGTCTCCTAATGTGAAGAAAACAGCACCAAATCTTGTAAGCTCGTGGGAATTTCACGTCTGAGAAGTCCCTCTCTAATTAGAGCTGCGTGTTGCAAAACTGCTTTGTAGCCTCGTTGTCTGGAGACATCTTGTTATGATCTGAAAAGGTCACGATCGATGGTTGACTTGCTCCAAAGAAAAATGGTGATGGGAGCGTCAAAGGCGTTTTTGGCCAGCAGCTGCTCTTCAAGAGTCATGTGGTAGCTTAAACCTCATTTTCCCCGTTGATTCCTCACCTTGACGTGGGACCTGGACGCGCGGGACCTGCGCGGCTGCTGCTCTGTCTGATTTGCCTGCAGCTCCTCAGGGTTTTCCTTTCGGGATGCGGCAGCGGGGGCGGGATTCTCTCGCTCCCTCCTTTCCTGATGGCTGGTGCTTTCCAAACCCGTGCTGGATCGCTGCTTGGGACTGGTTTTGCACGGCCGCCCTGCTCTTTGAGCTGCTTGCCCTGGTGCTTCTGCTTCTGGTTGGGTTTCCTGTGAAGATCTGCTGGAATCAGAGAGCCGGAGACTTACAGCCCGGTGGTGATAAGGGGAGGCTTGTGTCTTTGATAGGGCAATGATGAGATGTGGTTTCCTGTCAGTTTGACTCTATCCCGTGTTTGTTCACTTCTGGGGGGACTTTCTCTGAATTTCTCTGGGCAGGGGGAGGGAGGTGGTTAACCCTGTCCTATCGCCACCGGTCTCAGAAGGGAATAAAACCCATCGTGCTTGTACTAATGACCGCATAAGCCTGAAGTGACTTCATTCCAGAAGTCTTGCCACGTGCTCGAGCTGTCTGGCCCCTTTCCCTCCCTGCAGGAAGTGCAGGTTTGTGGGTGCCTCTGTCCTTTCTGAAGGGAATAAAAATGAAATCCCTGTTGAGAAAAAGCTGGTCAAGCGGTGGGATTTCCTCCTTGTCCCCTGGCCTGCAGTTTGCGAACGAGAGGCGGAAGGGTCGCCGAGAGCCGGGAGCGTGCAGCCCGTTGCCCTCGTCCCCACACCTAAATCCATCCCAGCTCCTTCATTTGCTCTGGTGGGAGGAGAGGCAGGACATGCTGGGAGACTCGGCTCGTTGGGAAGGGAGATCCGTAGGTAAAAAGGAGCTTCCTCAGGCGCTCGTTACGCAGCTGGCCTGTAGACCATGACCTACCTCATCACGCACGAGGTTTTTGGCCGACCAAGCAGCGTCTCTACTGAGCTCCGCGGGTCGCCCAAGACAGCGGCGTTCGGGCCCCCGCGCCCTCTGTCCCCGACCGGCAGAGGGGGTCATCCGTGGGGAAAAGGGCTCGTCCGGGGCCCGGGGGAGCTGCTCGTCCCGTGCCGCGCGGTGCTTCCGAGGCTGAAGTTTGTGTCTGTTCCACGTTGTGCTTTCTGCTCCTCTTGCAGTAAAAGAGAAGCTACGCTTGGATCCAGACAGCGAAATCGCCACCACGGGCGTTCGCGTCTCTCTTATCTGCCCGGTAAGTCTTTCTGCGTTCGAGATTTTGGGGTGTTCTCATCAAGGAAGCCCGTGCTGCTGCCAGAGCAGCTCTACAGGCGTTTTGCTGGTTGATAGCTCAGGGGGGGTTCATCAGCTGATCTCCTGCTCTTTGGTTCAACAGCTAGTGAAGATGCGGCTGTCTGTCCCGTGCCGGGCGGAGACCTGCGCACATCTCCAGTGCTTTGATGCCGTCTTCTACCTACAGATGAACGAGAAAAAGCCCACGTGGATGTGCCCCGTGTGCGACAAACCCGCACCCTACGACCAGCTCATAATCGATGGGTGAGTACGTCCCCTTCCCTGTCCCTCTCCCTGTCCCCAACCCCTTTCTCTGCTCTGCTGGGTGCAGCTTTTGGTCTTTTTTTTTTTTTTTTTCCTGTGCATCTGATTGAAATTCACCTCGGAACAGAGTTGGGAGCTTATCCTGCTGGTGCATAATATTCTACCTTGATTTCCCCGGTGCTAGAGCGGCGCTTGGCTGGTTGTCTGCTGCTCTTCATTTCTTGGGTTACAGAGCAACCCTGAGGACTGGTGGAGCGAGAGCCGTGGTAGAAAACCATCCCCACCCTCGTGGCTTCTCTAATGGGCCTCTGCTGCAGGTTCCCTCAGAAGTAGGGAGAGTTTAGAGGAATTGTTGAGGTGCACCCGGCTCCCTTGGGCACACAAGGCAGTGAAGTCAGCAGACGAGTCTCCACCTGGGTGGTACTTTCCTCGGGCCCGGCTGATAATATTCTGAGCGTTGCTGCGCTTGTAGGTGCTGATTTGATCCAGGAGTTGTGGCTTTTGAGCCAGTCTGAAGCAGCCTCGGCGTAGAGAACCTGTTTGCTTTGTCCTCTGGCCAACGCCGACAGGAAAATCCAGTTCCTTGGAGATCTCGAACGAGGCAGCTGAGGCTGAAGGGGAAGGTACGAGAGGTTGGGTCGTGGAACCTCCGCAGGTCAGCCGTGCACGTGTCCCTCCTGGATAAGAAAGAGGAGGTGGAGGAGGAGGAGGTTGTCACTAGTGAAGGCTCAGCAGGTTCCTTTGTCCCCACTCTGTGGAGCTCACAGGGTTTCAGTGTTGCTTTTGTTGGATGAAGGTCTTCAGAAAGTGAGCTGGAGGGAAGCTGGCAGTCGCCGCTGGATGTTGGTAGTCAAACCCGGGGCGTAGGCTCCTGAGGAGGTACTTGGTTGGTGGAGTCCAAGATCCTCTGGGCCTTGTCAGCTTCTTTTCAGAGTCGCAGCTTTGGTGCCTGCTCTGGATGGCGAGAGCGTCCCTGGAGACGCGGTTCCTACTGCAGCCGGAGAACGCAGAAACCGCCTCCCGCTCCTGCGCCACAAGCAGTTTTTTCTTGAGCTTGGAAGTTTTTTGCCATTAGTTCCCCTTTATCCTGCTTTTTGTGCTCAGATCCTGGAGTGAGGAAGACCTTGCAGGGCAGCAATTCCATGTCAACATCCCAGGGAAACGGTGGGATATGTCCCAATAAAGCACATCCCTGGTTTCTGAGGCACAGTGGGCCAGGGCAAGGGCCTTGTTCTGGTTCATATCTCTGCACCGTGAGACGGCTGACGTCAGGGTACCCGCCCCCCGGCTCTGTTTTCGGTGCTGAACGTGGGGTTTTTTTCCTGTCACTTGGGTTGTTTTGGTGGCTGTTGTGGAAGCTTTGGGAAATCAAAACAGGAAGGAAGCGAAGCGCCGCTCGTTGGGTTGCTGGGTTCCTAATCTCGTGGGATATTTTGTCTTTTGCCGCCGCCGTGGTGCGAACGTCCCTGCACCAGCCCTGGCACAGCCCGGGACGGGGCTTCAGGCGTCTCTCTGGAAGGGGCATCGCAGGCCTGGGAAAAACCGGCTGAAGAGGCAAGGCTGTCTTCTCGTTGGGTCTAAATAAAACGCCTTCTCACCGTTTGGGTGCGTCGTCGGAAAGGACGGGGCTGGTTTGCGCTGTCAGAACCTGGGCTTCGTTTACGGGAAATAAAACAAGCCCTCGGCCGCAAGAGCCGCCTGCTTGGCGGCCGCGGTTCTTCTCCATGTCGGGCAGTTTGAGGCGAAGGTCCGGGTTGATGGCCTGTCACACAGAGCGCGTTCTGCTGCTCACCTCCAGCTTCATAAACAGCATCTTCTCTCCTGCCCAGGCTCCTGTCGAAGATCCTGACGGAATGTGAAGACGCGGATGAAATCGAGTACCTGGTGGATGGCTCCTGGTGTCCCATCAGAGGCGAGAAGGAGCGGAGCTGCAGCCCTCAGTGCCCCATACTGGTTCTAGGTGAGCACCTCGGGGGCGAAAGGCTTCAAAGCGCCGTCGGGGGCGCGCGCAAATTGCGGGTCGAGAGCCCCCGGTTGACTTGGGGAAAAGCTGCGCGACGCCTCAGCGGCGGTTTGGCCCTGGAAGGGCCTCCTCCGGGTCGCCCCTTTGTTTCCCGCCTCTTCTGCAATGCCCAGTGTGACGTCCCTGCGGAGAAGGGCCTGGCTCGCCGAGGGGTGTTCCGCAAAGCTGAGCTGTTGCCAGAGTGGCACCCAAGGGGTTTGTCACCGTAGGCACCTCTGCAGCGATGAGCCCTGAAACGTCACCGGTGAGAGCAGCCCGGGACAGCACGGAGCCGCTGGGGGGAAAAGAGAGCTTGACTGGCAGGGCACCTCCTCCAGTAGTGGGGGTGTCTGCTGGGGGGGTGCTGTGTCCTTGGGTAGCTTCTTGCTTTGGCCAAGCCAGTTACAGAATCATGGAGTGATTTGGGTGGGAAGGGACCTTTCGAAGTCATCTGGTCCAACCCCCTGCAGGGAGCAGGGACATCTGCAACTAGAGCAGGTTGCTCAGAGCCCCATCCAACCTCCCCTGGGATGATTCCAGGGATGGGGCAGCCACCACCTCTCGGGGCAACCTGGGCCAGGCTCTCGCCACCCTCAGCAGCAAAAATTTCTCCCTTCTCTCCAGTCTAAATCTCCCTCTTTTAGTTTCAAACCATCCCCCCTTGTCCTGTCCCAACAGGCCCTGCTCCAAAGTCTGTCCCCATCTTTGTGACAGGCCCCTGGAAGCCCTGAAAGGCCCCCAGAAGGTCTCCCCGGAGCCTTCTCTTCTCCAGCTGAACAGCCCCAGGGCTCTCAGCCTTTCCTGGGCACACAGATGCTCCAGGCCCCTCAGCATCTCTGTAGCCTCCACAGGACTCTCTCCAGTAGTTTCTTTTAACTCTTGGACTGGGGAGCCCAGTACTGGTCACAATACTCCAGATGTGTCCTCTCTGGGGCAGAGCAGATGGGGAGGAGAACTTCATGGGCCTTCCTGGCCCCAGGATCACAGGAGTGTCGGAGCTTCCCCTAAACTGGGCACAAAGCGTCTTCATTAGTCCTCTCTCCCCCCGCCTCTTCCAGGTTCTTCAGATGTGAACGGGCTCCTGCCCACTCCCAATGGCAACGGCGAGAACGGCAAAGCCCCGGCCGACGTCGTGGATTTAACACTGGACAGCTCATCATCGGAGGAGGAGGAGGAGGAAGATGAGGAGGAAGATGACGATGATGAGGGACCGCAACGAAAACGACGCTGCTCTTACGAGAAAGGTTTAGTTTCTGCCTGCTGACTGCGGAAGCAGCTGCCGATCTCAGAACAGACAAACTTGAATACTCTGGTGCTTAATAAACTGGAGGAGGGGGAGAACATCCTCTCCCACCTCATCTCCCTCCCTCATCTCCTTTGACTTTCCTGTTCCAAATTAATCATTAAAACGAGAGAAAAAAAATTTAAAAAAGAAAAAAAAAAAAAAAAACCAAAAAAAAAAAAAAAAAAAAAAAAAAAAAAAAAAAAAAAAAAAATACAACAAACCATTGAGCTGCTTCTTGGTTGGAAAACGACCCCACTCAAAGCCTGACCCCGAACTGGAGCCTGAAGCAAGGAAAGTGTCTTAAGCCAGGCGGTCGGAATCCCGAGCTCGCTGCTGCCCTTCGCCGGGACGGATCGGATCGGATCGGGGGAGCTCGCCTGCGGATCCCCAGGACACCCAGCTCCCGCGCATCTCCAAAGCTGTGTGCCGTTTTCTTGTCTTGTTAAATAACCATTCCTTAATTAATCTACAATATTTTGCTGGACGTGTGAGTCCGGGGCAGGGAAGGGGTGGCGGGAGGGCTCGGGAAAGGGGTGGGAGC
>VWZK01011411.1:0-102770 GCA_013396935.1 Baryphthengus martii
TGGCCTGTAGCAGACCTCCACTGTGATATTGCCTTCCCCTGCATTTCCTTTAATGCTAAGCCATAAGCTCTCATACATACGTGTATATCTATACAAATATATACAAAACCAGCATTGAACTCAGCTCCTCAGTGACTATTATGTCACTGTCACCACTGATGCTGTAAATAGATTTCCAGTTGCTGCTGGTTATCATAGAATATTAGTAGTAATTAAGAGAGCTGTAAATGGATAAATTTAATGTATTTGAAGTTCTAGCAAGGGGAAAAGTCGGCTATAAATTTCAGTAAGCACTTTGGTAGTGTGGCTCCTGGCACGCCATACAGGGACTTTTGGAGTGTGCATTGTAATGGCACTTGCCTGTGTCACTGATTATTTAGAAATGGAGTGAGAGATGCAGGCTGTGTTCCTGGCCGGGCAGAAAACAGATTCACCTGAGTCTGAACTTCTTACCAGCTGCCCATGCATATATATAATCTGTAAGCATGATATATTGTGCTAAGTATGTATTTAATTTTTGTGTTGTCAATGTCACTTTGAAACAGAATGAGAGTAAAGTTCTTTCAAAGGCTTTGGGAAAAGCCTGAGTGCAGAATAACATTTGCATTGACTTCTTGGTCCTAAAACTCTAATTAAATTATTGATTATGAAGCTGTCTGCTTTCTTAATAGGTCCTGATGTAACAATTAAAGCAAAGTAAGTAATTAAAAATGAAAAGATTGGTCCACAAGTACAATCTTCAAAAGGTCATTTTCAACTTAATAGTTTTTTGGGTTTTTTTGAAAGAGGAAAGGATAAAACAAATGAGTCATTAGTAAAAAAGCAATTTAGTGTGTTTATATGTGTAATAATGTTCCCATTAGATTTCCACTGGCCGCACAATACCTAAATTAATTAAATACAATAGCTAAATTTGCTTAGTTGATGTTATATTAACACCTCTCTTCCCAGAACAGGCCTCTGTTATGTGCTGCGCTGTAGAAGGTACACAGCTATAGCATGCTTTTACTCCATACAGCTGAGAACCAAGGCAGAAGGCAAAAGTGAGCACAAAATTTCAGTAAAAATATGATATTGTTATTTCACATCATAAACAGGATATTTATTAACAACTTTTCTATAGGCATGAGAAGTAAGGGGGAATTTTTAGAGGCTGATCACATTGATCTGTAGAAGTTTATAGGTGTGAAAGGTAGCAGAGAGGAAAGCACAAAGCTGTTTGCCAGAAAATTTTCAGAAGACCACTTAACACTGTCACCTCTGGCAAAGCAGAAGTGAGAGGTGACACTAGGGGATTTAAGAACTGATTGATAGATAGTTTGGAATCTATAAGTAAAAATAGTCACTCGTAAGCAAGGTACGTAGCCAGGCACTGCTTGCCTTTCCCTGAATGACAAACTGAGTTTTGTATCGAGTATATTCTGTGCTGCAGGCTTCTCTCAAGGTGCTCATCATGTTAGATGAAGTAAAATCAGTCACAGCTTTTGCATCATCTCTGCAATTTAGCTATCGTGTCCTCACAAGCCACAGAAGGAAATACATTTGAGATGAAAGATCTATTACAAATACTTTACCCTCTGCCACAGATCTTTCAGTATAAAATGTCTACCTTACAAATCACTGTAAAAGTAGCTAATTGATGTGATAGTTCATAGATAGGAAGACAGCCTCTTCTGGAGCCTGTTATAAATGTAGTTTGATATCACCATCCTGATGCACATGGAACCCAATGAAAAACTTTGAACCATGGATGTGGACATTTGCTAAGCAAACACCTGCTGTAGTCAGCACCTCTGGTGTGTGTTTGTCTGCACGGCGAAATTCATTAAACCATGGGAGGCAGAATTCTGATAAGTATGTGCATCAAAGAAATGTATGTTAGAGGTATTCGGGAGTAATCTAATATTGTGAGCTTTATAGACATTGAGGGAACTGAGTTCCCATGAACAGTGACTTTGTACAGTAGCGGTAAACGCTTTCTCTGGATAGTAATTGTCATGCTTGCTACAGTTAGATTCTACTTCAGCACATTTGCTCAGAACCAAATCCTATTCTTGATGAGGCAGCGGGGGGAAAAATTACTCTGCCATTCAGGTTGTATGAGAAATAGATACATCTATTAAGTTAAAAGCATTACTTCTTAAATGCTCTTTTCCCTTTCCACAATTAATTGTGGAGTCTTCTTTCCTCGCATATTAATTGAGGAAAGCACATTATGGACATGAACTTCTTATGAAAGATGCTCTTAGTGGATCAGCGTGTCTGCCTCTTCACCTGCATGCCTAAAATGCTCTACTGTGTTATGCTGAAGAAAAGAAGTGGGTATTTTATTACTTTTCCTTTTAATTGGATTCCCCATGAGCTGTTTCTGTGTGCTACTAAGTACAGAGCTGCTGTTCTGTCAGGTTGAAGTAAGGCATCTGGACACGCTCACCTACACAAAATATGTTATGATTAGTTTTCACTTTTCAAATTCTAAGATCATGCTAGACTCTCTAGTCCAAACGTGAACTGTTATATATCAAACCATGTATTCCACTGTCCCTTGCCAGATGTAGCTGTAAGAACTTAGATTTCAGAGGTCTGATGGCGTGGTCATTGTGGCTATGCATTCTCAGAAAGATTTGTTAAAACCAAATGAATCTCAAACCTTAAAAATCAATTTCCTATTTACTACTAATAATATTGTCACTTAAGGAATATATTTTCCGTAAACAGCTTTTCAGTTTGATAAATACTGAATCAAAATGTTGGTGGTGAATCAATCTGTTTATTTCTATAGATTACTCCCTTCTAACTGCTACTATTGATTTATTCTTGTTCTGATTCCCCATAGCCACAGTGGGTGGCTTCTTTAGACTTCCCACTCATGTGTCCTTTTCATAATATCAAAAGAGATACTGTCTGGGAAACAACTTGAAAAGCAGGCAGACCTTTGGGATGACTTCCACAGTGTGTTCAGAAAACTGGAATTTCAGAGCTTGCGAGGTGCTTGCGAAAAAATATTTTCTTGCTGCTTCAAGAAAGCTTAACTAGTCAATTTTAAGTGTCATCTGCAAAATAGTTGAAGGAAAATATGTAGTCTGTCAAATTGGTTTTGAGTAGGATGTTCCATGGAATGTAAATGGATAGTGAAAATTTGCAGTGGTAATTTGTACATCAAACATACAATAGAATTTTTGTAGTATGTATTTAATATACAGCAATAGGAGCGTGTATTCTTCTGTTGTCTTGCAGATGGGGTAATATGACGGTGCAGTAAATGTGAAACTGTCAAAAGTAGCAGTGGCTCTCTTTGTGGAGAACTATCTGTTCTGGTGTCCTGAGAATGCCAAGCATCCCTACTCAGGAGTAATGAATACAGTAAGTTATAGGTTATAAGCGATATGTTTTGTGAAGCAACGACAAGAGCTCTGTCATCGTCACTGTACTGGCCTAGACTTCGCTATTAGCAGGATAGTATTCCAGTCAGTGGTGGGAATTGCTGTGTCATTCCAGTTAACAGCCAGGTTTCCTTGCATTGTAGCATTTTCCGGGGCTCTCCATCTGGAGGCAAGCTTCTCCTCAGAGTGCCAAGGGATCACTTACAGAATTTCCCTAGCATGTTTTCTCCTCCTGTGTTTAATGGTATCTCCTCTGTTTTCTGAGAACAACTAAGGCATGCCTCAAGGATGCATGTTTATCAAAGCAGTCAGTACGCAATTCCTCATCCCTGCCATAAACGTCAACCACACACACTATCTCATGCCAAATCCAGTAATGAGAGCACTAATCCCCTCACAAATATGATGTTTAGATGCTTTGTGTCCTGATTTCCTGGCAGGCTGAGGTCCACTAGCTTCTTTTGAGGAGTGCAGTCTCAGAGCCCCTCTTGACTGTGAGGTGATTTCAGAGCTAGGGCAGAAAAACAAGCTTCAGCAGCAGCAGCATTGTTGCAAGCTCAGATTTCTGGCAATAGCTTGCTGCAGCACTACTGAAATTAATTGTTTCGAGATCTAAATTGTCCTGGCACCAACACAGGAGGAATGAGACACTGCCAAAAAGGTACCATCAGTTGATATCCTGAGAACTGATAGAGTGGCTAGAGTTGGAAGAGATCTTAAAGATCATCTAGTTCCCACTTTCCTGCCATGGGCAGGGACACCTCCCACTAGACCAGGTTGCTCAGAGCCTCATCCAGCTTGGTCTTAAATATTTCCAGGAATGAGGCGTCCACCACTTCTCTGGGCAACCTGTTCCAGTGTCTCACCACCCTCATAGTAAAGGACTACTTCTTAACGTCTAATCTAAATCTACCCTGCTCTAGTTTAAAACCATTGGCCCTTGTCCTGTCACCACATGGCCTTATAAAAAGTCGCTCCCCAGCTTTCCTGAAGGACACCTTCAGGTACTGGAGGCCGCTATAAGTCTCCTCGAAGCCTTCTCTTCTCCAGGCTGGACAGATCCAAGTCCCTCAGCCTGTTCTCATAGAAGAGGTAGGTGCTCCAGCCCTCTGATCATCTTTGTGGCCCTTCTCTGGACCCTCTCCAACAGATGCATGTCCTTCTAGTGTTGGGGGCTCCAGAGCTGGACGCAGTGCTCCAGGTGGGGTCTCACAAGAACAGAGCAGAGGGGCAGACTCCCTTCCCTTGACCTGCTGGCCATGCATTTTTTGATGCAGCCCAGGATACAGTTGGCTTTTGGGCTGCCAGCACACATTGCCGGCTCAGCATGATTTTCAGGACAGAAAGAATTTACTGGTAAACCCTGGTTTTACATTTTATTTGACTTTTAATTTTCTCTAAAAGTAAATATGTGATTAATGCCTTCCTGGTTTTGCTCTTTTGTGGCTCAAGCCCACCTTCTGAGCTTCCAAGTGAGTTTCAGGTTAGTATTTGCAAATGATATTGTTTTACATGCCAGTCTCTTACTCAACTGGTTGTTTCTTTCCCCTCTGTCTCTCCTCAAAAATGTTGTATAGAGAAGCAACAATCTCTGAAAAAAGAACTTGTTTATCACGGGCATATTGGAAAGACTGGGAAAAAAATGATAAGCGAGAACGAAAAATTTAAATGTGACAAAGCCTTTGTATGTGATCTTCCCTCGTCGATGACTAGAATAAATATTAATGGTCCAATTTTCCACCATGGATATGCTCACAGGAACGAGGTACTTGGTGTAAGCTGATATAAATGTACCATAGTCCTGCTTTCAATTGGAATCTCTCCTGCTTTATACCAGGACTTGCTTTAACAAGGAGCCACAAAAGAGCAGGAGTGGTCAGGACTAGAATAAGGCCAGGCAGGACAGTCTATGCACGGCACTCCAAGATCTACCCCTATCCTACTGCCAAACCCATCTCTCTTTCAAGTCCCATCCAGTAATGGCATGAGATATGTTTTAGGAATTGAGATTGAACCTTATGGAGTTAAGTCTGTGACTTGGTGCTTTTTGGAAATGCAGGTAAAGTGTCCATCTGTCTCAGAGCCTGTGCCTTGGGAAGTAGGCAGCCTCTTAACAGATGCCCCTGTGTTAACTCCACTTGCCATTTATTTTCAAGTTTATCTTTCTAATTGTGATGATTACATACTTCCATCATTTTTCTTCTATTTTCAGTGAAAATCTGCATATAATCACACAGTTTGTGTTGATTCTGGCTGTAATACTCTCTTCTTTGGTTACGTAAGATACGGAGCCCTGCATGTGGGAGAGATCATGAACATGCGGAGACACCTTGTCAGACATTTTCTCCCACCAAGCCCCAAATTATCTCTATGGATCTCCTGCAGTGCCACTGTCACAGAGATGGGATGTGGGATAAGTTAAAATAAGACCTTTGGACGTAAGAAACTTGGGTCTTAAGTGCTAATAAGCGTCAGCATATTTGTACTGAGCATAATTTAAGTTTAAAAAAGTGTTGGGGTCATAGGAAATAGGGTAGGAAATGCAAGATGCTTTGGGGAAAGAAGAAATAAAGCAGTTTTATTCTAAGAAAATCTGTGTAACATATTTGTATCATTTTGGTTTAGGGCCAGGGTGGTTTTTTGTGAATTCGGTTCCCTCTAAAATCTTTCCATTTCAGATCTGGAAAATGAATTTTGCAAGATCTGCTATAAATTTGCAGAGTGTTCGCATTTTCGGTTCCCTTTGAATCATGTTATTACCAATCAGCCTCATGTCTGTTCCTCTCTGAATAATGTAGAGCCCCGTGTCTCACACTACCCCCACCCCTCCACAGCAGACATGACTCATGATGCTGCAATTCCACTGGATTCAGAGGTAGGCAGAGGGCTGGCAGTCTCTGATGGGGGATGCCTTTTCCGTCTGGCCGAGGACACCCCACAGCTACTCAACCTTAACAGCACACTTGCACTCTCTGTAAAGTCTTTCCGAGATCTGACAGGAGGGCACGTAACCTCTTTGAAACTTGAGCACATTGTTTTAGAAGAATAAGTGTCCTACTTTAAACAGAGCAGCTTTGCTGTGGCTAAGACTGATATTTTTTTTTTTCTTCATGATGTCCTTTTCTTATTACTTTTCTTTTAGATAAAATCCAAAACTTACTCTTTCTTTGGAGGTTAGGTTATCAACCTAAAATGATAAAGGTATTGTTTTATTATTTGACACTGACTAATAACTGAAAACCCCAGTAAATAGCATCTACTGGTGTAGTGTTCAAAAATGGGTTGGTTTTGTGATGACAGCCCACAAGTGCTTGCTATTTGACTTGGATGTGCTACTTTTGAAAAGCTTGGTTATTAAACAATGAAGCAACTTATATTACTTACTAGTCTCACTCAACATTAGCAAGTGGATTTCATTTCCTAATTAGCATGTAAGGAAATGGATAATAAAGATTTTCCCTAAAAATATGTACTGCTGATTTTTACACCTTTATTCCAAATTTTCTCATTTTTAACCTGCCAAAATGAAATAAATGTCTGTTGAGGGTATGAAAAAAAGTAATTACTTTCCTACTTCTCTAACTTCCTTTTAATTAACTTTTAATGTATGCTGTTACTCAGGGAACATCCCTTAATACTAAATGTGTCTAAACCAGCAAGAAACAGAGATTTAAGTGATTTAGATAAACATCTGTCTAACACAGAGGTGTAAAATCACAGATTCAGAAAAACAGTGGCTTTCTGCCATTATTTGCAGACAAAAAAGCCACCAAAAATGTTTTACTTTTCTATAAATCTTCTTCCCTTCTGTATATGAGCTTAGAGGAAACGATCAGGCCTTCAGGTGCAGATGGATTGCAAGTGCTGTCAAAAAATAATAGAAACTTTCTGAATATCACTGAGTGTTCTATGAGAATCACGAGATTAGCAGAGATTTTTAAAGGAGGATATGTTCATTCTGGTATAAAATTCTTTTTTTTTTGCTTGTTCTAGAGCAACACTTTTTTTCTTATCTTGAGACAAGAAATGGAAAGAAAAGTTACAGTTTCTGTCCATAGTTTCTGCCTACCTGACTATACAATGCTAATCCATACTGGTTTTAAATAATTCTGCTTAGAGCGCTTCTGTCTTTAGCAATTTAGACCAACCTTCTAAAGAAATGTGCAGTAAGAGTGTATTAAAATAATTGCCTGCCATATATTTTCAGCAACATTCAACTGTCAGAAATGGTGTAACAAAAAAAAAAAATTTTGTCAAAATCTCAAGATAGTCGAATCAATAGAGAAACACAATTATTATTGTATATAGTTTTCCAGATGATTATAGAGGTTAAGGATGTGTTACAAACCTAAGCACAAAATCTCTCTTAACATTGTTTGAAAATTGTCTGATAAAAAGGAATTTCATTATAAAACACTGATTGACTCAAATATTTCTGTGGAAATACCTTTATTTTACAAACTTCTCTTATATGCTAGGCAGTGTCCCAATGAAAATTTTCTTCATGCCCATGGAATAAGCAGGGAGTTTTCAGTTCTGGAACCCCCAAAAGAACTTTTGATGTTGGCAGAGCACAGACCTTGGAGTCCGCCGAGAGTTGCTCTGCTGCTGAAGTCCTGGGAAGTCCAAGTATGTTTGGCCAGAATTGGTACGGTCAAAAAATTTATCATAAACAGAAATTTGAATCCTCATATCTTGTATTAGAGGCTTAAAATGAGCCAATTGCTACTCTCTGGCTTCAGTAATTCAGCTGGTTGTAGAACATGCCTGACTTTCAGGTCATCATGTAGTCCTCCTTACAGTGGTGGTATCAGAGCTCAGAAGTGTCATGTGTGACAGCTGGGGTACTTCAAAATTCATAGTGGATATTCCACACAGGGGAAATACCGTTTCTGAGAGAGACACATCTATGTTTTCTACCCTAATTTTGGATCTCTGAACAACAGTAAGGACATACTTCCTCAGAGGAAGTGGTTTTTTAATAATCAAGCACATTTCTGAGATTCTGAAAAAAACAAACACCAAAACCACTTCCTGCTTGGATTAGGATGAAAAATCAATAGTTTGAAAACTTTCTACCTATCAATATTGTTGTGTGAAGTGTGTTTGTTTGTGGGGGGGGGTGAACTTAATAAGAGAAAGGTCCTCTTGTGTTCTAGCCAGTCCTCAGAGATCAGAGGGGCTAGGGACAGCTGAACTGCTCTCTTAATAGGTACACCAATTAAGATGTGTCGCTATAGGTCCGGCTCCAGACCACACTTAGGTCCGGTCAGTAGTCAAGATTCACAAATAGCTTATTCACTGCGTCTATATGTCCAACACCAGGTTCATGGACAGCCTGTATGCTGTAGGTCCGGTTCCCTGAGAGGGAGCAGTTGGATGCACAAATAGCACAGTTTTCCCATGATTATGGGTCCGATCCTAGATGCACAAACAGTTTATTATGCTGTAGGTCTGGTTGCATTCGCTAGAAGCAAATCAGATTCACAAATAACAGTTTATTTTCACTTGCAACATACAAAGATTGTTTAAGATTGCCAGTGATATATACACTAAGCTGCGGATATCATTATATAGCTCAAAATACAAATAATTTCCTGGGGTAAACAAACAAACAAATATGCATGCGCTCAGCATAGCTGAGGCACAAGTCTTACCAAAAGTGTCCGTTTGGGGCAGGGAGTGTGTGTGTGTATGTGTCGTGTGCGAGGAGGACAAACCTGTCAGTCTATCCTGAGGGTTTAATGTTGAATTCTCGTCCCACACTGAAATAGGGCCAACATTTATACTTCAGTTTCCTATTAATGTGCAAAGCATGGGGATGTGACTGTAGGCAAACTCTTACCTGTGCTTATCAGATGCACAGAACATCTCTTGATGGGCTTTCCAATCTTGATCGCTTCTGCCGGAAACAGGCCATTTTCGCATTCCCTTCTGCCGGGAACAGTTAACTGCTGAGATAAGCCGGAGAATGGGAATCTGGACCACACCTGGTCTCACTTCACATTCAGTGTCAGCACAACACGGACCACCGGATCTTCATCCCGCCTCAGTGTCTGCTTTAGATACTAGATGCTTATCAACAGTGATGAGTTTCAATGGTTTGTACTTTCTTCTTCCAACAAACACCTGGATAAATTCTCTGTTCTGCAAAACCAAACTGTCATGTCTCCAGAATTTTGAACTGTCTCCTTCAATGATTTTGATTAATTTTTGAATTTCTAAAAATATACTTAAATCTAAACTTGACAAGATTTTAAAATATAAAGACATCTTGACTCACTAAGCCAAAACTTTTCAAAAGGTGATTATCAACAGTGATGATATTTATTTTACCAAATTCATGTCAGTTGATTTCTTTAAAATGATCTGTTTCTCGTGTCAGGTTTACTGTTAGAAAAAGTCCATTTCCTGCCAACAAACATATCATCAATTCCTACCTCACTTTTTTTCTAGTTGGCAACACTTTTATTAACAACAGGAGATGAATGAAAACATGAAAGAAATCATAAATGCGAGTACAATCAGGCCTGGGCGTTGGATGTTCAGGACTGTTCTCACGTGAAAGCTCTGGAATGACCATATGTTCTGATCTCCTCTGGCTGGCTGGGACTGCACTCATTATCTCCTATGTAAAATCAATGCGCTGATGAGAAGCATCACACGAGTGACAAGTGTCACTCTCAGTGCCCAGCAATGTGGGTGTACCCTGACTTATGAGGAGCTTTCTCTGGATGTTTTATATTGCAGCTGAGGGGCTACAATCATCTTTTGCCAGACTCTCTGCTACCTTCTCTCCTTATTGTGTGGATCCTATCACACTAAAGCCGACATACTGCTGTGAGCAAAAGCAGTCAGAATTGTATATGTGATGGCTTCAGGACAATAAAAGTTAGGTAGACCTCACTTCATTCTGTCAGTATTATTGAATTGAGAAAAGGGCTCTGGGTAGAAAGAAAGGGAGGATGGCAGTGTAGGGTAGAAGGATCATGTTTTACTTCCATATCAGGTAACTATGAGCAGTGTAGGTTAACAATGAGAACGATAAAGTCATGTATAAATGTGAAATATGTAGTAAAGAAAGATGGAAGTACAAGTAGTGAGAGAAGAGAAAGCAGTGGTGTCAGGAGGAATAGAGGATAAAAGAACTTAAGGAAAAGAAATGGCAAACGAAATACCAGGACATATTATATATTTTTGGTATCTGTTTTCTGCTTGGAAGCTTCTACCAAATAAAAGTCTCTGTAATAGTGATTGATTTGTAATCTCTAGTGTCATTGGCTTCACTTCCCCCCAAAGCCATCTGGAGGCTGTTTGTAGACAGCCCATTGAAAAGTATGAATTGCAGAAAAAAAATTCTGCCTGTCAGAAAGAGATTGGTAATCGATTCCCTTCCTGCCAGGCCAGGCAGCTCCACTCTATTCACATTCACTGTCTGGTATCCTGTCTGCAAAAAGCCATCAGAGATGGTACCCAGGGAGGAGCACAATCATACCAGGGATTACAAATCAATCATTCCCATTGTTGCTGGAGCCTGCCCTTGAACACTGAAGACAGACAACTTGTCTTCCACTCGATAATTTAGTTGTTTTTAAGGATGAACAGAAAATGAGATGGCTTTTCAAGACTGACTGCTGTCTCTGGGCTGATGGTGCCCAGGGAGGCCCATGTCCAGCTGAAGAGTACATAAGCAGCAGGAGTGCAGCCAGGCTGCCCAGGGCACGGGAGTGGTAGGACAGATGCAACTGCAGGACTCATTATTTTCAAAGCCTGTGCCTTCCTGTATTTTCTCACGTTTTTACCTATCCAAGGAGCTGCGCAGACAGTCCTGTCTGCACTGCATGATGCATCTCTCCCCTTGCCTGCCACCTTCACTGCTTACCCAGGCAGCCCCCACCACACCTCCTTTCTAGCAAATGCAAGAACCTGGGGGCCTGGCCCTGAGCAGGATCTATTCTGGGGCTTTCCCCTGAATCCTGTGGTGGTGAAGGAAGAGGGACAGGCAACTGGAGGGACAGGCAGCTCTGACCCACGCTGGCTGTTGTTGCCTTCCAGCTCTGTGCATTTGTGTTTTTCCCCAAGCCCAAGAAAGAGATGTGGCTGGAGGATGGCTTTATACAGCTCTCCTTGGTCCTAGCCATGGCCAGAGGGCAGTTCTGGGGACTTAGAGGAAAGATGGGAACAATCTTTTTAGCGAGGCCTGTTATGACAGGACAAGGGGTAAATTAAAAAAAAAGGGAGATTTAGACTAGATATAAAGAAATTTTTTACATTGACAGTGGTGAGACACTGGCCCAGGTTGCCCAGAGAGGTAATAGCTGCCCCATCCCTGAAGACATTCCAGGTGAGGTTGGATGGGGCGCTAAGCAACTTGCTGTAATTGCAGATGTCCCTGCTTACTGCAGAAGGGTCCCTTCCAACCCAAACCATTCTATGATTCTATGATTTTGAGAAGTGTGCCCTGTCTCTCAGAAGTATGAACAGAAAAAGCTGGGACCTGTTCATACCGAAGAAGGGCAGTACTGGAGGAGGTTTCTCAGTAGTAGTATCCTCAGACAACAGAGCAAGGTTGTGGGAGCAGGAGAAAACAGTCCCAAACTGAAAACCCAGAGGAGAAAAGCTCTGGGGCAACGTGCCAGAGCCCTTGCAGCAAGAGGCAGGACAGTCCCAGGTGTGCGCACTTCCCTCCTGTTTTGAGGCCATGATGACAAATACGGGCCTTCAGCAGCAGCTGAGGAAGATGAGGTTGAGGTAATTGGTTAGTTATTGTCCTTGCACCCTGATGTGATGCACTAAGGTGGGATACAGGCATTTAGCAGATGCTATGTAGCTGCACCGTACATGTTGCCCCGGACCACAAAAAGTGAGTGCGGTCAAGCACGGCCACGCGTGATGGCAGCAGGCTGCAGGTGCCAGGGTGGACATGTCCCACTGCCACACAGCTCAGGCAAGATCCTCTCAGCACTCCTGTTAGGGATACAAAAGGAATAAATAGAAATGTAAAAGAGGAATTACTAAAATTGTCCCTTGATAACTAAATGGTTGATCATAAATCGAAGTGTCTATGCAAATGAAGTAAATAATTAAAAACTCCAAGAACAGCACTGACTAGGTGGTTGATGGCTGGCAATTATAAAAGCTGAATTTTTAATATGCATACATCTAAGGAGACAGTAAAAATTAGCTCCTAGACTAATGGACTTGCCTTTCTTCCAAGGCAGAATTTTAATGAGAGCATTATTTATAGCAGAGCCCAAGAACTAGCATTTTCTTGCATAGTCTTATTTCTTCTTTGCTGACACTTTATTCATTAACCTCTGAACTTCTTTAAAGAAGACTAATACCCTACACAGTGGAGGGCAAAGATCACCTTGATCCCCTGAAACTAGTCATGGGTTATATTTTGTTAAGAGAGCTACGTCTTCTAGCAAGTAACGTTTATAAAAGCCTGTTGGTGATGTGTCCTTATTTTAAGCTGGTTTGTGAGTCATATATTTGCAGTTCAGTTCACTGAAGAGAAAATGAACGTAGTGTGATATCTCACAGTGCAATGCTTCTTGTGCCATATTGTCTTGTACAGTGGGTAGATCTACATCCCGATGAGACCTGAGAGGCTACTCTGGCCGCTTATTCTTACTGTGGAGAAGAGGTTCTTCACATGTGGCTTGAAGACATGCAAGGGCACAGATTTATGTTGGTGCTCAGATGCTCACTCTGCCTCGTCATTACAGTGACCCTGTTGCAGAACAGCACAGCTCGCATAGCGGGCAGATCCCTGCAACAGTTGAGGATCTCAAACCCATCCAGCCTCTGCTGGGGAGCATCTTCTGGCTGGAAGGGGAATCCAGGAGGACACAAGCCTGGCAGAGCTAGCTGCAAGCAAAACCAAAGTGCTTTGGTTGAGATTTCAGAATTTTATTTGAAAATGTACAGAAATGGAAAGCAAATTATGGGCCATTTGCATTTAAAGGGCTTGGCGTGTTTTCCTTTTCAGCTTCTTTTTGTTCAATTCATATCTTTTCTTAATTAAAAAAAAAATCCTTACTTGTCTGACTTTCAATAATCAGGAAAGATCTGGCTTAAATTGAAAAACTGCAAAACCAATAAAATTACTGACGGAGCTCTACTTCTCAGATCTAGAAATAACTACTTACACTGTCCCTAGTGATGAAGGAGAGACAGGAAAAGAGAATGAGCAAAAAAGAAAATAATGTTATATAATTTGAGGGGCTTTATGATCAAATCATACTAAAAGCATAATTTAAAAAAAAAAAAATAAATTTACATTTCTCATTAAAAAAAAAAAAAGATATTTTCTGAAAAGACAAAGTTTTTAGTTGTCTTTCATTCATTACTAACAGAAATCACATGGTTGAAAATTTTGACCTGCAAAACATATATAATAGGCCGAGAGTCATGCTGAGTGCTCACTGTGTCTGAGAAATGGAATGAAATTTGGTTTTGTCCTGCTCTGCTTAACCGTAGCGTTAGGATTCCTCCCACAGCTTTCAGCCCCATATACCAGCGCAGTTCCTTTTGTTCACGTTATAAAATGGGCACTAATTCCATTCTCACTGGAGAGTTAGACCTCAACAGAGGCTTCATCCATTCCAGGGTGTAAAATGCTGTGTAAGTAGTGCTTTTTATTTATGACAGTTCTTAGAACAATGTTCTTGAAGCTTGAATGTTCAGATGATTGAACACTGCAAAGATTGCTACATGAGGAGTAGCATTTAATTTGGTAGATGCCTGAACATTGTTATGGAGAAGAATTGTTGATGTGCATGTCTAACGCAGATAATTTTTTCCTGAATTAATTTTTAAAACTCCTTGGTTTTTGACAGTAATACCTACTTTGAAATATGTCTATATATCTTAGGAAGTTATCAGATCTGTATCTGACTCAGGTGCCCTTTCATCTTGCTGGGTGCACAACACTCCAAAATAGAAGAGAGCTTGGGGATGTTTTTAGCTTTCCATCACTAGAACTCCAGGCAGGTTTGAGATGCTGAGCCCAAGACTTTTGAAGGATATGAAAAGTGAGTGGACATTTGTACACATAATGAGACCATACAATATGTCAAAACCAGCATGTATTTCGTGTATTTTTTTTATATGGATAGCAAGTTTAGACCTGAGATAGCGAAGTAATGTTTATGGACAGCATAACCACCTATTCCAAAAGAGAATATTCTGCAGAAGTAGCTGGATTTCTGTGCAACTGGACTGGGAAATTGGAGTGGATATACTGGGGCACAACACTTCCCATGCTCTGGGAAGCTTCAGCTGACATAGAAAGAACTCTCTTACCCAATGTTAGTAAGTAGTGCGGAGGTGACCTGGAAAATGACTGTGAACCTTTGACTGTGAATTAGTGACTATTGTCTTGGTCATTGCACTTTGCTGTCATTTGCTGTCTGTGTGAAGTGTATCAGCACTTTTTGCTTGTCATTTTAGAAGAACATCCACTGGGCTAATAAACCAGCCAACATGGCATTGCAGTGCCGTAGGAAATCTCTGAACTGAACTTCCAAAGTACTCTGTTCTTTCATTCTCTGCCCTAGTACTGCTAGTATAACTATATGTATACTGTGTCTGAATACAAAACTTTTCCACTAAGCCCACTAGACATACCCTAGTTTGCATTTTTTTCCTCTCAGTCTTTCTTCCCTGCTCTCGGGTATTTCCCGAAAATGTACTTATTTCATTCTTTATACAAAATTCCACAGAAATTTGAGCTTCCCTAGACTCTGTGAAAATCCTGACCATTTTATCTAATGAAGGGTGAGAAAGAATCAACATTTTTCATTGCAGTTAATAGAGAGCTTCAGAAAACTAAACTTTGTAGGTGCTCCCTTCCATGTATGGTTAGTTCAAATCCTTGTGGGTTTCTCAGGCTTGAATATTCTCCCAGAAATGACAGCAGCCCCCACAGTCGTTGTTAGTCCATGCAGAAAGCCCCATGCCTTTGTACACAGCTCTTGGTGGGGTACGCTATGAATCCAGGTTCAGTGCCTGCCAGCTGTATTGGCAGCCCCTTCAATAGCTCTGTATTCTGTGGCTCGGTTCTTTATTGCCTGCAGGTTCACTGGTTTTAGGGGCTCCTGCTATATAAGGGATTGTCCCTGAGCCCAAAGTTGTCCCCTAGCCTAGCACAACTTCTGTGTGGACTTGCTGTTTCAGCAGTAGCACACACAGATTTTATTGAACACATCCCGTTCCCCAAGATTATCTCCAGAGAAGACCTTGCAAAAAGGATCTGGGAAGCAAAAACCTGAGAGATCTCTACCCAACCGAGGCTCTTTGCTGTACCCAGACGTGGTTTCTTTGTGAAGTCCTTTCACCCACTAGTCCATCGAGACACTGGGTGAAAGCCAATCTGCTCCCATTTGAATTGGGGGTTTTTCAAATTGTCTGCTGCATTTTATTTCTACTCTGATTATTACATTTTTATTCATTCTGTCTTGAAAGTCTCATTGTCTATTGTAATTGCATGTCCCTATGTTTGTTTGTTCCCTGTGAGGACCTTGTTTACTTAGAAATATCAAATATGTTACAGAATAAGTAGAAGTATAGAGATTTCCTTTTACCCTCAATCAACTGAAGACTTGGCAGCTACGGGGTCCAAATCATCAGGTATATGAGGAAAGAAAACATAATGGCCAAGAAAAATAAAGAAGTGACTTTGTATCTTGTAAAATGCTGCAAACAGAAACATTTCATGTTCCCCCCTCCCCCCGCCCCTGTCAATGTGTAAGCATTCAACAACAAATCTACACCACCCAATGGTGAGTGGGTCTCTTTCTTCATTTTAATCTACACACCTCATCGTGATGGCAGGAGAGTGGCACTGTCGGGAAAATGGAATGATTTTTACCAGGATTGCATTGCAGCTGCCCCACACCGCCCTCTTTCACCAAATAAATTCATGGGGGCTTTGTGGCTATAATTTTACTTCTTCTGGAGTCTGAATGCAGACATTCGTTTTCTCCTTTGCTGCCTTGTACTCCTCCCCGGCTGCTCCTTCCATCACATTGCTGGAGGCTGTGGTGTTCTCTCATTTGCTTTGCATTTTAATTTCATGGGGCTTTGCCATAATGCTGTGGCTTCTCAACATGGGAGGGTTACCTGCCATTCCCAGGGCAAAGGAGGTACGAAGGAAAAAAGTCCCAATATCAGCTTCAGAGTCACAATGGTCTGTGTTAGAAACCCATCTATTCAATCACTGCACTGAACACAGGCAGATTTTCATCAAAAGAAGCTCCCAGAGGGGTTACTTACTTTGAAGGAAATACATTAATTAAAGCATTCTGCAAAATAGTGGATGAAGAAATGCATAACATTTCAGCTAGATTTTATGCTATCCTGAGCACTTTTTTGACCTTCATCTCCAAACTGTAAATGAAAATGCAGTTTTGAAAGCCTTTGTACGTAGCGGTAGCACAACTTGATTGTTTCCTCTGCAGTTCTTCCTGGAAAAAAGAAATAAGGCAGCAAAAAAATGTTGTTACCATATTTTCGGCTGAAGTGGTTTAGAACCCAGGCAGACTAACATTAACAAATGATGATAATTAGGCTTGATTTGCATATTAAAATTGTCTTAATTAAACACCGATTCTGTAAACGTTTAAAGGCTGCAATCGATCTTTTGCAGGCTCTCTTGATTATTTATATGATCTAATAAAGGCTGGAGGCTTTGTTAATGAGACCTCTATTTCCGAACTTGTATGTGTCAATGAGTTTATTTCACTGACAATTACAGCGCAGTCTCCCATTACTAACTCACAAAAGCGGGATGCTGGAATGCTTTTGTCTGAGACTCACATAGATGATAGAACTCCTTTAATTTGGAACCTGCTGTTTACATTTTCTTTCTGCTCAGATAGGGGCCGCTGTCACAACCTTGACTACAAAAAAAATCCCGGGAAAGGTACTTCATGGGAAGTTTCTATCAATGGAAATGGAAATGAAAACTCAAGCTTGCAGTGTCCTGTGAGCTGTTTGAATAATGGAGCTAATATTTATACAGCGTTGAGCTTAATCTTAATACATTTGAATCATAGAGTCATAGAATGGCTAGGGTTGGGAGGGACCTTAGAGATCATCTAGTTCCAACACCCCTGCATAGGCAGGTTACTCGGGGCCTCAACCAACCTGGCCTCAAACACTTCCAGGGATCGGGCAGCCACAACTTCCTTCGGCAACCTGCTCCAGCATCTCACCACCCTCACAAGAAAGAATTTTTTCCTAATGTCTAACCTAAATCTCCCCTCTTCTGGTCTGTAACCATTTCCCCTTGTCCTCTCACTATGCACCCGTGTAAAAAGCCCTACCCCAGCTTTCTTACAGGCCCCCTTCAGATATTGAGAAGCTGCTATAAGGTCACCTCGGAGCCTCCTCTTCTCTAGGCTGAACAACCCCAACATGCTCAGCCTGTCCTTATAGGGGAGGTGGTCCAGTCCTCTGATCATTTTAGTTGCTCTCCTCTGGACATGTTACAGGATCTCTGTGCCCTTCTTATGTTGGGGACTCTGGAACTGGACACGGTACTCCAAGTGGGGTCTCAAAAGTGCAGAGTAGAGGGGGAGAATCACCTCCCTCGACCGACTGTCTATGCTTCTTTTGATGCAGCCCAGGACACGGCTTTCTGGGCTGCAAGCGCACACTAACAGCTCATGTTAATCTTCTGGTCCACCAACATCCCCAAGGCCTTCTCCTCAGGGTTGTCCTCAATCCTTTCTCCTCCCAGTCTGTATACGTGCATGAGATTGCCTCAACCCAGGTGCAGAACCTTGTACTTGGCCTTGTTGAACTTCATGCAGTTTGCACGACCCCACTTCTCAAGCCTGTCAAGGTCCCTGTGGATGGCATCCCTTCCCTCCAGTGTGTTGACTTCACCACACAGTTTGATGTCATCAGCAAACTTACTGAGGGTGCGCTCAATTCCACTGTCCATGTTGCCGACAAAGATGTTAAATAGCACTGGTCCAAGCTGAGGAACACCACTCGTGACACATCTCCATTTGGACACTGAGCCATTGATCACAACAGGAGTGGTCCATCCATTGAATCCGTATCGTTCCAGTTTAGAGATCAGAATGTCGTGCAGGACAGTGTCGAATGCTTTGCACAGGTCCAGGTAGATGATGTCTGTTGCTCTGCCTTTGTCCACTGAGGCTGTGACCCCATCGTAAAAGACCACCAAACTAGTTAGGCAGGACTTACCCTTGGTGAAGTCGTGTTGGCTGTCACCAATCACCCCTTTATTATCTGCTTACCTTAGCAGAGTCTTCAGGAGGATCTGCTCCGTGATCTTGCCAGGCACAGAGGTGAGACTGACTGGCCTGTAGTTCCCTGGGTCTTCTCTTTTTCCGTTGTTGAAAATGGGGGTTATGTTTCCCCTTTTCCAGTCAGTGAGAACGTCACCAGACTGCCATGTCTTTTCAAATATGATGGACGGTGGCTTTGCAACTTCATCCACCAGCTCTTTCAGGAGCCATGGGTTAATCCCATCCGATCCCATGGACTTGTTCACCTTTAGGTTCTTTAGGTGGTCTCGAACCTACTCTTCATCTACGGTGGGGGGATCTTCCATTTCCCAGTCCCTGCCTTGGGCCTCTGTAACATGGAGGGTGTGACCAGAGTCCTTGCTGGTGAAGACAGAAGTGAAGTAGTTATTAAGTACCTCAGCCTTGTCTTCATCTTGGGTGACCAGCTCTTCCATTTCCTTCTGGAGTGGGCCTACATTTTCCCTAGTTTTCTTGTTGTCATTGACGTTATCTACAGAAATTTTTCTTGTTGTCCTTAACCCACCTTGCTAGATCCTATTCTCTCAGTTAGGATTTCCTAACCTGATCCCTTGCTTCTCTGACTGCTTCTCTATATTTCTCCCAGGTCATCTGTCCTTGCTTCCATTCTCTGTAAGCTCTTTTTTTCACCCCTAAGTGTGTCCAGGAGTTCCTTGCTCATCCATGCAGGCCTCCTGGCACTTCTGCCTGCCTTCCTCTTCATTGGAACACATTGGTCCTGGGATTTCAGGAGATGATCCTTAAAAAGGACCAGCTTTCCTGGGCTCCCTTCCCATCCATGGCTTAGTCCCATTGTACCCTACTAAGCAGATCTTTGAAGAGCCTAAAGTCTGCCCTTTTAAAATCAAGTGCTATCAGCATACTTTGCACTTTCTCACTGCACTTGAATTCTACAGTGTCATGGTCGCTGTAGCCTAGTCTCCTATTAAGTTTTACATCACTCACCAGCCTGTCTCTGTTGGTGAGTACAAGGTTTAGCAAAGCTCACTTTGTGGTCAGTTCCTCTACCATTTGGAGGAGAAAGTTGTCATCAATGCACTCCAGGAACTTCCTGGAATACTGGTGCTTTGCTATGTTGTCCCTCCAGCAGATGTCAGGGTGAAGTCCCCCATGAGGACCATGTCTTGAGAGTGCAAAGCAGATTTTATCTGCTTAAAGAGGGCCTCATCCACATGGTCATGCTGGTTGGGTGTCCTGTAGCAGACCCCCACTATGATATCGCTTGCCACTAACTTCCCTTTAATTCTGACCCATAGGGTCTCTGTCATTTCCTCATCCATCCCCAGGTGAAGCTCCAGCTGGTCATTGATGTAAAGGGCAACACCCTCTCCTCTTTTGCCCTTCCTGTCCTTCCTAAATAGTTTGTACCCAGCCATCTCCGCACTCCAGTCATGGAAGCCATCTCACCACGTCTCGGTGATGATACCAATAATATCATAGCCCTGAAGGCAGGCAGACGTCTAACTCCTCTTGTTTATTTCCCATGCTTCGTGCATTAGCATAGAGGCATTTGAGATGTGCCCCCTTCAAAGCAGTCTTACTGGCAGGGTTTATATCTACCCGTACACATGCTTTCCTGTTGATGTGCGATACTTTTCCAGGCTCAGAGCGTCTCTTGGTGGTTCTGGCCTCAGCGTGATGGGTGTGGGGTGAACTAGTTTAAAGCCCTCCTAACTAAGTTGGCCAGACTCTGGCCAAAGAATCTTTCCTCCTTCTCTGACAGGTGGACCCCATCAGCCCTCCGCAGACCAGGTTTATCAAAAAGAGCTTTATGGTCGAGGTAGCCGAAGCCCTGATTATGGCACCACTCCTTCAGTTTGGTCACAATTCTAATCCTGGCAGCTCCAACAGGATGAACTTGGTAAGAAACTTTTTTTAATTGAAGAGGTAATGTAATCATGCTGTAGTTTTACAAGAGGTCTTTGAAAAGGCTTCCATGAGTTTTACTTCTCTTCAGTATCTCTACAGTCTTGTGCCATCATGTGAGCATCTAGGAAAATGGTGCTAAAACAGATTTAAAGCTCTTGCTTCTCAAGTGCTAAGTGTTTTTATCCCGCTTGCCCCAAATAACCTTGTTAGCACCAGACAAAAACATTTTGGGGAAGGTGCTCATATTCACATTTTTTCAGTATTTTTATTGTTTGACTTACCATCTTGCACATGATGGACTATGTATTTATGTATATATGGATGTATGTATTTATAACTTATGATGACGTTTGTTGTGAGATATTCCCAGTAAAGATTTTCTGGTTTCAGCCCTCTACGTGTGCTGCTTTGAAGGTTGCATACTCTCTAGTCTTTTAAGTCCAGTCACCAGACACAGTACCAGTATTGATGGATTAAAAACCATGTTTATTCCCATTTCATTTCCATCATTAAGTTTATTGGGAAATATTAACAAGCTAAACCACTAGAGTGTATTTTTAATGATTAAAATAATTTTTCTGTGAAACGACCAATAAAGTCTATAAAGCGGGTGGGACTTTCTAAATTGGTGTTTTGTCTAATTCTTTTCCCACTGAGACTGAATGCAGGTTTCTACAGGGAACAGTGCTATATTGAAAGAGTAATACTGATAATCTTTAGAGTGAGATTCACAAAGGTACTTCCAATGTATAACAGAAGTCAGAAGGATGTGTTTACGCATCCTCTGATCTGAGCATAAGCATATTTCTTAGCATAGGGTAATTTCATATGCAGTGAAACTTCACATCATGTGGAAATTTTTTTCTAGCAAAGGCATTATCAAATACCCCTAGTCTGTGGTGAAACTGGAAATAGTTTTGTTGTTAGCTTCAGTAGGCCCCAGATCTGTTTTATTTAGTGATATGTCCTTGTGGTAGTGTAAGGCAGTGAGAAAAAAGGCTGATGCCTTTTCACGTGATATCTGTATTTCAGCTAAACAAGGGGCCAAAGATATCTAAGGCTCATAACATACAAAGCGTGCAAGTTTATGAGACAAAGTATGCCTGTTGTAAATGGAATGGCAGTTAACCATATTATTGAGATACTGGAATAGTAGTTAAGTATTTGTGCTTTGAATGCTAAATGAAACTTAGACATCCAGCAGATTTACTAAAATATATAACTACTTCCATTATTACTCAGACCTTCCTCTTTACTTTTTCCCTTCTCTTAGAAATATCACTTTTGAGAATATTAACGTGAATTTGAATACTTTCAGAATTCTCAATTTGAAATTGCAGAAGATAAGGAATATTTCTGATAGGCATTTACAATAATTTTTTTCTTTTACTCAGAATATGTAGGCAGTGTTATCAAACTCTGGTCCGCATGAGTTGATGTCTCAAACATTGTGTGAGGAACACTCTGACCTGAATGAGCTGATAGGAGAAATAGCTTTGTAGTTAGAACAGGGGACAAAATATGCCAGCTAAGGTGGGAGTGAGATACATCAGAACATAAGTGGCCTTGTCCAGGGGGACAAGGCCAAGTTTTCATATGTGTTGCCTACCAGGCAAAGTGGTAATAAAATACAGGGTCTCTGTGACCACCAAACCAAGTAGTGGAAGGGATTAATGCTACCTTTTCCCCTCTCATGCATATGAGGATATGAGGAACAAGGAACTGTAGTTACCAAGTAGTTACCACCTGTGTATGCTTCCTATGTAAATTAACACTGCCCCTCTACACTTCCCATGCAAATTTAGGGGTACATCAAGTGATACTCCTATTAGCAGGGAATCAAAAAGAACTTGAGTACACTAGCAGGTGTACACCCCCCAACCAAAGACTGTCAAGGAATGGACCAGGCGAGATGTCACTGGAACCCCTGGGTGGTGATCCAATACTTTGCATACTTTCACTCTCATCTCCTCTCTCTCCCCTTTCTCTCCTCTTTCCCTTCTCTTTCCTTTAAGTACATCATATATAATTTTAGCAGTTGTTATAGTTCAGGGGATTTAGAATTAAACTTTGATTTTATTTCATGGACCTATGATGTAAGTCTCCTTAATTTAACACAAGCGAATTACTGAATCTGCATCACTTCCTTCTTTCCCCTCACCTTGACTGAGCGGGACATAACAAGCATATGCAAGATCTGATGTATAGAGTCCATGGATCTCACATTTTTAAGATGATTTCAGTGTTTTCTCCTCTTCCACTGGTGTTTTCTGTTGTGGGTTTTTTTTTTTCAGATTTTGAATTCTACAGACTTTTATAAGTGAAACTTAGTTTTTCTGGGTTTGTTTTGTGTGGTTTGTTTGGGTTCGTGTTTTGGTTTTTTGAGGGTTTTTAGGTTTTGGTTGGTTGGTTGGTTGGTTGTGGTTTTTTTTTTAACTTCAGTGACATTTTTTCCAGTGAATAACTTATTCAGGTCAGCGATACCATTACTCCCAATGTAGCAGATGATGGTGAGCAAGTGATGTGCTTTCCATTTCCATTCAGATCCTGGTTTCTTTGCCAGGACCCCTTCTTTAGGAACTACTCAATCATTTCTTGGTGGTTAATGGAGAAAACAGAGATCGAAGAAGACCCGACTTCAAGAGTGCGATTCAGCAGTTGCAGGTGAACAGAAGAGAACTGCAGACATGTTCTGTTAAGTTTGCCCTGCTTTGTTTTTCTCATTTGGGTATTTTCCTCTGTGCATCTGCTGTTTTATATTTGGATGAGGTGCATTTGATGCATAGTGACTGCCAGAATAAAATTCACAGTGTGAATGCAGGAGGCTTACAAATTCATTTCCTCCTCTTGAAGTAAACACTCTCCAAATGGCTGCCAGACAAGTAATAAATAACATTGAGCTTATTGGCTTACTCTTGTTCTCTTGATTTATACTGACTCTTTGAAGGGAAGAAATTCTTAAACTTTTTTTTTTAATGTTTTTAAACTTTTGGGCCACCTCATTTGTATTCTTTAATAATCACAGTTGTGTGTGTACCTGGTTTTGCCTCTATACTGTCTTTTTCAGTTAAAAACACAGTATTTCCTTTCTTTTGCTAGGAGAAATAACCAATGTTTTGGTATGAATTCACATAAGGCAACAGTTTGGCATTTGGGCTAAAATTGAGCTTCAGGTTTTAAGGGCACTAAAATCCTTCAGACTGATGCTCACTTTCTCATCATCAGGTAAGATCAGAAGTGCATTGTGTTGCTTTGCTCCGTTGCTGATTTCTTAAGACTTCAGTTACAGGAGCAGACTCAGATTAGCAAGTGCAGAAACACAACATGAAGATGCTAAAGACAGTATATGCGAGTGGTAGATTCAGAAATGATGTTCAATTTTGAACAGAGGAAAAGTGAAAACCTTCCAAGCAGGAAACTTAAGTTTCAAACCCTCTACCTTTAAAAGTGGGAACGAAGAAAGAATTTCCCATGTGACCCTCTCACTTTTTCTCATATATAGTTAAACTATGTATTTATTGTTTTATTCTGCTTTCATGTCACTTCATTCCCAAAGTCAGTAAAAATTCTTTTATATTTCTTTTCTGTGCTTTCACTGCACTCATAACTTTTCTAGTTGTATTCCACTAGCAACTTCCACTTATTTATAATTCTTTTTTTAAAATCTTTTTTACATTAAAGCGATAGAGCTCATAATGGTTAATGTTAGACAATCCTACTAGGTTTCTTTCAGTTATGCTCCTGAAAACAGTTGGTGTATTTTGCAAAGTATTGGAATACCAAGTTAATTTAAAGTAAACCCTGGTTAGGTAAAAATGGGCTGCCTAATTCTGTGGAGCAAAAAGCCATATCCTGACCTGAGAAGTCTGCAGTTAATGGGGTTCAGCATACAGGATTTCCCTGGCCATCCCTGCTCTTGTATCACTGATGCTTCACTGGCTGGAACACATGTTCTCCAGGAGTTATGTTGGACAGGAGGAATGCAATTACTGGATTTGGTCATTTTTGGTACTGACAGGGTGATGTATGTTCACGTGCCTTACGAATCCTTATTAAGATGCTGTAGCTTCTGTTAGTGAAGCCATCTGCCAACATCAACCAGGGAAATAATACACAGGTCTGATTTTAGTGAAAGAATTTCAATATCTTGGAGATATATTTTTTTCTATTTATTTTCTTTTAAAGGAACTATAGGTTAAGCAAAGAAATTTCCCCTCTGCTTCCCTAGATGGCCTTTTGTAGCCATGCAGGTGAAGCTGTGCTCATGTGTGATGTCTCCAAGCAGAGATTACTTTTCTCTCACTTCACAGAAGCAGGTACAAGAAGATATCTGCTCGCAATAAAATCTTTTTTTCTTCCTGAACATAGTTAGAAGTTTGATGTCTCTTACAGGAGTTTAGTGAGGAGAGAATCCCAAATGGTTATGTCTGTTTAAATACTGCCTGTGGTTACAGTTTTCTGCAGAACACCGTACAAAAATCCAAGTGTCATAGAAGAAAAAAGATAATTCACTTTCATCTTGAGAACAAAGCTAAACAGAGGAGCTTTTTTTCAAGCCTTTTATTTCATGAAACATTTATCTTAGAGTCAGGTTATGTTATGCTGGCAAGAATATAATCTGTCAGCATTTCTACTATAAACTTCTGGGTTTAGTGTTTTTTAGGAGAGTCTTAAAGGTTTACTTTGAACAGATTTAGCACACAAGGTCTTGGCCTAGAAACATACTTTTCCTCCTAATTAAGAAAAATGAATATAACTGCACATTTAGTGTAAAAGACATATTAATGCTATGTTCAGGTGAAAGTTCATATGCAGAAAAATGAGATAATTCAGGAGTGTCCCAGAGCATGAGTACTTTAGTATTTTTCCATATTTTTAACAGGTGGTATTATTAACTCTGAAGTGAAAGGAAGGCTGATCTGCGATGAAAACCATGATGTCTGGCTTAGCTGGCTGGCAGGACTCTAGTTCTAGTTTCTATTACCTACCACCTTTAGAAAAACACTGTTTCTCAAGTTTTTAATATTTCACAGTATGAAAGTTGCTATTTAAGTTCATGCCTCTCTAAAGATATTAAAAATTCTCTTTAGATTCTTTAGGAAGAAAAAGTGAATAAAGTTTTTTAAAAAAACAACATGCTGTGTGAAAAAGGGAGATCACCGTAACAGCAAAGAACCCAGCAGCTGATATATTTCAGCTTTGATGTATGTACCTGCCTCTGTGTGTCCTTGCGTAATAAAGCACACAAAGGAGCATTGCAAGTTAATTTTATTCCTCAAATACAGGATTACAAAACATCCGAGTAGTGCCCTGGCCTTACCCTTGCTCTAACATCGAGAAAAAGTCCTCTCCGCATGATTTTTTCCCCCCACATTCTATTCCAAGTGAGGAGAACAGAAGCAGGCTCCATGCTTGAGCTTATCAAGTAAAACCTGCAGTTACAGATGGTAAAATCGTTTTCTGAATTTGTTCAGTGCTTACTGTATGGATACTGTACATAAATTCCTTGTAAATACCTCTGAGAGAGCAACTGGAAGATGGGTGCATCGTTGCCTTGTGGTGTCCTCTGGATGAGCCAGGGTGGAGCAGATGGAGAAGAGAGGGGCTCTTGCTGCAAGCAGCCAGGCTGGCGCTGCTGGAGGACACGCGCACACAGGCTTCCTGTGATGCAGGAAGGCACTGAAGTGAGATATCACAGGCTGGGCTGAAATGAGAGACTAAAAGAAAGAAGTCATCTTGCAAAGGTAGAGGGAGTAGATGTTTTCAGACTCTTTCCTTCGGTTTTCATGTTTGCCTGTCGCATCTCATGAAAACGAGTTCTCTCTCTTAAAAATTACCTTGTCATAGCTGGTGCTCTATTAAAGAGATCTAAATCCCTTTTGATGTTTCCAGTGCACCTACTTCAAGGCAACGAGATAGGTGATTTCCCTGCAGCGAGGAGCACCTTCACAGCCCGCAGTTCTGCTGGATGTGTCACATGTTTCCCTTGGAACTTGCTGGTACCTGGCTGATGCAAAGCGCAGGTAGACCAAGCAGACACACCATGTCAGAAATAAGGCAGGCATCTGAGTAAGAGTCACACTTTTCATGTTGCACTTTGCTGTAAAAAGGGATGCCCGTGGCTGTGTTCAGGAAGGGATGTTGAGAGAAAGGTTAGTGCTTCCCCAGAAAGTAGTCACAGTACACTTAACATAATGCTTGCTTTAAGAAAAGTTCAAGTCTAGTGAAATAAGCTTCTTAAGCATTATGTTATTTGACTTTCAGGAAAAATTCTACCTATGTAATATTACAAGTTTCATTCAAGATTTTTTATTTTTTTTTAATTATTTCCCTAATAAAATAAAACCTTTCATGAAAAACTTTTGGGAGCTTTTTGTTGTTTGTAATAAAAAGAATGAGGTAGACATTTCCACTGTTCAGTGCTTTATGATTTGAACGCTTTTCTTAGTTCAGTCCTTCAGAATGAACATATTTATTTGAGTTAATTTCTAAATGAACCATGAAATTACAAATGAATCTCTTATCTGAACACTGTTTAGATATCTCATGCTCAGATGTTGTTACTTGAAAGCTCATATCATATCAAACTAATAAAAATAATTACATATTGCACTTATCATATTACACTCAGCTTGATCTAATGGATTTGTTATCTTGATTTTTGAACTTGGCAAAGTAAGTTTTTTTCGTCAGACTTTCATGTATAACAGAGCATTCAAAATCCAGAAAAGTAATCAAAACAGCAGAGTTTAGAAGGCATAAATGGCATAAGTATGTTTTATGTGATGCTCAACAATTTTTGGCTGCACATTTTCTCCCGAGGTGCTTGAATTGTGGCTTGTTAGGTTTGAGAGTTTTTTGCTGTTACTGCTAAACTGGCAATTAAAATAAGTATAGGACGATTGAGCTGCTATGTTACATAGTTGATGGCTGAACGTAATTCTACCAATGCAGAGAAGCTGTAGTATATTAATTATATATTAATATATATTAAGCCAGGTTTTATTTTTATGGCATCTTTATCTGCAAAACTCAGACTTTCTCCTGTTGGTAAAGAAAACACTAGCTATGCATTGAATAAAAATAAAGTGACACTTTTGAAATTAAGTTTCAGCAGCAGTATTAAGAAACACTTTACGGAACCATTGCCTTTGTCTAGCTTTTATTACTATTATTACTATTGTTAACATAATTTTCAGGTGTTTTTTCCTGAATTGACTTACAGAAGGGAAATCAGAAAGTTCACATTGATTTTGTGGCATGGTATTCATGTGGGTTTCTGTTGGTTTTTTTTTTGGTTTGTGATACCATACTTTTCCTGCACTTGGGGAAAGGTTACTGTGATATACTGGGATTTGACAGCGTCTGAGGATAAATCCTATGCCCTGCTGAGCAACAGGAGTTATTTTACAAGGGCTATTTCTTACATACAAAACATCCACCAACATTTGGTTTGTTACCAGGGAATGGATAAAATTTATATTGTTATTAGGCCACAAGGTAGGTTTTATGTCCTTGACGTTTTTTTCCTTGCTAGACTGCTTGTATATGTTTAATTATCTTTGTCTCATGTTATCTTTATCAAATTTAATTTGTCTGTCAGCATCTTGGGGATTTTGTGTAATCACATTTCTATTGCAATAGTGAATTTCTAATTGAGTAATAATTGTTTCAATGTTCTTTTTATCAGAATTTATTCATTCATATTTTATTATTTAGAAAACATGTAAATATACAAGGTTTTTAGGAGATCTTTTTGCACTTTTTTCCCCCTGTAAGTAGTTGAAAATTTTGGTGGACATCCATTTACGCTTAAAGCAGACAATGTGCTTGCTCTTTAAAGATAATAGATTGCTTTTAATAGTCCAGAGCTTTTTTGCTTTTTTTTCATGTTACATTTGCCTTGCAATCTTTCCATGGGAACAGTATTTCCTAGTTTGGTTTCAGTAGTACATATGACCTTGAAGCAGAATTTACTTCAAGACAGAAAGGTAAAGGAAAAAACTAGTAATATACAAAATGGTACTTGCCATTGTAGCCTGCTGTCTTTTTTTTTTTGATGATTTTTAGACAAAAGGAATTCTGGGAAGCATTAAATGCTGGATATTGTCAGAGATTTGCATTCTTGTGAACAAGACTGGAAAGAGCCTCCTTCCTCTCTGAGTTCAGGCAAAAGATAGCATGTAGGAGGTCATTTATTTCTAGATGATTCAAACAGCTTCTTACAATTAATGAGAATTTTTTATCCCCACTACTTGGAGAGGTGAGGAGTTTTTGTATCTCACTGTTAGAGAACTGTCTTCTAAACTCCAGCTGAAATTTATCTGCGGATAACAAATATCCACAAATTTCTGCCTTAACACTGCTCTTCAGCTTCAATAGCTCTTTTCCCTCTTTGCTCTAATCCCTGAGAGATATACAATAGGAATCTACTCCCCTTTACCTGCAGTTTTGTTGGACTAAGTTCTCCTAAATGATTCAGAGATGTGATATGAACTACAGAGTATTATCAAGTACTGTCTCTCCAGAATTACTTTGTGGTCAAACCTCATTAACCACTTTCCTGAAAAGGCTTGTTGCAAGCAATGAGAATATACTGTTAAAGGATGCTGATAATAAAACTGCAGGAGTTTTGTCAATGAAGAGATAATTCTAATATCTTATGTCAGAGTAGGAGTATTTGTATTTTTTTTGTTTGTTTTGTGGGGTTTTTTTGTGGTTTGGGAAAACAAAAACGGAGTTAAGCTGATGATATAAAAGAATGACATAGGTCTGATTAGTCAGTGTTACCCCAGTCTCCCAAGAGATTGATTCAAGCTGGAATAACTATGAATAAGGACTACTAGGAGGAGTAGAGGAATTTCAGATCTTGGTTTGGGTTTTTTGGTCTCTCCAGAAAAATGTAACAAATTGTCTTTCAATTCCAATATCAGTAAAATGTTTTCTTAGAGTGAAAACCTATCCTCCAGGATATGATTACACTGTGCAGAGCTGGGCTGCACATTTAACAGCAAGTATTTTTATTAGTTACCCATAACGCCAGTGACTTTTCTGAAAACATAGAAGTGTATCGATTTTTAATACCTCTGTCTTCCCATCTTGAAGACTTTGGGTTTTTTTACCAAGAGATACTGTGGTTGAATGCCTCCTGCACTGGGAGAAGAAGTCAGATATCAGTGATGACATCTGACATATGCTACTGTACTATGTAGGTCACTTACAGCCTAATGTGGAAGATGACAAAAGATAATTAATTTTGATTTCATGCTTGTGATTCCTTAAGGAAGACTTTAATGGTGCATGTGGAATATTGAGAGACGTGCACTGAATCACTGCTTAAGAGCAAGAAGCAGTGATTACACCACCTAAATCATACCCTTTGGCAAATGAGATGGTTTTTTATTTGTGGTATTTGAATGCTAGCTATTTTGTGAATTAAGAGTATATATCCTTAGTAGTTGTGAGAGATGTACTCTTCTTCTAGCAACCAGAAACTGATTTTTTTGGCATATGAAGTGCCTTGGTTTGCACACAACCATAAAATCAAGGGGTTTTTATTTACAAGAGTATAGGGTAATTTGTATCACTTTAACTTATTGAACTGCTTTCTTTCTCTGTTTAATTCCTAGGGTCTCTATGTTTGCACATTCTCTGGTCACCTACATTCTTGTAATGATGCTACATTCAACATGAAGATAAGTTCTACATAAGTTCTTTTTATTTGTTTTGCTTTTTTTTCCTTAGTCATCATCCTCGTTTCTCTGGTAAATACTGTCATGCGTTTTGGTGGAATAGCTACCTCTGCAGTGACATTCAGTATTGGGAATGACTTCTAGAGTGGTTCAGCTTGGCACACACCTGCCAGCTGCCCTCTATCTTGCACCGTCCTCCTTTCTCCTTTGATCACTGCATATCTAATACATTCTCATTTGTCATGAACATTTAGTTACTTTACTATAATGAAATTTGCTGCCAGGTTGTTTTTTTTTTCCTGGATGGTGAATTGTATAGTTGTTGTCTAAAAAGAATCATTTTGATTTGGATTGGTGGCAGACGGTGATCTGATGCCTAGTAACTTTGGAAGGGAGGTAATTTTTTGTGCAAAATGTTTATTTGAGGTGATGTGAAATATTCTGAAATGATCAAAAGATTTGTGATGTATGGTTCCTCTAGCTCTCCTGGTCACATGGCTCTTAAAAACTGCTGCGGAAGTGGTGAGGCATGTGTTGATTTCTGCTGCCACTTGCACTCTTTTCTCTCAGGGACCATATTTCCTGAGAAATATCTCAATGATATTCCTGCTCCGAATGCTTTCACTGCCACTTTCATTACAAGCAGAGCAAGGTACTGATTTTTACTGTAGGAGGACCTGAATTTTCTTCTTTTGTTCAGTATCAGTTACTGCTTTACCAATTGCTTATGTCACCCCTGTGTGTTGATAGGGCAAGCCCTAGGGGTTGACATAGCAGAAAGTGTGGGATAACCTTATGTCAAGGAGGAAATTGAAATTCCCAGGGCATCTTAATTCTTTCTTGGTTGCATGCGTGTATCTGTATGTTTGACAGGCACAGCCTGCTTCTCAGTATTTTGAAATACCGTGATGTAGAACGAAGAATATTTAACTAGTTACTATAGCGATACTACAGCACTGTCTTTAACGTGAGTATTTGCAAAGAACCTCATGCACCGACGTGACCTGTGATGATTAACAGGAAACTGAAAGACTGTATGCTGATAATCTTCCAGATAAGTATATTATTTTGATAAAGAATATTATAGCTGGCATTAAAGTCTAGACTAAAATCTTTGGTTGACATTCTCAATGATTGAATTAGTAAAAACGGAAACATCTAGCACAACATCAATTAAACTGAGAAATATGATTTCAGAAGTTGCAATTGCAGTTATATAAATTAACTCTATATGTACTGGAAAACTACTGAAAAGAATAAGTAGTTGGTGCTGGCCTGTACAAGTTACAGTTGCTACATTGGCTGGCTAGCAAAGAAAGTACTGCATTTCAACCAAATACAGCACCAGAAAATAGTTTTCTTACCCTCTAGTCTACCAAGAAATTAAAATATTCCATCCTAGGTAAGCTGATTGCTGTGTTTAGAGTGACTTTTTTTTTTTTTTTTTTTTTTTGTTTTGTTAAAATATGTGTATTTTGTGAGGGAGAAAATCTTTTTATACAATTTTGAACAATACTTTCACAGGAAAAAAATCAGAGATTGATCATAAACTATTTGGACAAAGCTGCAACATCACTTCCAGAGGGGCCAACAGAATCCTAATGATTAGACCTGGAAAAAGAAGCTTTGCAGCCAGGGAAAGATTTGTTGAAAAAGTCTATTTTCTTAAGTCTGAAATGGCAAAACTGAAGGCTGACTGCTGACAGAATCCTACCTGGTTTGCTTGGTTTTGTTTGTTGGTTTTGTTTGTTTATTATGTGTGGGTTTTTTAATATTCTAATGTCATGGATCTGCAGATGCCATACTTTGTCAGTCTTGTCTATAGGGTTGGACACTGTGGGTGCCATGCTGTAACAGTGAAACATTCCAAAAGATTCACTCCTTTTTCTGCTTAAGATACAGGTCAGTATTGTATGAGGAGGAAGCTAAAAAAAAACACAAAACCCCCACACATTTATGCAAATTGAATAAATCCTCATTGAACTCTGTGAAGCTGATTAAATCGGAGTTATTTACTATACAATGCTTCTGAAACTGTAGTTAATAGATTTTTGTTAAGTGGGCAACATTTACAGCCAGAACTCTCAATAGTGCTCAGATTCCATAATTAGCCATTTCTCTATGGAACATAACTGCAAGTTTGGCAGCCAAAGTGTGGCCGTGTGTTGGAGACTGCCTTGCTGGGACATGAGCCCTCTGGAGAATCTGGTTGCTAGTCACATTCATCTGATAGAAACTTCTGTAGTTGTGGTTACGTCAGGGCTTAAAGGATAACACTTTCAGCAGTGTATAAACTCTGGTTTTCCAGGTTGGTTTTCTGCCTGTGGAAAGTTTGAAAAAGTTTGAGCTGCTTTTGAATTGAAGACATAGAATACCTGTAGAGACATCACTTTCAGCCTTCTCTGTCATGGGGCATTACAAGATGGATATCTGCCTCTCTGTAGGTGTTACTTTAAGGCCTCAATTTCTGTAAGAGGTGTTGCTTTCCCACTTGGACAGTCCTTTTGGTCTCCTCTTTGCAGTGTGTCCTGTTTGCTAGATCCTGGTAGTTCTACCTGATGTCAGTGCTGAGTGTAAGACTCACCTCAGGTTAATGTGGTACCCACCAGTACCAAGACTCTGAGAGACAGCTACTCTTCCTTAGGAACAATCTGCATACACCATGATAGATGAAAGTCATCATGATCACAGAGACTTCTGTTCTCCAGAAGTGGACCACATGGAGATGGTCCACAGATGAGGAACATGGTGTAGGAAACAGGACATCCTACACTCTCATTCATTTATTTTAAACTAGAAACAATCACATATTTAGCTTTTCTAGCTGAAACTTTTAATCAGATTTTGCTCTCATTTTAATATTTGCATATGATAAAGCTTTGTCTCAACTCTTCATGATAAGCGCTTGGGGTTGCATAGACATTTGGATTTTAGACAACTTTGTAAAGTCTAAAAAGAGAAAAGGTGGCATCATTTTTAACTGACTTCGCATAATTTGGTTTTGAGTAGCTTTATAAACCATATGTTTTAGGTGAGATTGGCCCTTGGAAAGATCCTCAGCAGAAGCTGATATTTAATAGACCATACAGTATTTTCTTTTATGATTTGAGACTTCATATTACAAATATAAACATTGTTATGTCCAACTTCTCATAACTAATAGAAAAAGAGATTATCTCCCTTAATGTGATTTTGTTTGCGTAATTCTGTGTTCTGCAGTGAATGTGACTCTTGGTATAGATTCCATGAAACAAGTGCTGTTTAGCATGCAGAACAGCTCTCAGCCTGGAAAACTTTGCCCTTCTTTCTTAGAGGAGAATTAATCTGCGCATCCTAAGGAGCAAGGATTGGTTTTTTAATTGCATCTCCTGGCCCAGCACTCCAGACATTCCTGTGGCAGATGTACACTGTGGATCCAGGAACCAGCATAATTCATTTTTTATTTTAACAGTTGTTTTTTCAAACTTGTCATTTTGCAAAACAAACAAGATTGGAATACAAAAGTTCGTCCAGATTCTTTTAAGCTCAGTTTCTCACCCACAGCACAGTCAAAGCTGCCTCTCTAGGTGATATTTCACGGGAAATTATGTTTTAAAATACACAAGAAAGCCACATGCCATCCCTACCCTCTGTCCTGTAACTCTCTTGTGTGACAGTCATTTTCTCAATAATTTTTGAAACTTTTATCTACACTGCCGCTGTTGTTGTTGACTGGAATGGGAATCAGCGCTGAGGTGTGAGGCCAGGGCTCCAGACATGGCTGATCAAGTTGAATCTGCTTGACTCCAGCTCACCCAGGACTCCCAGTTTGCTGTGGTCAACTGTGTATGGGGGCTCATGTTATGTTAGCCAGGTTACATGTTAAAATAGCTGCTATCGGTATGGTTGAAGTGCTGGGGTCTGAACCCTGAGTCCTGAAGTGAACTTGACATCTGGATGAATTTGACAATCAGGTAAAAGGGGCTAAGACTGGCCAGGTGCGTCCTATTCTAATCAAGGGCAAGACACCAAGAAGATCTTTTAGCTCCGCTGCTGGCTGCAACCCAGTAGTTGCTGAGTGGTGGGGACACATGCCATACCAGACCTTGATATGAGGGTTGGGCCCCCTCTGTTGTAAGAGGGCCATCCAGGAAGGAAGGCCAGGCCAAGCACACCCTGAAATGATAACTAAAGTAGAAATGTGAAACAGCTGCCATTTAGGTGGTGATTAGAGGGTGGAGATAAAAGGCCAGTAGAACTCCTTATTGTGTAGCTGCTGCTGCTGGGAGCTGGTGCTGGAGGGATTTGTGAAAAGAAGTTTTGTGGAGTCAATGAAAGAGTCAAGGATAATAAGGGTAATGGATTGGGTAACATATCTTGCTGGTATTTGTTTCATTGGTTTGTGCCTGGCTATGCTGGGATATGGGGCAGGGTTGATGTCTTCCTATGTTGTTGTATTTTTGGCTCAGTTTGCTTTCTCTTCTATTGTGTCACCCTCAGTAAGTGGGTTTATTGCTTCATTTGTTCGCCCTGTGGTCTGCCATGCTATATCATTTTTGGGGTCTGTAGAAATAGGTGATAAAACCTGCGAGAGTTTCTGTGTATGTTTTCTGCTGATGGCCCCGTCCTTTTTTCTGGGCCATGTAATTGGCAAAACAATGGTTTTTGTATCAATCACAAGCAGACAGGTAACAGCTCTTCCAACAAAAAGCCTATTTGTCCAAAGCTGACCCTTCAAAATTAAATTTGGTGTTCTGCATTCTGAAATGGACATTTTCATATTTCAACAGGATGTCTATTTCCATGAATACTAATTTATTAATTTATGAAAGCATATATTTCATCTGTGTTTTACCATTATTGCAGTGGAAACTACCTAGTTTTTAAAGGTGTATTCATTTAGATGTTAAAGAACTGAATGACAATAAAATCCCTGTACACACACGTGGTATACCCTGGGAATTTGTTATGCTTACTGCTTTCAGGAACATCTAATCAGGTAATGATGGTGTCTAACTTCACTTCAGTCATAGTATCTTTCAAAATAAGGAGAAAAGCCAGTAATGGCAAGTATCATTCATCACCTGCTCTCACTGCACAGCTCACAGAATTCAAAGGCATGTCTTTAATGGTCAGAAAGAAGAACCAAAATTGATTATTTTAAACATCTCTGCAGAAGATATTGCTCCCTTTGCAGCACTGTTTCAAGTGCAATGTCAACTATGGCTAGCAGTAACTCTGCAGGGAGTGCAGTGATCTTGGGTTTCATTTGTTAATTTATGCAAAGGGATTCTGCAAGCCTAGCATGCGTTGTTCTTTTCAAACACCACAAGGCACTTCATGCTACTTGATATGGCAAAATGAAGAGAGATTCTCTCTATTCCACAGAACAAGAGGAAAGCCTGCAGAGCGCATGTGAACAAACGAGAGACCCCTCACCCATCATTGGTGTTGAAAGTCAGTAGAACTGGAAATTCTGCTGCAGCAAAGTTCTGCTGTTTCCATTGATCACTTCTGAGGGAGCTCCTCTATTAAAGGGCACGAGGTGTTCTTTATGAGTCTCCATATGCTCTGAAAAGATAGAATTAACAACCTAGAAATAATGTCATTTTAGGATGCTCTTTAACTTGAGCAAAATCATCACTGAGGAAATGAGGGTAAGTACTAAAATGCTATCTTTTAAGTTTCTCTATATGTGATATCCCACATACCCATTCATTTATCAGCATGTCCAGATGTTTTTCCTACTTCCTGATATATTTGTTTCTCCTCCACTTTCCAATAGCAATAGACTATTGGTCACTGATCACATTAAAGAGGTGCCTATGTGCCTCCATCCCTCTGTAACAAATTTCCCTTCTGCTTGAAGCCTGTCCTGAGGACTGTCCAGTCATTCCCTTTGCTCAGTTTGGTTGTTTGCATTAGCAGCGCTCACCCCTCAGTAAGCACTTCTCCACCTGCAGCTCTCTCCTTTGTGATTCCCACCAGGGTTTGCCAACTGCATGCTTCTGAGTACCTGCAGACAGTCATCTAATGTCCCAGCATGTATCAGCAGTAATTGCAAAGTATTTGCTCTTGGATCATAATTTAGAGTAATTGCTTTGAAGAACCCTACATTTGTACAGCACTTCTGATGAGCTAATGTTCTTTCATCTTCGTTACAGTAAATGATCGGTATGTCTGTGTCTGCAGAATCATGTGAGAGAGGAAAATGTTGACATGGAATCCCCGTATTAAGTTTGTAAAGTGTGTTTTGACTTAGATCAGTCATCACAACAGGTACTGCAAAACAGCCAAATTCTTACAACAAGTTGTACCTCTTTTATATGGTGCAAAATTAAGAGTTGTTCACTGACAACTGCTAATAAAGTTCAGGTTTCCTCTGCAGGAATCAACAGTGAAGTTCTGAGAAGTGATTCTTTCTGCGTCAATGTCTTGGATTCATTTCCCCATCAGAAGAGCTGGTGTCTCACCAATTCATGTCTGGTCAAAGCTGTAAAAAAATGTCACAGGGAGTGAGGACTATACCTCAGTTGATTGAGCTCTGGGTGATCAGCTGTTTCGAAACATACATAGTCCTTTCTCACTTCAGCACAACCCAAAAAGCTGGTAAAAAAAAAAAAAGGCAGATGGGAAAACACTGATGTCTGTAAATAACCCTTAATTACCCCTTATCCCCCACTCTTGATGAAAATAATTATTAAAAATAGACCATTGCACTTTTGAAGTGGCAATCACTGTAGCTCTGTATTTTTGCCAGGCTGAGTAATTCCATGTCTTTCTAAGAAGATGCTATTTTAATTTGAAACTAGGGTGATTTAAGTCTGATATTTCAAAAATGGGTGGTGATTGATTAGTCATCAGTCTAATAATGGACTACATCTGCATTTTTTTCCTCCATCTTTATCATATTTTGCATAATTCATTCGGCTTAATTGAACATTAAAGTCTTTTTCCCTGTAATGACTAAAGCAGATTTGCCCACCCCTGCTTGGATTCTCTTGAGATCTCTTTGCCCTTGCTCACTGCTGCTTAGGAAGCCCAATTCCACCCTGCAGGATGGGGTGATACAGAGATGGGATTCTGTCTGCTGTGCATCTGTGCCCCCTGTTATTTTTTCTGAATGTAGTTTTTGCATTACAACAAGGCCTGAGATAATAACCCTTATCAAGTTTCTGATGTGTTTTCTGCTGTAAATGTGGGAGGGAATGATTCCTTCTCTTAAAGATACTCACTTTAATGCATATAAAATAGCAATAGAGTTAAGAGACTTAGGATGTGTCCCACAGGGAGCATTTTAGAAATGCAGATTATTGGAGTCTGTCTCAGTCTAAGGTAGCTGAAGTTGCTCCTCATGTGGCCACTTTGTCTGCTGGCACCTAATGTCAAGGAGTTTCCACCACACTTTATGTACACAGAATGAACTCCTTTTACTTAGTTCAGAGACTGGTAACAAGAACTGCTAAGACTGGTAGCAACTTCATCAGCCCTTTGTTATGCCAGAAATCAACCAGATTCCCAATAGGAAAGGGAAAATAGTTATCAAGTGTCTTTCTGGATAGCAGGGTGTCTAGAGCTTGAATCTGTTTTTGCTGAGGTTGATAAAAATCTTACTCTAGTCATCATAAGAGCCCATTAAAATATTTTATTCAGCTACATCTGTTTTGCAAACAGAGGACTTGCATATCAGTAAAATTAACAGATTTGATATGAATTTAGAGTGAAAATGAGCTACCTCATTGCCTCTATAGTGAGCTACCTCACTATTTTGCCTTTTAAAAAATATTTGCAAAACCTCACCAAGCAACTGCTGACCTGTCTGGCCTGAATCAAGCTTTGAAAAGGATACTCCTGGGAGGACTTCATCACAGTCTGTACTAGAAATAGTTACTTGTTGCAGTCCATACATTATTGTTCTTTCAGCAGTAAATCCAGAGGTGTGTTCATAAGCAAGAGACATAATTATTCAGAGTTTCATCCTTATCACTGATGTGAAACAGCAATATTCAGGAAATATATACCTAATATGTTCCTGGTCATTAGTCGCATTGTTAATATTCACAAGAATTTCATCCCTGAAAACATTATTAAGACCTGGCCCAGGCTACCCAGGGAAGTGGTGGAGTCCCCATTCCTGGAGATAGAGAAGATGTCCGTTAAAAGATGTGGAGATGTGGTGCTGAGGGATATGGTTTAGTGATGGATTTGGCAGTTAGAAATTAGACTTGATTATTTTAAAAATATTTTCCAACCCAAATGATTCTGTGATCCTAAGGGGAAAAAAAAAAAAAAGTATATTTAAAAAACAAGAAAGAAGGAAACAAATTTTTTAAACTTCCAGGAAATTATATGAGTCAGTTAATTCCTGATGTTATAATTATTTGTGTTACAATGATTTTCACATGCCAGCTGAGATTGGGATAATGATATACACGGAACTGAGCATACCCATTTGAATGGGAGATATTCTGTAAGATAATGATGTTCATTAAGTCAGCAAGATAAGGAGTGGAGGGTGGAATTGTAAAGGCTATTAAAGGACTTGCAGAGTCCTTTAAGTGGAGCCTGGAACAGAACCAGTCTTTGAATCAAGACTAATTGAATCTCTGTATGAATTCTTGAATGACTTCAGCACGCACACACACAAAAGTACCAATTGGTTTATATGGTATAGGAAGCAAGGCTTACCTGTTTTATGAATCATTCTACATGCCCTTCGATTAGAGGAAGTAATAGAACCTGCACTGTGGTTGCTGCAGCATAAAATGTAGTGTAAATGTAAATCAGAACAATGGGAGTCTGCTTTTGCACATTTTCTCCTTGAATTTCATTGTCTCCTCTTCTTACATACAGGAAAATCAGTCAAGCCCTGATGGTCCAGCTTGTTGTTCAGTAAAATATATAATTCAAAAGACATCATAAAAAAGACTCTAGTGTGACAAAGAGAAGACAAGGTGGAGCAAGGCTGAGGGCTCTGTCATGAATGACTACAATAGTAACTGTGAGAGGAATGAAAAAGCCAAAAATTCATAGGAGAATTCAGAGAAATTCTGCTTTAAAGCTTTTGAAAATGGCCCGTGGCCAGGTGTAAATGAGTTCATTTCATATATGACTCACCCTTTTCTTTGAATGGCATGTAGCTTCAAATCATCCTTAAGCTTGATTAGATTCTTGGTTTATTTCTTCCTACTGAAAAGTTGTTGTCCCACATTTCCAGCTCACTTAATTTAGAAAAGGTGTGTAATAGAGATGACACCAAGTGAAGAAGTGGTGAAGTGTAATAGCTAGCTCATGAACAAAATCCTTTTGGTATGTTTTTAGCGTAGCGGCTGCCTAGGTATCAGTAATAATTAATACCCTTAACAATAAGTCTGTGGATAGAGCATGCTGAGGCTGATGAAATACCTGTTTGAACATGTTGGTGTGTTACCATCAGAACCCTGTGTTCTCTTACTTCTGTTTGCAGATGAGACCTGTTGCCCTTCCATGGAAACGAGGCAAATTATGCTGCTGGGTGTTGCATTTTACGCACAGTATGTTTATTCCAGTGTATTGCCAATTGACGGGATCAACAGAAGGACACAGACACCAACAGAAAGAATAGGCTTATTTTGCTATTTCAAGGTAATAAAAAACCAAGGTATGTGTTTAGTCAAAAAGATAAGCCCGTCACATCTGAGTTTAAGCCACAGAGAGAATAATCAAGGTAATGCATCTAATCGTTACTACACAAGGTTTAACGATAGTGGTTAAGAAAGATACATAACCAATTGCCCCAATACTTTTACCATCATCCAGATTCACAGTCACTGGGGAACCATTGTTGCAGCAAGGATTCAGAGAGCCTTTCTCAGCAGCTGGGAGGTCCTACTCAGTGCATTCATTCATAGGTGAGGTCTTCAAAGTCATTGTAAGAGGGTCCAGCTTTTATGCAGTTGAATAAACAAGTTTCAAAACATTAGGCGTGGAAACTCTGGTGCTGGACTCCACCCGGAGCCTGGCCAGGGCTCAAAGAGGAGCCAAGGGAGGCGTTCCATCTATTTTAGGGTTAACCGCATGTCTCATGACAAGGCCCGATGTTTGCCTGGGTCCTTTGCAACAGGCTTTTCTAAGTAGAAAAAGACCACCTGGTCAGTTATTATTACACAACAAGCACCACAGCAAGACTTCCTTGTGGCATACATCTAAACAGAGAAAGATCATTTGATCGTTATTATCTCAAGATAATCATTGCAACAGAGCTTCTATAAATTGAGATCAAGCTATACATACTCATAGCAAAATATAGGTAACTAACATATTATATGTGTGATTAATACTAAGCGTATTAGCTATACTGTGAGGTTATAAGGTTCATTCATAGGTCAGCTTTGGTTTGGGGCCTATAGCTGAGGCCCCAGTAATTCATCCAGACATCTGGGAGGAAATTGTTAAAGTCTGCAGACTTTTGACAGTAAGAACTGATTGATCATTCTCCTAAGATAGGCTGTAAACCCTTTGGAGCAGACTGTCTTCCCTAGCTTGTTCATACAGCACCTGGCACAGTGAGGAGGTGCTCCCAGACCAGGTTTCTCCAGCATTGCTTCTCTTCAAATAGTATCTGCAAGGATCAGAAGAGCTTGACCTTTCTGATGTGGCCACAAAGAGAGCTTAGATAGCAAGTTAGAGTGGTTCAATGTATCTAGGACTTGCTAATGATTTGATTGTGTAAATTACTGCAGGAGTGAAGGTGTGTTCGTCCTTGTGTTTCTTAGGGATCTGTAGTAGGAACGGGAGAAAATAAATATGGCATAGAATAAGATGGCAAGATTAAAAGAGGATGGATTATGGGTCTTCTTTTGTGGCATGCCAGCTACTGTAGCAAAATTAATTCATAGAAGAGAGAATTTGTAATAAATGTGGATCTGATTGTTTTCCTCATAATTATGCAACTAGTAATGATCCCTTATCCAGGGCCAGTGGGAAGGTCAAAGTCAGCTCTGCAGTATACAGTCACTTTTCAGCAGAGACTCTCTCTGATCAATGTTTGCATAATATCTATTTCAGTGAAGCATTCTTGGTGATATAATGATCTATTAGCTAGACTATGCAGTTACTTAAGACAGAAATGTCATATTGAAAATCCATGAACACAACTGTTGATGACCTAAGCAAAAGTCTCAGAGCATCCATTGGAGCATCCTCTGTAACTACACTGTGTGGGTTTTGTGCAGTCTTACCCAGATGGGCTGTCCATTGATCTGCGTTAAAATTGCTGAGTTACCAAAGCTGTAATAAAGGAGCATTCATTGAATTTAAGTATATTGGACACATATAAAACAAGTTGGAAGACAAATGTATTCTCAAACAGAACAAATTAGAACCACCACCCTCACCCTCCCAAGTATTATTTGCTAAAACACTTCTATGATAGAAAAAAACCAAGAGTTAAATGCAAATATATGTCAAAGTCATATTAGAGGTTACGAAATAATGGGTGTAAGGGTTTAGTGATTTCCTAAGTCAACTGTTGATAGGTTTTAGCCCAGAAAATAGTGTCTGAGGGATATGAATGATACTATGAGTGAAATGCGTCAAGGACAGAGAAGAAGGAAGTAGTATTTCTGCAAAAAGCCCCACCGTATTTAACCTTAAAGGTTTTAAATTGCATGTGAACAAGTACTTTTAAACTCTTAATTTTTACTTACAGTCTGAAAGATTTATAAATGCAAGGACAGGCAGGTTCCAGATCAGCAGCGAGGGGTGGACAGGGGAACTGATGCTAATCTGGAATTTGGTGCTTTTATCATGGCAAGCGTAAGAAAGCATTGCTTGTAAGGGTAAGGAACTGGATTTGATGACTCTTTCAATCCAGTCTCATATCCATATTGATGCAGGTTTTTTGTTTGGTTGGTTTGGGTTTTTTCTGCATTAAAAAACTGCTTTGTTGTGATCCAGTTCAAGCCATGTAACAATTTGGAGTGTTGCTGTTGTCTTTGTTGGTATTTTGTTGTTTGTTTCTCGAAGGACCTGCTTGACCTTGTTGTTTGTACAGGCTGAACTTCATGAAAGGATCCAGATGAAATAAAAGAGAATAGGTAGGTACAGCTGGTGAAATAACTAAACAGATGACTTTTCCATAATCTTCAGCACCACTGTATTGAGGTGAGATGTAGTTACAGTTACCAAGCTTTTTTCAAAACAGCAAGTGCTGAGAGTTTGTGCTTTGTCAACTGAATTCTCCAGGCAATGGTGACTTGTTTCTTGGTGTTACTCTGTCGTAGTCCCCATAACAAGCAAGAATGGAGTTTTGACATTTTAGATCTCCTCCAAACGAATTTAAAGATTTTATTATACTTACATCCTGGTAGTGTTTCACAGGCCATTACTTTCTACTTGAGAGGGCAATGGATATTTTCAGATCTTAATTTCTCTATTTTCTGGATAACAGCACATGTTTTCTTCCTGATATTATTTATGTGAAAGATATAAAAATTAACTAAATATTAAAAAAAAGTCATGGATGCAGCGTCCAGCTCATGTTTTGCCCAATTCTCAATTCCATCCAATTGTGATTCTCCTTTAAAACAATATCCTTTAATCTGATCTTTCACTCTTGCATAAATTGGAAAAGACATTGATAACTCTGAGTGCACACCAGCTGAGCTGGATAGGGGATTTTGAATCTTTATTATAGAAGGTTAAAATGAAAAGTAAATGTTTCTACGTGGGCAGCTAGGGATTTCTCCTTTCTATTGTGGTGGAAGGAATTGGCTGAATAAATTCATGTTTGGACATCCTTTATCCTGCTTTCTTTTTGTATTTGTTCATATGCTGCATCTTCAAAATACTTCTGTCACTTTCTAGGTGTTTGTTTTGTTTTGTTTTGTCTTCACATTATATTGAAGAGAGGCACAGGGGACATGGTCCTGCTGTCTTTCCTTGCACAGATACTCCCTGCATGCTTCTTACCCACTGACAGGAGTGAGATTATCCTTAACATGGCTATTAGTGAATGTAAAGCAACAAGGAGTGTCTGTTTCACTCTAATCTTACATTTCACTTTGAAAACATGAGCAGACAAATTAAAAATCAGGGCTAAAGGGCCATTCCTGTGTCTCTCTGAGACACCAGCCGTGTTCTTAGGGGTCACTAGTATCAGAATTCAAAATAACCTCTTCTCTTTTTTACCTACATTTTCTCCTGAACTGTTCTCTTTAAGAGTCATATTGTTGCTATTCAAAGCAGCGTATCTGTTAAGAGTCTGTGATAACCTCACATATAACAGCTTACATTTATTTAAATACATACAGTTGCTATGTCTGGCATCAGTGGGTATCCAGCCCTGGGTCATATGCTTTCTTCTCTGCAGAAGTACAAAAGTGTGCCTTTATTTTATTTCCAACATTGACAGAGTGATGTGATTGCTCCCTGTAACTCCTCCGAAGTCGTGAAGCTCTGGAACATTCATAAGTTGGACCCTATTTTATCCATAGATGCAGGTCCATGCTCTGTCAGCCAGGTCATCTTTGATTGCTCTGGTAGGATTCTAAAACAACTTTTTCTACCTAAGACACAATTTATTTTGAAATTTCTCTGGTCTCTCTCTTGTTTTCTATAGACTAGAATGGCAAATTAAACTAATGCTCCATTTATACAAAATGAAAAATGTGCAGCAACTAATTTAAAAAAAAAAATACATAAAATACAGAACAGATCACTAGGTGTAAAAAGCTTAGCAAGATTACCTGTATTTTAGAGATGTTTATTCTCCACTACGGCTTGTTCTTTTGTTTGCGAATGCTGCAGTTGCATTTCATAAGCAATCTTACTAAGTCCTCTCATAATTGCCTCAGGACTTCATTGTGTTGACAGGACTGCTTAATATGAGCAAAAAAATGAAGTAACCAGTTATTTTTCATCATCAACCATGTATTATTATGTCAGCAATATTGTGGATGAATGTGCATTTTCATTTGAAGAGGGGCTGTGGTAAAATATTTCTGTTTGTTTTAAAACCAATATTAATCTTCCAATTCCAAAGCATAGACAAGCATTTATGTTGCAACACAGAATTAGATACTTGCTTAGGAAATAATTCTTACTCTAAAGTAGTACAATATGATATGATATAATACAATAATATATAATGCTATATACAGCTATATTGAAATATATGTATACATTTGCATTATGTGTTATGTGCATAAAATGTAATGCTTTGGTAGGATATGAGAAATAATTAAGGAATCATTGAACAAAAATAATGGTATGATATTTTGTCATAATGATCCACATACTGTGGAGTGCATAATATCAATGTATTGAGTTACTTGGCAGAAAATTTTGCCATGAAATTCTGTATTATTTGTCTAGTGATTTCACAGATCTCTCTGCTGAACCATTAAATAATTTTCACTTCCAAGGGAAAAAATGTTCATTGATACTGTCCATTTTTGACACCTTCCCAAAGACAAATTTAACGACTATTTTATTATGTGTGTAATTTGGAATAAGGGTTCATTTTTTGTTCAGGAGGACTTGAAGAAGTTTTGCATGTTTGTTTCATAATGTTGGGTCATTTACAAAGGCATCAGATCCCTGAAAAATGCAGCTGCAGTATTTTTAGTCAGATGGGAACTTTCCAGTAGAAAGGTTATCAGTTTCAGGTAATCTAAATCAGCAATTTTTTTTCATCATTTGGAGAAAATCCAAAATTTTCTCTGCAGGAGTAACCATACAACAGAGTATCAAATTGGGATGGATGATCACCATGAGGCATAATGCAACAGACTGCAATCGCACCTAGCTAAAGATAGCTACAAGAGACTGCTGCAGTTGCTGTCGTTAGAAGAGAAATGGTGCCTATGTCACCTAAGTAGGGACAGGAGCATGAGGTGTACCAGGCACCATCTGCACACTCAGACTGAAAAGGCAATGCCTGTTCTGAGTAGGTAAGTTGTAGAAAAAGAAGCACTCTAGTATCTGTTACAGAATCAGCAGGTTCACATGGATTTGGTCAATCTAAGCTGTTCTGTCAGTCATTTGAGTGGAGTTAACAAAAAATACCAATGATGTTGAAACAAATCAAAGAGCCAGAATACTCCAAAAATAAATGGTTATGGGAGAATATATCTATGTTTAACTTACAGCCTGTTGGGCGTGGGAAATCTGTCTCATTTGGGATCTCTGTCTGTGGAGAAGCTTGGGTGGATTTTTCTGACCTTATCAAAGCTTAACTTCCTGCTGAATCCCTCAGTCTCTCCTAATGATATTGATACCACCTAGTGTTCAGTATCTTATGGGCAGCTTTAATTGCTAGATTATTGAGAATTATAGTTGAGCAGGTTTTTTTTTCTCCCCATACCCAGTAACTATTTAAATTATAGCTAACAGTGGTAGAAGGGGTTTATGAAAAGTTTGGCGATATCAGCAAATGAGATTGAGGTCAGAGATAGCAAGGCCCCACCTAATGGAAGATTTTTGTTTGGTTTTCCTTTGCAGAGTTTTCAAGTAATTATCATTCCAAATATAATGTAGATGACACACCTTAACTTTTATTTTTAAGTGGTATTATCTTTTGCTCGTGTGACATGCACAGGATGGGGGTTGCTTAACAAAGACCTAATACTGAGTTTATAAATCACTGGAATTATCCTGATGGCGTTGTTCAGGGTTGTCCTTGCTAACTCTAGTGATCTGAGTGCAATTTATGGCATTGTAAGTAAGTTTAATGACAAAAAGTTGTGTGTAAATCTTTCTGCTTTATTTACACTCTGCCTTACCTTTTCTTTATCTCAGCTTAGAGGTGGACTTTTCAATATGGCATACTTGGGAACAAGGAGAAATTAATTACGTGATTAATTACCATTGCACTTTACATGGATATTCCTCTTTCCCTAAGTCTGTCTGAAACTAGATCATGGTTTTTGCAATGAGATGTGGCAGTGGAGCTGGTGGGGATTCAGCCCACTGGGGGCAATGATCTTCAATATTATGCTTCATATTAGAACTGCAAAGGAATACGTCCCTTGAATTCTACGAGCTGTGAATGGTCTCAGAGTGGGGACCAATTTTAGTTTCTGTGCAAGATGGATCACAATGCAATGGATATTTAAACTAAATTCCTTTCTATTTTTTTTTATGTGCAAGTTAACCAATATCTCCATGTGCTTGTGTATTTTATATATATATATCTCCTTGTGTAGTGTTCATGAATCCCTTAAACAGCCTCTTGTCATCACCTTTTGTGTTTCCCGCTGTTGTTTAGAAAACATACTTAATATGATTAATCACAACACAGCATTGCATATGTAAGAGAGAAACTGTAGAGGATTCTAGTTTATACACTACAACTTGCTTCTTTATTATCATGCTACATCAATCTAAACCAACCAAACAAACCCCTCTATGACTCTCAAACAAATGGTATCATGGTCAGCTGTGGTGGGGTCAGGGTAACTGCTCAGTGTTGTGATCTAAAAGCAAGCTCAATTTGCTTAATTACACATTACAGGACATTACACAAGACCTTTACCATGAGAGAGCCATTAGTCCAATGTGTGACAATTAAATCTGCAGTTGGTTTTGGTGTTAAATAGTGGTCTAAAGAATTTGTGTCTCTGTATTATTCACCCTTTACTCAATACAGAATTATTGATGGGATTTTACAGGATGCCATTGCTGAAGCATTTTCAATATCTGCACTTGACATTATTTGGGCTGTTATTGATCATATTAAAATCACAGATGATTTACACAGACCCTGTGAAGGATGGAGGGATAGAGATTAAACCACAGAATGTTAGAATTTCTGCTGATAGTGAATCTTCAGGTAAAGTTCCAGAATTACGGTTTTCAGATTCCTTCTCTAGTAACAATTTCTGCGATCAGAACAGAACTGGCAGAAATAGTCCTTGTAAATTCAGGGAAAAAGTTTAGAAGTATAAATTGTATTTTTAAATTCATATGTGCCTAGTCAAGTACATACTCTGTTTCTTAAAGGAAACAACATTGATTTGTTATATAGCAGTCTCATTTATTTAGTGGCTTGATCTTAAAGTGAGATGCCTGCTTAATTTTCTTTCTCATTTTCTCAGTTTCAGTTGGTATATTGGCTGCAAAGACAAGCTGGTATTGAGGTGCCAAGTGTCTGTCTTGTCTTCTTCTTTCCTTCATGTTTTTGATTAATACTGCTTAAGTGGCACTAAGTAGATGAAGCTTCATCATGGCAGAGTAGGGAATTTTTCTGTGGTGGAAGAAGCTGTCCTTTTCTGGGAAGATGTACAGTTGATTTTGCAATTGGCTGGATGTGGGGAGAGCAGAGGATATACCTGCACCTTTCAGACCTCATGAGGGGACTGTGTCCATGTATCAGGAGAACCAGTGCAGGCCAAGATCTTGACTCTTTATCTCACTTTTTCCATTTCTAAAGCTTACTTCTTGTGTTTGTCTCCCTCTTGCTTCTTAAAATCATGTTTGATGTGAGAAAAATCCTCTAGTGCGGAATTTATCACAGTCATCTTTTTAACAGCATCTGATTTTGTCCATATAGTGCAATTATGTGCTGACATTAATGTCTGTTTTTCCCTATGACCCCCATTTCTGACTAAAAACTGTAAAATTACAACACATTATTCCTCTGTGTTCTTCAATCTCCAAGGCAGATTACTTGATAACAGCAGTTGATTCCTTAGGGTGTCTTTCCCTCGTGGTTCAATGTCTGAGTCACTACCTCAACTCTGACTATATAGAGACTGTCTCAGGCAATACAGTCTCAACGTGGGAAATTTTTACTTAACTTACTGCCAATTAATGCAAGCTTCCAACCTCTAATTCTGGGTATTAAGAAAAAAATAACACAAAAATAATTAAACAGGTGCTTAAGTAAATGCATTTCTCTCCCTTTCCCAGTCTCAGCTTAAGGCAAACACCACTCCTCCTCCATTCCCAGTCTCTGCTTGCCTTGTTTTCACCACAGTCTGCACTCCATCATCCCAGTTCCTTTGGTGCGGCAACGGGTAATGCAGGAGGTTGGGGTTGTATGTGTTCTCCACTGCTTCAGGCTGCTGCTGCTCCGCTCCAGGTCAGCCACTGACCACCGGTGTCCCTTCCCTGATGTGGATATCTACATCCATGCATGGACTGATGGGGCACTCATGTGCAGTAACTGCAGGCTTATGGGCAAATTAATTGTGTGTCATTGCATAAATGGATGAGGCACACAGGCACGAGCTGATGGAACATTCATGCATAAGGTAATTGAGTGCTTCTGAGTGAACTAATACGGTGCTTGTGCATGCATTAATTGGTCACTCATGCATGAATGTAGTAAAATTTGCACACTGAAGCCCAATATACAAAGAGAACTTGATATATAGAGAGACTGAAATAGATATAGGTAAAATTCTTTGGATTTGTCCTGGCACTTGCTTTTCTTTTTAGACTGAGCTCAGGCAACCCCAAGTTCTGGTTATTAATCAGTTTGAACTTGCTACCGTGCTTAGGTGTAGTGGCAAGGTGATCAAGCCGTGTTTTTAGAACACATCTTTCCAATTCCTTTGAAATATTGACTCTTAGAAAATTGAGACTAGATCTTCCTTATTTTAATGCCTGCTTTGCTTCTCAACCTTTTCTTAAGTCTATTCGTAAAGCATAAGCTACAATCTTGTACATCACTCGTTCGTTTCCTTTCTCCCATCATGAACTGTTTAATGTCTGTCCCATCAGAACCCTTTTCTTTGCTATGGGTTCAGCATATGCTTGATGAGCACAATGCAGCCACCTACATCCCTTAGTTCTCCATTCTTTATCTGGTGATCAGCATTTTCGGTTTGTCTTCACTTTCTTGGCTTCAGCTCATCTCCATGTGCTGCATCAGTGCTCGGTGTCTGTGCGCTGTTCTCGTGCGTGCCCCCTCTGCCAAGCCAGGCCAGTGCAGGGGACACTTCTGCAGGATCTGGGCCAGGTAGCAATCAGTTACAGAAAAACTCTTCTTCCTCTCTTCCAAAATGACATGGTGCTAAATGCCAAAGTCAGGCCTTTTACTTTACACTGGCAAGATCCAAGCAGTGGTGGGTCTCCATGTCTCCTTGATCTTGTCCATCTCTTTCTTCCATCACTCCAGACTTGAACATACCTTTATAAACCTTTTCATAACAAAGAAGCAGAGGTTTGCAATAAGCAAATGCTGTTGTTCCAATCATGTGCTCTTAGACAGCGCACCAATATTGATGTTCTGTCCCTAGGTAGCTTGCCTAGCCTGCATGTTTGTGCTGATGAATCCATTAGTGGACTCCCTGGAGAGATTCCCATGCAGTCTGAGTGAGTTTACACAACTCATGACATATTTTCTAGTCCTGATCATGCTGCTTAGTCTTGGAGGTCAGATGGACAACGCATACGTGCCAGTCCTCCTTCTCTGAGAAGTGCTTACAGCATCTGTTGACCATCCTAAATTATTTCTGTGGTCAGCATGGGAGTCAAAGGATGTGCTGGAACACAACATTATTCAACAGTAATTCCTTGTCTCATAACTCTCTCTTTTCCCCTCCCTGGTGCTGTATTTCATTTTGCTCATTCTCAGCACTGGTTTTCCTGAGCATAAAATTCTCTAATCTGGAGGCAGTGGGTAGGTTGGAACTTACAGAAATATAAGCTGATTGACAGATGTTTTTGTCTCCTTGTTTCAAGGGGGTGTGAAACTATCCCTCTCCTTATTTCTGGCTGTTGCAGTTTTTCAAAAGGGAAAAAGTTGAAAGTGACCTTTTTCCCCTTCATTGCTTAGAAGAGTTGTGCCATGCAGTATTTTTGTTGTGTCATGAACATTTTTCAATATGAGCCAACTCTGCAATATTTAAATACGCTAGAAAGAAAAGGAAAGAGATTCTTAAAATACATGACTTTCTTTTCAGTATGGACATAATTTAACATGTATGAAATATTTGTCCTTTGGAAAGGAAAGGGAGGTGGCTTGGAACCCCCCCTATTTTACATCATTTTGCCCTAGTTGCAGGATAGTATTTTGTCTCTGACTGTGTTTTCTTTGCTGAACTAATGAGGGTGGAGATGGTGTACTACTGCAGGCAATTGCTTTGGGCACTGAGCACTTTGAAGAGATTAGTCCCATTGATATTCTCTTCATCTTTGTTAGAGAGGAAGGCTTCCTTCCCTGGAGTGCAAGAAGGTGGACAGCTATTTAAAAGAGCCAGCCTTTTCTCGAGTAGAAAACGTAGTACCAAATATTCCCATCTTGCTTGCCTGCGTATACCTGGTGTAAAAGCAGTGTTCTGGAGGCCAGGGTTGTGCCTCCTTAGAGCAATATATTGACCCATTAGGGGTTTTCTTGAAGACCCTAGGTTGAATGGATTATTATCTCACTGGTTAAATGTTACACCTCAAGGAGAAGCAACAGTTGCAGCTGTTCAGGCAGTCAGCCAAAACATGGTGATGAGCAAATTGTTCCAAAAGTGAATGAAGGGAAGTCCTCATGGTCTTTGCCATCCCTGTATTAAACTAACAGAAACTGAAGATTGGAGCTTTATGCATCCCAAACGGGAAATAACTGATCAAAATTTTGATTCTCCAGTAGCTATCCACAAACTGAATTAAAATGGTTTGCAACAGGTTGGTTTTTTCCTAATCCCATTGAAAGTAGGCACAGGTCTTAAAATAATAATATATTCAACATCTCATCTCTATCATTTACTGCTTTGTAAGTTTACTAGGTCCGTACAGTCTATTTTATATTTATTGTTTATATTAATTCCAGTTTACAGAGTGCTGCAATTAGCAAATTCTCACTTTGAATATATTTATAGTGATTGAAGGAGAACTTACTTTCACTTAAACTGCACAGCTCCATCTCAAACCTGGCTTAGATACAAAAGCTTCATCTCCTGATTAACTTATTCCTGCAGATAGTCAGAGAATAAGGACTTCTGAAGGTCATCAGACCCTTTCTTCCATGAGAGCTGCTCTTAAATATTGACAGTCCTAGAGGTCTTGTGTTTTGAGTAAAACACCTGTACTGTATGTAGAGAAATGAATCAATACTGTGTTCATCATTCATATCCAACATAACATAAAAGAAAGGGATTTTTGAAATAAGACGTTCTCTTAATCTAGTATTTTATGTGTACTTTCTATGTGTTCAACATGCAAGATAGAAGAGCCACGACATTCTCTGCCAGGGACTGGATAGGTCAGAGAATCTGTAAGGCACAACAATTTGCATCTTTGTCACTGTAGAAGTGACATATATTTTCATCACTAACCAGGAGCCATTATCTGGCTGGTAGCTTTCTGGACCAATCCAGAATTGTGTTGGGAGTGTAAAACATACACTTAGGAAAAGAAGAAATTGGGCATTTTGTTGAAGGGAAGCAAATACTTAGAAGGAGACAAAGTCCATTGGGATTGGATGCTTTGGAGAAAAAATTAGTTCTTGTGACCACTTAAGTAACTCGAGTATGTTGTTTCAAATTTAAGGATAATTTGGGTAATTTGATCTGTTCACTCACCATTTTTTTCCTCTTCAAGAAGCAAAGTTCACATTTTGAATGAAAACACTGAAATGTAACATCTGATGCTTTCATATATATATAAAAAAAATCTTTAAAACCATCCGTAAACAGTATTTAGCTTTCCATTTTTGGGGGGTAAGAACTATACCAGTGTGTTGAGTTTGAGTAACAGACTTTCAGTAACTTAAACCCTATATTTTTATCAAACTTACTATTTTTCCAATATTCGTTTTTAACTGACCTCTAAAAGAAAATTCATTCACCTCTGGATACCTGTATTGTGATTATCAAGAAAGTTTTGATTCGTTGAACAGCTCTTCCACTTGATAAATGATATATATTTGTGAGCTAGTTCTTTTCAGAGCTTGGAAAGTGGCATCCCTTTTCAAGAAAGAGATAATCATTAATCTAAAAGTATCTTGTCTTTAGCTTTTTTTTATTAGTATTTTATTGACAAATTATCAAAGGAGCTAAAATACCTAATCATCAATAACAAGTGATCCATGGGGCTATGAAAAATGAATTGATTAACAATATAATCTCCGTACAGATGTTCTAAAAGTGCTTGCTATTTTTTATGAACCAATCTGGGAATCTTGCTTGCATTTTGTGGGCTGGCTAGTGAAAGGTGAGTGAGACAAAATTCAGAGCATTTCTACAGTTATTCCATTGCTGCTAGCAGTCAGAACTGGCTGAAGGGGTGTGCTAAATGTACACAGAAAGGAATCAAGTTTATTGCCAAGGAAAAAAACACTAGAAATTTGCTCCCACTGCAGTGTCTGCAAGCCTCTTTCTGTCAAGCCTGCATGTGAACCAAACCAACTCATTAGCTTGAAATGAAATTGAGGCCTGAGACAAAATCCCCTTTGTCGTGAAAACATGATTTTCATTCCTTTGTTTTAAATGCTATTCCACTACTAAGAAGTCATGATTTAGATAGCTGCCTTTGAGCCATTTAGCTTATGTTTATGCAGAACTATTCCTCAGAGAAAATTGGATGTGATTTTAGGATTAGATAACTGACCTAAGAGAGACAGAGTGCAAAACTAGATATTTACTAGGGAGCCTTCAAACTGCTCATAAATATTTCTTGTCCTTTTGTAAAGGCCCACACCAGCAAGCCCATTTCCTGGGCGGAAAGACATCTTTTGTACTGAGATTTTTGGGCAACAAAATAATGTTCTTTAATTCCCATTTCTTTTTTGCTTTTTTTTTTTTTTTCCTGTGGCAAAATACTATACATGATGGTGAATAGGTAAATAAAGAAGAAAAGAAATTCTATAAACAGTCTCCAAAGCCTGACCTGGATACCTGAACTCTTTGTTTGTTTTGTTTTATTTCCTCTAGAATGCACTTTTTTCAATTCTTTGCCTGTCTTTCAGTTTGTGAAAAATCTCTTTTATGTAGAGCTGTTATCTCACTGTTATCTCTCTGAGTATCACATGTTCCTGGGGACTAGGGTAAAATCCAGTTACCTGTAATCTTTCTAAATTAAAATGAGTAAAAAAAGGAAACATCTTTATTAATCCTTTTTCTATTTTTTTTCTGTTTTGTTTTGTTTTTCTTTCTAGACTAAAGCAGAAGAGGAAGTGGTGGTGATGATGGAGAGTTCTTTAATGTTGGGTTCAAGTCAATCATCACTCTTCCATTTCAGGTTTCATATTGTAAATGTCTATGCGTGGAATCCCTCAGCAATCCTGCCTGGAAACACGGAAGCGCAAAAGTGGTGCGTTTCTGGCTCATAGCAAAGATCTGTTTTACCAATATCCCACATCTGATAGCGGGGCAGGAGGTGATGCTTAGGGAAAATAGATAAAGCCAGAATGAGTAAACACTGAGGTTTCTTTGCTACTCTTCTCTAATGTCCTGTGGATTAGAACATGCCAGAGCTGGGGACCTCATGCACTTTGTCTGGTGTTCATGGATCTCTCCTCTGTTAAACATGTCTCATTGGTTTGGAACCTCTTTATATTTCGACTTCCAACAGATACCATAGCAATAATAAAGTACTACCCTGCCTTTGCTTTAAGTCTCTTAATGATAAGTCTCTTAATGATTAAGTCTCTTTTTCACACTGTGCGAATTATTGAATTCCTTGTTCAGCCTCTTCATGCTGAAGCTACTCTCTTTGCAGAGCTGGACTCTCTGTCCATTTAATCTCCGAGCTACATAAACTTTTCCTCATCTCTCTTCATTTGTTGCCCTTCTGCAATCTTTTTTTCAGATACATTCTTTTGTAAACAGAGAAGAACGAGGCCTACATAATCTGTTTAAGATGTGCTTAAATCGTGGCTTTTAAATAGAGGCCTAATGAGGTTTTCTGATTTTGCTCTCTATCTTTTTTTTTTTGGTTTTCTGTCCACGATAAATCTTGACATTATATCAAGCTGATATTTTCAAAGAACTGTACACAGTGATTGGGAGATCTCTCTCCTGAATGACAAAGGATCATTTACAGTCTGCTGCTGGATTTATATAATTAAGGTTATTTTTTTTTCATTTGAATCATTTTGTGTTTCTCAGAATTCGGTTTCATCTATGACTTTATTGCTTAATCTGGTAGCATCTAGATTCTTCAATGTGACCATGAAATGTGCTGTCATCCTGAAAAGCATGAATAATTTTATGTTAACAGTGAGTGTCACCTGAGTATTCACCTTCCCACTCTTAAAAAAAATAAATTTGTTCATGTGCTGAATATCACAGGTCCTTGAATAGCATTCTTCTGGTATTCTGCTTCTGTATTTTCAAGACTATGTCCTCTGCTTTTCCTCCTCCCAACTTCAGTTGTCAAAAACTTTTGGGAATTCAAGTAACTTATGTCAGTCGGGTCACTGTTGCTCTTATGGTTCTCAGCACCATCACAGAGCTGAAACAGATTTCTAATCTGTGGTTTTCTGCTATAAAAGCTACGGTAGCTCTTCACTATGGTATTACATTTCTCCATGCATCAACTAAATCCATTCCTTATTATACAATTGAGCTTATTAGACCTATAAAGAAATCAGATGTACCAGTTGACAGTTTCCAAAGCTCTTTTCAGAAGAATGATCTAATTGATCACTTGTAAAGGTTGTCTGCTGCTTACATGGTGTCTGGTCAGTGACAGATAATAAAATTTATTTTCAAAAAAGAAAAAGGTATTCATGAATTCCAAGTTTTGTTTCCGTATATCGTCCAGTCCTAAGAGTTCTGCAAATGTAGAGCTAATGTTTTATCACTGAGAAGCAGCAGTAGTACATTCACTGACTTATGTGCCATCCTCAGAACTACTTCAACAACAAAATTACCCAAATAACATCAGATATAAGCATGTGGACATTTTTTTTCTTTTTATTAAATCCTAGTATCCACTCTCAAAGATAAGATGGAGGGAAGCCAGATTTTGAAGATCATTTGAATTTCTTTCATTTGGTGGCCAACTCTTCTTTCTATTCAACTTCTGTAATTTTCTTTAGGATTTTGAGAACAAAAAAATCTCTGAAGAGTTCTAACTTCTGATTTAATTATCAAAGTATAAATTCCTTATATAAACTTTAGTGACACAGCAAATACACAGTAAAATGAGGTCAAGTCAGAAAAGGAGCAAATTCAATTAGCCCCTTCGAGGAAATCTTGACTTTATTTTGAGTTTTTAATTACAGGTTTAGAAAAAGGATGTTTTTTTATTTTTCTTGCCAGCTTCTGTGGAACTGAAATACATGAATTTATTTCACTTCTAACAGTAAGTTCCCAACCAATTGTAGTTGTTCAGATGCTTAGAAGGCTGTTAACTCCAATGTCCTGTTCTCTTCCCAGGTAGGTCATTCCATTCTGACCACCAAAATATTCCTTATAATTTGAGCTTCTCAGCTGCTGAAGGCAGAATACTTAGCGCTCTGCTATGCCCATGTTTTATTCAGTAGGATGTATTTTGAGAGGCCCTGGTTTTTCTTTGGTGCCAGCTGCAGTGCTTTGAATCAGCTCCATCCACTACAAAGCAGAAGTCCAGCAGAAGGGTTAACTGAGGTCAGAGAGAGCAGCATGCCGCATTCAGTAATTAATGCTTTTGCACAATTGAAATTGTCTAGAACCAGATGCAGTTGGTGGGAAGTGGAATGGAGGCACATAAAAGATGTTCATATTAGTAGTGAGTTGTAGCTCTAAAGTATCTGTTGTTGCTATTCAATTTTATTAGCATTCTCTTAAAATTAACTTTTTCTTGAAATGTCTTTCTTCCATCTCATGCTTTTTGCTTGCTGAGAAACTGCTGTTACTTGTTTGTGGGTCTGAGTGCATGTTATATATCTCGTATGCAGAAAGGGGGTCTAGTGTCCCTTGCCAGTATACACGTTTATACTCCCCAGCCTTTCCTAATAGAGATTTTCTATGAACTTCTGTCCTTCATTGCTGAGGTCATACTAGAATTCCTGCCTCATTTGTGAGGAATCATTTTTTTTACCTAATACTTGTTCTATTATAAACAGTGCTTAACTCTGTTTTAGGCAAGTACATTGTTTGTGGTCACCTGTTTGTGGCCTCGGATGCCTTAAAGAGAGTAGGAAAGGCAGTGGCCTCTTGACAAGGAGTGGATAAAGACAGGTTGCAAGATACATTTATGGTGTCATCTCTTTGTACATGCTGGGGTAGGATGTAGTATGCAGAGGACCAATCATCTGACATTTTTCTGGGGGTTGATATTTGTGTGGAAGATGAAGTGGACTGGTAGACCAATTGATTCTTGGATTGAAAACCTTCTTGGGATTGGGGATGTTAACACACTTTTTATTCCATGAAGGGCAAAAAAAATTAGGCAGAAGTAGATGAGATAATAAGACTGGTGAGGATATACACTGTTATCTCTGTACTGAGTGGCTCTTCCCTGCAGTGGTGACAGCAAACCTTCGCCAGTGTGGATTAATACTTCATTTCTTCATGCTAAGTAAAGTATGCTGAAGGGTTTTCACTGATGCTTAAAGCGTCTGGCCTCAATCCCCTTGACTGCACTGGTAGAGATGGTCTTGCTTACACATGAAGTGGGCTGTGTGTTGCTGTTTCATATATAAGTGGTGTTTGAGGGTGTGCAGATGACATCTGGATCATGGGGAGAAGCAAATTTAGAAAAATGAACAGTTCACAGACTACTCTGGGCCTTTTTCCTCAGTAATCCACAAGAACTGAATTTCCGTCTGACTGTGTTGGAGTTATCATAGTGTTCGGAGGTGCCGTTTGAACTCTTCTTTGACTAAAAATTTTGAATGTATTAACTTTCCCATTAGTAGATATTTCTCATAAACACAGTTCACCTCTTTTTTTTGTTTTGTTTATTGTAACAATATCTTTTCCAGATTTTAAATAGATGTCTCAGTATCTCTTAAGAAATCTGGACCTAGTATTCTTCAACTTTTGAACTGTGACAAAATACTTCTCTCAACCCATTCAGCGATTCCAGCAGTCCAAAGCCGGCATTAAAGGAGAGGTTTATATTTAAGAATAGATCACATCTTAAGAAATTTAGAGTATTATGAGATTCTCTGTCAAGGCATTTGAAGATATCATCTAAGACACTTTTCAACTACTTGGTTATATCAGCTATGGGGGAGTTATCATCTACTATTTTGAAACAGTTAACAGATAAATTCTTAAAGGCATGGAACAATACCAATTGTATGCTGAATCAATTTATGGAAAAAAATATCTCTTGACTCAGTAGTTAAAACTTTATTACACATGGCTCAGATACTGGGTTTGATTTATTCTTTGTATCTTCTTCAGTGACATGAGTGAATTCTCTACAGAAAGGCCACATCATACTTATTACAGAATAAAGGGCAAATAGGAAAGGCAGTTGCTTCTTCATGCACCCAAAACACTTCTTTCATTTTCAGCAGAACAGAAAATGGAGAAATAAAATGAGATTCTTTTTAGGTTGTTGCAACAAGTTAACAACACATTCGTTTATACTTAGGATGTGCTTGAAGGTAGTTTCTATAAATGTCTTTTATTCATACCAAAGGAAGTTGTTTCCCCTGATGATAGGATTTGATTTGATGCTTAAAACTATCAGGCATTAATTTAAATCATGCAAGGCAAAGAGGAAGAAGATCTTAATGATTTTAGTTTGATTATATCTTATGAGATTTGCTTAGAACTGAAAATTCTTTGCACTTCTGGAAACTGAAAGCCTTTCTTTTACCCTGAAATGCATGAATATTAGCACTAGATATATCTCACAGAAAAATACCTATATTTTTTTAAAATGTATTAAAATCATGTATAAAAAAAAATCCTACTGCCATCATCCTTTTTGCACACTTCTCTGAGGATAACGTGTGGCAGTCTATACAGAATTCTTTGGAGAACACACACTCTGTTTAAAATTAAAATTAGGACTGTACTGGGATTGTAAGTGTTCTGCAGTGGTTTTTCTAGTTGTATTTTCATGGTCCATGTAATATAGGACATTGTTTAGGATTATATTATTTCAAAGACAGTCTTGATTTCCAGGTTTAGGTAATAATGAACAATTCATGAAAAAATCCTAACCGAGAAAATTCTGATTGTCTGTACTTTACATATTTGAAATAAGATGAGATTTGTATAGTATCATTGAATTAGAGCTGGCTAAAATATTTCTCTTGCACACACATTGCGTAAATGAGAAGTACTGAAGAAATAATTTGTTGAAGTCTTTCCCAGTTTCTCTTGATTGAGTTTTCTTAACTTTTGGATTGCTAAACTAGGGATCTATGGATCTAATCCATGCTCTATTTTGACGTTTTTGAAAATATCTATGCTTTAAAGTTTGTAATATCAGATGTTGCAAAGGAAGGTTGAAAAAGACCCACTGGGCGATGATGGAGAAATCTACCCAGTACGGAAGCTGCTTCTCAAACCCAGACACTTGTGATTGACTCATGAGCTGATGCATGAAGGTGTGCGATACAATTTTTTAACCTGATATATTTTTAGAAAGAAATGAAGTGATTGAATGACATAACATGACATTAATGCCCATATCAGTTAATGAAATAAACGTGATACTATAATTCATGGTATGTTAAGAATAGAAATTGTTGACAACGTATTCATAAAATAGATGCAAATAATGACAGAATCTATTAAGCTCTAACATCAGAAATATCCAGCAATTATGCAACTTAAATTAGCAATCTTAATTTACTCATATATTTACACATTAATGGTCCTGAGTGGTAATTGTAATTGTCTTTCATCAGTGCTTCCTTTGACCCTCTGTTTTCAAATAAGAAATATGAAATTCCATTAAGTAACATTAATAGTAGAAAATTAATGTAAAGCAATATATCATCAATTAGCAAACTCTTAACACATCCCTCTTTTCACCTGATGCTTATTTGAAGAAAAAGAAGATAATTATTTTATGCATGTCTTAATTAGACTATACCATCTTACGCATGCATGATGGAAATGAGGAACAAAGTAGATGGGATTTCCTGGCCTTGATTCAGTAAAACATCAAAATTCCTGTTTACTGTTCTAGACAATTGATTTCACCTGGCAAATCAAGGGCAAAGAGCTCTGCAACATATGGAGTCAAGGTCAGTGGCAACATCTTTTTACTGGGAACGACTACACTTTTGACAGAGCTTATCTTTACACCAGGGCTCGTTTTCTGTCTTTTTCATACAACTTAATGTTCTCACAAATGCACAAGAACCTCCTTCAGATAATTAATGCATCTAGTTTATCATTACACTGTACCTTACAGAACGATTCTCCTGATTCATCCTCCTTCCTGGGGAATGACATAGCCTTGGCTCTTCTGCATTATAGATCAAGATTAGAAAGCAGCATTTGCATCTGACCAATAGGTCTTGAGTCATCAAATCGACAAATGGAGCTAACGTAGAATAATAATGTGTGAAGTTGCTTCTAAGTACTGAAGACTAAAATACATTTTGCACAGTGTGCTTCTCTCGTAAGAGACAAAAAGAATTACAAAAGCCATTAAAAACTAAATGCCTCGTATTCGTCATGTCAGTGAGGCTATCATCATCCGTTACAGGACATTTATGATTTTTTGGACTGCAAATGTTACTGTTGTCCATAAAAGCAAGAGTGATTTTTGTTATTTCCTTAAATGCCAGCCATGTGAATAATGTTTCTTTTTTTATCTCTTTCTCAAAGGCCATGTTTTCAAGTATTTTAGTGTCCTTTGAAAAGCACGTAGATTCTCAGGATTTGTTAATACTAGTAATGTTATTACATTGACAACTATGGAACATGCTATAAATATAGTTTGAAGAAAATAGGTATGATTTTTTATATTTTTTATATGAATTTCCCCTGACTATCCATGTAAATGTTAGATTGCAGGTTTTTTGGCTCTGTGAGTCTGTGGTTGATAGAACACTAAGTGTAACCTGCAAATAATTGGTCAGAAGCTTCAAATCTCCATGTTTGCCTGTTTTAAAGATGAATTATGAATCAGAACAGTTTGAGATCTGACGTCAATAACAAACTAACTTGGTAGAGATTCAAGGTGTAATTAATAAACTTCTGTGTGAGGATTAGCCTCTCCATAGCCTGATGGTTGAGCCAAGGTGCCATGTTCTCCTGCACTGCAAGGTTCTAAAAACCCATCCACTGCTCCATAAATGTTGTCCTTGTGGGTTATTAAACGTCTTAGTTCTGTTTGTGGGAGGACTTTGTTTTTCCCTCAGTGGATGCTAATTAATTCAGTTTCCTCTGTTCCCTGAAAAATGTCAGAATCTTGTTTATCTCCAAGATTTAAACTGGCTGTAATCAACAGATTGATTGGTGAAAAGAATACTGGGTAGTGAGATTAGTACAACATAATGAGCCAATGTACTGCTGTTACCACCCTGAATGATGACAATGTGCAGAGAATATATTAAAGGTGCAGAGGCTTCCATTATTTTAGAGAGAGTTAGATCAAGTAACATCTCCAAAATTACTTTGGATAGGAAATTGATGAAAATTGGGGGAAGTCTAAGGGAGTTTGCTATTGGCTTTTATCTTTACATGCAGATGTAGCAGCCCAAATCCATTACAGTTGTACACTGAAATAGCTCTGGGGTACATCACTAGCAGAAGAATGGTGTAACTGTCAGTGCAAGGCTTTGCAACATTATTCATAGAGAATTAGAAGCAATTAGCCTGACTTCACTCAGCTGAAATTTGAGGATGGAAATAAACAGCATAACTTCAGAATGAAAGTTTCTGATTTTTTTTTTTGTATTGGATATTCAACATAGAAAGTATTTGCACAATAAATATAGCTGTAGAATGTTTAATTGGGCAAATAAACGTTATACATGGGGGAAAAAATGAAAGTAAAATTAGCGTACCAAATCCCATTTTAATTTATTTTCACATTTTAAAGTGATTTAATGGTCATGATCAATAGTTAAACTTTTGTAGTTTATCTCATTTAGTTCATTAGGACAGAACAGGGAATCTTGAGATATTTTTGCAGGACAGAGGTAGTGAGTAGATCATGTATTTGTGCAAAATTGCCACTAGTGGAAATCTCACCAGGCAGAAACATTCAAATGAGGTGAGGTGGGCCCCTAACTGATTCAGGGGGTTATGTGTGTTCTGGTAATGAACTGGTTAATGCAGTCGACCCCAGCGCAGGAAAACCCCAATGCAGAATCTCACTGAATGATACTCTTGGACAGAGCATTTGCCAGCCTTGTCCTAGACCTTGTCCCCATGGCTATGGAGACTGCAATGTTCAGCTGCCAAGACCAATGCTTCCCAGAAGAAAGAAAAGAGAAAAAAAAAAAAAAGGAAAAGGGATTTTATTTTAGGTATTAAGGAGATGCATGCATGCTGTGATTTTGATCCCTTTTGTTCATTCCTGTCCTTGGCAGGTGCTTCTCATCACAGTCCCTTAAATGGACTTTATTGAATGCTGCTTTTTGGGGCTGCTATTTCTTCAGCAAAGGGAGCAGAAGGTGCCTCCATGTCAGGTAGGTGAGAAAGAGAAACAGGGTAGCAGAAGAGGTGGAGCTGCTGCTCTTTTTCCTGCATAGAGTGAGCAAAAGCAGGATCTAGGCAAAAGAAGAGAGAGAAAGCTGAAGGTTTAGGAAAGAGAACAGGGGCAAGTACATTATCAACAAAATCAGTAAAAAGAATTAGGCAAAGACATTTGTGTAGGGAGACATGGCGATATTTATTGACTTTTGGGAAAGCAAAGTAATAACAGGGTCTGAAATGGATTATTTTAGGAAAGGGAGCGTATTGATGGTAGGAGAGTAGATAATTGATGCTGGAAGAAGGGAATTTGCATGTACAGCCACAGCATGCTAAAATAAAACGTGTTCACTGGCAACAGCAAACAGACGTTTTGAATATGCAGATGTGAGTTTGCATATACATGTGCAAGTGTTATGTGTGCAATAAATCTCTCTGAGTAAATTTTGCAGGTTTGTTCTGTGCCTCTGCTATAACAGAAAACTGCTGAGCAGAGCTTGGCTGGAGAGAGAGCAGCGAGGGGAATCTGTATGGGACTGAAAACAAGGAACATACTGTAATTATGTTAAAGCCAAACATTACAAGCAGGAAGGTAAAGTTATGATTACTCTTAAAAGAGACCCAGGCGTGTTAATTTATGGATATTAACAGTTTAAGGCATCTATAAACCTATGTACTGACATAAAATTCTGCTATAAAATTACGATTAAGGCATTTTTCTGTTTCTGGCCCCAAATTAGTTTAATTTTTAAAGACGCTGTTTCTTCGCATGATGACACTTCAGTAAAGGAGGAATCATTCAATCTGCATTTATATGTTCATAGGAGTGGCATAAAGCAAGAAAGATTTTTTTGGTGAACTTAGTCTCTGCATTTTTCTTGATGGATTACTTTATTCGTGATTTGAAGGCCAACCATTTTTGGTGCTATTTCTATCTCTTGAAATTTTTGTATTTTGCTATTTTATCTGTATTTGAGTTAAAATATTTAATGCAATATGCTTAAATATATGAAGAGAAATTCAGAACTGAGGATAGAAATAAACTGTGTGGATATTTTCTCCCTTCATTTGCTTAAAAAAAACAACCCAACAACCCAACTTTTCAATTGAAATACTTACGTTTTCTGTGGGGGAAATCTTTAATCCTGTACATAGATTTTTTTTCTTTTTACCTTGATGTGAAAAGCAATTTCCCAGCCCTGTGTTGAAGTTATTTGTGTGGAAGCCCACAATGTGTGTGTGTGTGTGTGTGTGTGTGTGTGTGTGTGTGTGTGTTAAGTGCTCTTCAACTTTTGCTGACAGTTCTTCCAGGAAATACAATAAAAGTGGCCATTTTTTTTTTCTTTTTTTAACCATTTAAAAAAGTAAACACAGACACTTTTTTGCTCTTACTTCTCTCTTTGTGACATAGTTGTCATAATTGCAACTGGCAAAATGACTTACGCTGCATTAGCAGTAATAAAAACATGGCACTTGAACATTTCTGCATAAGGTGGTTATTGAAGAAGCTGAAAGCAAAACTGAAATCTTACTTGTAGGAAGACTCAGAAATAGAAGATCATTTATCATGCTATAAATAGAGAAATATTCATGTTGGAATAAGTAATAAAAAAATAGTATAAAAAATTAGGTGTATCTTTTTAATATTAATTTATGTTTTAAATGAGTGCTTAGAATCTAGAGTTGAATACATAACCATCCCTAACAGGGGAATAATTCCAATTCATCATCAGTGGAACTTCATTCCTGAGCTGTTGAAGAGCCTGTGTACATACTGTAGCATGTGCAAACAAAGTTAGAAGGCTGGTTTTCATTTCCTGATATTGAGGGGTTGGCTTTCAGCTCTTGGATCACAGCTGCAGCTCCATGAACAGTTCTGGCGTAAGTTCACAGTGCTACTCGGAAGGATGGACACTTCTTCTCTCCCGTTTTCCTGGTGCCAAAAGTGTGTAGCTGCTTATGACCAAGGATCCACTTCAGACAAATCCAGTCTGAAAAATGGAAGTTACTTTTCAGCTGTATTTGTTTCCCACTTCAGCCCATGGCACAGTCACAAGGATATTTGTGCTGGCAAAAAGGAGAGGAGCAGAAAAGTGTTCCTGGGAGTGGGCACAAGATGTGTGTCAGCAGTATGTTTGGTGCTGGGATAAATAAACGAGATTATATCATCAGAGGAGGGGGAAATCTTAATCCTATGCAGCCATAGGCAGCGTGTGGACTGACAGGAAAGTGAAACCAGTTTAATAGCTAACTGTAAGAGACAATTCTGCCCTCCTGTTTCCTCCTCTTTTTCTCCCTTGCTGTTTTCTTCCTCTTCTTCCTTGAGCTGTCTCTGTGCTTATCTGACATCTCAATGAGCTAGTTCAGGGAGTTAAACCTTCAGAACACTAACCCTACAAATAAAAAGGTATGTATGGGGGTGTTTGTATGCCTTTTCTTTTGGCTCTTTAGTATGAATACGGTGTGAGACAAGGGGCAGGAACGGGGTGTGTGAGGTGGACAGATCTCTGCCCTGTTGAATGGGGTTCATGATAGTGTTAGCCATATCATCTGACAGCAGTTGTAGCCAGGGGAAATAACATGAATTGAATATATGAAATGAAAAATTAGGATGATGTTAAATTCAGAAATCAACAGCAGGATAAGGTAGGGATTTTCTTAGGGTGGTAGATGCTAAGCTTCCCATTGAAATTCAGAAGAGTTCCAGCATCTGCTTCCCATTGTCTCTTTCAAAAAAGTGAAATTAAATTCTTCAGCTTTTTTATTATAATTACTAAAAGCTTAATAAAACATCATGTGTTTTCAATGAAATTCTGGCCCCTCAAAAAAAAAAAACAAAAACAAACCAAAATCAAGAGTTTTAAATTCTTTGAAGCCATAATGGCTGTAATGAATCTGTTGGCTCTATTACATGCTATGAGGCTAATACGCACTTCAGAAGGAAATGCCACAACTTTCATTAGAACAAACCAAACGTGTAGCACTGTCATGAAATAAGAGTAACACTTTTGAAGTAACTAGTGCAGAATGTCAATTGATTTTGTGGATGATAAGGGGTAACAGTTGTAATTGTGAGACTTTAGAAATTCAATTATTTCTATTAATATGCTTGCATTAAAGAGCCATATTTCAGTGCTGTCCCATGCCTCACTTCTCTTGCTGCTGGTTATCAAACCAAAGCCTTTAAAATCTCCTGTTTGCATTTTAATTGGCTTTGGGAATAAGCAGGAAGAAAATAATGGAAATAAGAGGCAAAATTAATGTTTTTGAGAATCTAGAAGCATATACCAAGCATGTAACAGACTCTTTCTCATTAACATAAGCCCTTGCATCTGATATGCTTGTGCCTGAGACATCTAAATCTTTTTTATCTCATCATTTAAAGAGAGAAGCAAGCTTTCTAATTCTGAACATGCTCCGTACTTGTTTCAGTGTTAATATCACAGCTGGAGTCAGAAATTATATTCACTACGCCCTACCTATATTTCAAGCCATCGTGTTGAAGTGGAGGATTTAATTCATATAAACACTGAGAAATGGAGGCGATGGCAGCAGAGGTGAGTGCAGCCAGTGCCAAGCAGGTTTCCCTGGCTTGGGGCTCAGCTCTCCTTCACCACGGAGAACAGCTTCCAGGGTCCTGCAGGTCATGCCTCTGCTATTGTCATGCTCCCCTGTGATAAAGCACAGTGGTTTTCAATCTTTCAATCTCAGCTCTCAGGGCATCTACATGGCAATAGATGGATCAAGTTTTCTACAGTGATGTACAGAAGTGTTTCTTCTTTCCTTTTTTTCCCATCTTTTTTTTTTTTTTCTTTCTCTTACCTCATATCCTCATTGCACTTAAAAGTCACAGTGGTGAACTGTGTAATCCTGTAAACACTGAATCCTTTCACTGACTTAATTGAATCTCCCGAAACACAGAATTTCCAAACATAGCGATACTGAGATCTGTGCGGTTTGTTTATGTGCTCACTGCATTGCCTGACACTATCACCACAATCGTACATGTTCTTAAAAGGCTGACAGAAGGGTTACAATCTAGTAACTGTTTCTGTAGCCTGGCAATGCAGAAAGTCAGGAGGTGAATGGCAAGCCCCCATGTTTAGCTGTAGAAGGCATGGCTATGTTGTTACTGCCAATTAAACTCTCTGTGCATCCATTTCCCTGTGGATATTAAGTACCATGCAAGTCAACACAACAAATTAAAACCAAACTCCTAAACTGAAGTTAATACTGACTGAGCTGCAGCCACTTTTCGTAAGTTCCAATTACAATAGATGTTTGAGATGGGTTAGTTATTTGTCATGGAACTTCAAAAGCCTTCCAGCAATTTAAATGTGGGGATGAATGGTTATTGTTTTATTCAAAAGTTACCACTCATGGCCTACAGTATGACTAGATTAAATTATTAATTTCCAGAGATTCTAATGGAAAGAGAGAAAGGAAGTATTATTCAAAGAACTTGTTCAGAAACCAAAACGCATATAGGGCATGTAGATTTCCAGTTTGAACTGAGCAAAGAATAATGCATCAGCTCTTTTTCTCCTTCCCTGTCATATTCTGTTCTTAAAGCATGTGTGGGATGCTCTCCAGTTCCAGGTGGAGGGAATAGATTTATTTTATGCTGAAAATATTGAGCTGGTATGTGTTTCTGTATTTGGCTAAATGGGAGACTTTTGCATCAAATGCCTGTTTATATTCACAAATCTCTTTGCTGAAAGGGAGAGTTGTAGATGATCTGACAAATCGTCATCAAAAACAATACACTTTTCTTAGGTTGTCAAAGTCCAGTCAATAAAAGTGACTGGAGCAAAATTATGCTTAGAAATAAGGAAAGCTTCATTTTATTCAGGCAAGGGAGGTCAAGTAGGATCATTGCAGGCTCAGTGAATAGGGTGCGTGGGAAGCTACTGGCTTCTCTACCTCCTGTGACGCAGTTTTGTTAAGTTGCTAATGGAGTGGCGGTCCAGGCTCTCTGTACTTTGACAGACAAAAAGAGGGCAGGGAATCCAAACAACGGCTGACAAGTGAGCATGAGGGAAATCTGTTTTGTTATGTACTGACACATCTCATGGAAGTAAATACAGACACGGGCAGAGGCTCCTGAATCGTTTGCACCATTTCAATTTGTAACTTTTGCTTTGCTTCTAAAAAACCAACAACAACCCCACCCTACTTCTTAAGCAGAATTCAGGATGACTTTAGAGTTTTGCTGTTTAAATGAGTTCCAAAGAACGCATTTCCTCCATTTTATTTATTTGTATGCTGCTGCACTAATATCAGAGAGCAATAATGCTTGAAATCATCTAAACCATTTTCTGTTTAACACTTGAATCTATCAGGAAGTGTCTATCTTAAATGAGCATAAAAAATCATTAATGTATTTTCCTAAGAGAGCCAAAACCTAAATTTTATATAAATTGCTTTAAAAGTTTAAATGCACATCTAAAGATATATTTCAGAATATCAGCTGGCTTAATAAGCATCGTTTAATGTTATTTCTAAAATGTGTGAGGTCTTACAGTAATTGAAATTCAGCAAGAATATCTGAACTGTTGTGTTTTATTTAGCTGATGCACATCTATATAGCTATAAATTTGGTTTGATTTGCTTTTAAATTTTAAGTACATCTTACTGGATGAAATTACATCCTTTCTTGCTAAAAACCTCAAGCTGTTATCTTTTTCTTTTGGTTCACTCTATAATTCGCCTAGCTTTCCTTCTCTGCTGTACGAATGGAGAAAAACAGGCAAGAAAACAGAAACACTAGTAAGAAAGAAAGTATAAAAAGAGCAACAACAGGTAAGAAAAGAAACGCACATATTTATTAGTAGCTAAATAGTAACTGTGAAGGGAAACCTTTCAGGTGATTTCTTTTATGGTAGCTTTGGTGTTTAATGTACATCTGTGTCCAGCAAAGTTTAAACATTCTTGAAGCTGGCCTAGTGTCACAGTGAACTCAGGATCTGAACTGTGGGAACCCTTTACAACTCAAAGTTATTCCTGTTAAAAGTACATAGCAGAAGTTTATTCTGAACAGGTTACATCTCCGTAGTTCTTTATTCAGGAATGTAAGGTGGAAGCTAGCTGGCTAAAACATGGGACTAAAAAGTCCATGATATAAAAAAAAACACAGAGGAAGAGAGGGGAAACCCCTCAAAAAACCCCCACTTACTTAGTGTGTCATGGTAGACCCTGGATCTAACATTGACCAGTATCTTTGCGTTCTGTGCTGAGCTGTGCTCGGCGAGACAGTGTTTGCTTGGCCTCATTGTTCCTCATGAGCCCCTGAAAGCTAAGTAAAAAGATTACTATCTTTTTTGAAAAAGTATAGCCCATTCCATCCAGGAGCTCAGATCCACCAGCAATCATTGTAACTCACTGTTAGATTGGTTCAGGACCATGATGGACTTTTCTCTTACTTTCCGCCAATTATGGAGGCTGATAGAAAGAAGATGAAGAAGTATGCTGCAATAAATGGGAAAGAAAGTGAGGAAAATATTGGCATTTCCTAAGATTTAGGACACAGTCACAGTAAATCCAAAGACTTAATAGGAACCTGATTTTAATATAAAAAAGCGCTAGAATCAGTCTCCAAAGGTAAATAATTTCCGTGTCTTCTCATTTCTGACAGAAATGCTGGCTCTCTATGTAATTCGTCTAGAGAAATCAGTGAATTTTAATCAGTGGAATATGATACAAGCATGATTCTTAAATGCTCTGTTAACCGTTTTCCTGTATTTAAACTGGAATATATTTTGAATTTTGACAATATTCTTTCATAATTGTAATTTTATATGCTGCAAATGTGTACCTTAATAGAAAGAAAAGAGGAAAATCATCTCAAGAACTGTGAATAAGACTTTGCATCCTCAAGTTTGTGTAACAGGCCTGAAGGCAGATTTCCATTCAGGTATTTATTAATACAGGTGGATTTTGTTCTGCAAGCTGGCTTCCGTTTTCCACACTCAATTAGTGTTAAAGATCTTTGTACTGAGTGTAGAGGACTGGGCTTTTTTTATACATTATGATTTTTTTCTTCTTTGATACTACTTTTGTGTTGGATTGCTTAGAGACATTGTTCAGACACAGATTATGGGATGCATCAGGGATGGAACAAGCAGAGGTTCCTATCGTGATACTGCAGCTTCTGTCTTTCCACTGTTTTAAATTCTCCCTGAAACCTGACTTAATCACTTTCCTTCACTCTGTACCCTTTCTATGGCCCAATGTATCCCAGAAAAATCTATTTCTCCAAATAGCCCGAATCTTTGCCTCAGGCCCAGGGGGATGGGCAACCTTAGGTTTTCATTTATTTTGAAATCTCTGTAGTTGAACCTGAGATTTTCTCCTGGTGAAGGCTCTTTCTGCATGTAGGGCAAAGCATAAACTCTGGTGGATTTTGGAAGCTTCTTAAGTGAGGGAGAAAAGGAAGTTTTGAGGTGAGGACTGCAATGATCAGCTTGCAGTAATTAGAGGATCGAGCCACGGCATCATTTCAATAGTGATAGGACTCATTCCATCAACTGCTTCTGTTGCTATGCCTGTTTGATGTCAGGGTCTCTGAGGTTTTGTGTTGTTGGTGTAGGTTTGTATCAGATGGAAGTCTGACTTAACACTGGAGATGCCTCCATTTGAAAGGATTTCCCCAAGTAGTTATTTTTTTTTTCTTGAATCTGAACCCCCATTTCAATCTAAGGTGTTCCCACCTCTCAAAGAAAAGCATAAGAAAATTGTAAATTGTCTCTACATCAGGGAATATGTCAGTTATAGAGAATGAAAAAAACCTGCGTATATTGGACAAGTTTGTCTGTGCTGCTTCTCTGTGTTGTTTAATTCTCTGACTGAAACATGGATTACCTCCTCTTAAAATCCTGCTGCGTGGGGACAGTATAGGTTCTTCTCTCAGCTAAAGTATTGAGACATTATCTTCACCATCAGAACGGTACACGTCTGTCTGTGCAGGGATTGACTACAAGCCCACCTTAAATTCCTTGGTTTTCCTTTTTCATTTCATCCTTCTCAGGAAGGTATTAGAGTCTCACTGGAACAGCTCTTGGGATACAGTGCCTGAGATTTCAAAGCATCTTGTTTTCTGTTTAGCTGTTCTCAGACATAACTTAACACTAGCAGACCAATGCCAGAAAATGTATGCTCTTCTACCTGATGCTTAGAGATTTAAAGTTTTATATCTACTTCTTCATGTGTCCCTTTCAATGACAGCTTCTCTTTATATGCACATGAGATTTTTACCTCTCTGAACAGCCACTGCCACTGCTTGACTGTCCTCGTTGTCCTCCAGTTATCCAATCTGAACCGGTTTTGTTTCAATTTTTACCTATTGTTTTGCAGTCTCCCACCATCCACCACTTCACACGGTAAATGCTCCAGCACTTTACCATCTTTGTGACCCTCCACTTAACTCACTCCAATTTTTCAACATCTTTCTCATGTCGGGAGCCCAAAAGTATATGCAATACCTAAATATAGTCTAACAAGTGCTTAGCTAAAGATGGATCAACTGGCTATGCTTCTATTAGTACAGCCCTGGGGGATAAAAGACTTCTTCACTACCAGCAAGGAGAATTTGGGTGACTATCTCAGTTCTGGACTTTGGTTCCTAGGAAGGATTTTAATTTTCTAAGGGGTTCCCAAAGTATTGAGAGAGTATTTCAAGCAGAAGCTTGGACTTATAACTTCCTAAGGTCCCTTCCAATTTGAATCATTCCAAGTCTTTGAGTCTGTCAGATTATTTCAAAAAATCACAGTGACCAGTAACCTTATAACCTTTCTTCACCTACTTGATGTTTGAAGTTTACTAGTGAAAAGAAGGCTCTGCATGTGCTATGTCTCATTTTTTAAAAGAAAAGGGTTTTCAACGGTATCAAAATAACAAAAAGCTAAATATTAAACAGTCAAAATACCAAAAATATTAAAACATTGTTGACAAAAAGGCGCATTAATTTATTAAATTTTACTAGTTAGGCATTCAAATTTTTAGAATTTCAAATATCTGCTTTTAATTCCTACATTTACTGATTGTCGTAATTTATTTTTTCCTATATGTACAGTCTGTATATAAAAAAAAAAAAAAAAAAGAAAGATTTTGTTTTTTTTCTGAAATTCCTTAAGAAACCAGATGAATAACAAAACCATACTTCTGGGTACTTTTGACTTTATTGCATGGAATAGAAATATCACCTAAAGCTTCTAAATATTTAAACAGACATGAGCCTTGGAATCACTATGGAGCTTATACTATACCATGTAATAATTTGAAATCTTAGAGTAGCTTTCTTCCTGATCTCACTACTTTTTTTAAAACACAGTGCACAATTTGACTGCAATTTTATCCTTGATGTTACTGGGAGCCGAAGTGATAATCTCTCTTTCTGTTCTAAGATTTCTTTTAGAATGCAGAATTATGCTTTTATTATTTATTGCTGGTTTTTGTCAGTACTTTAGTACACAGTTTATCAGTTAATATGGTGAATGCAGTTTATTTTTGTAAGGGGGGGCATTTTAAAACCTCACTTGTTTACACTTGAAAAAGCACTTGCCAAATGGGGCGTGTTATTCATTGGCCTCTATTCAAGGACTGAATAAGGACTCCGCAGCAGTGCTCAGCAAGGGTAAATTCCATCTTCTGAGGCCAGCTATAGAAATGCAGAAATAATAAGAAATTTTAACATTTTGAAAGAGATCTTGAGGTATCAGGAGACAGCTCATCCTGTACTCAGACTACAAATATCTGACCAGATTAGTATATACAGATGCTAGACTTTTACACAGTGGTTTTTCTGCAAAGTATCTAAAAAATTCAAGTGGTACACTTTCAGTAACCATCTCAGCATTTAAGTACACACCGCCATGAGACTGCATCTTTTTTAGAACCGCGTTTCTCTAGCTTCCAGAGAATAGATTTGATTATGCCTTTATCTAATTAGACTGACAAGTTGCCTGCAATCAGTCCCTTAGGCCAGTGTGTGTGAGCTTACACCTGCAGTAAAGTCACCCTTCAGCCTTCGTTTCCATAAGCAATGAATCTGACTGGCTTTGCATCTGCCCAGCTCCCGGTCCAAGTTAGAACACACTTCTAACTGTCCTAACTTCATCTTGTTCCCTTCCTCTGTACATGGCCACACAAGGCTACTAAAGCTTAGGAAAACCTGAGCTCACTGTGTGCTAAGAAGTAAATAGTGGGGGAGGTTTCTGTCCTCAAAATAACATGTTCCCATACTACATTTCTGTATGAATTTTAAAGTTAAAATCAAGTTGTAATTATTGTGAATAAGGTTTTATGCAGGGGTTTTCCTACATGGATTCTCAATGCGCTTTTCCTTCTGTTCAAATTCCTATCATGACTTCTGTGAATGTATAAATAAGCAAATTCACATGTTAACTCCCATAGGATCCTTGTGGCATAATAGCCTGGCTTGCCATGAGACAGAAATACAGCTAATCTTATGTGCTTTGGAAGAAAGGTTGAGGTGTTTACAACCATGAGAATTTTTTGCTATCTTTGGGGCTGGAGATCCATTATGCTGGCATTCCAAACAGCTGAAGGAGGGAGTCTTGTCAAGATAACACGGCCCTGTTTCAGCTAACTCAACAGGTGCAAATGACTCTTGAAGGCCTGAGTAATGGAAAAATTTATATCAAAGTTTACGCCCTTCAGTGTGACAATGAGCCTAAAGGAGTACATGTTACTTAGCTCTCCGCCCCAATAACACAAAATGTCACCTAGAAGGCAGGGACAGGCAGAATTAGGATATAAAAATCACCAAGGGAATACACCTTTCTAAAACAGCAGTGGGGAATACTGAAAAGTCTAGCAGAGACAGTCAACAGTGTTAGGGTTAGGCTTCCTGGGCCTACTGGAAGGCTGGAGAGGGCTGTAGTGACAGGATGAGGGCTAATTGTTTTAAATTAGAGAGGGCAGGTTTAGATTGGATGTTAGGAACAAGTTCTTTACCATGAGGGTAGTGAAACACTGGAACAGGTTGCCCAGGGAGGTAGTTGAGGCCCCATCCCTGGAGATATTCAAGGTGAGGCTTGATAAGGCTCCGAGCAACCTGATCTAGTTGAGGATGCCCCTGCTCACTGCAGCGTGGTTGGACTAGATGACCTTTGGATATCCCTTCCAACCTAAACCATTCTATGATTTTAATGACAGACTGTGCTCCTCTTCCTCCACCCAAGACAGGGATGTTTTCTTGGTAAGAATCGTGCATTCAATATATGATATACCTTTTATTTTCCTTATCTGTCAGCACTGTAACTCAGGCCTGTGCCTCCGACTGTGTCAGATGTTACTCACGAATTCTTTACTTGAGCTCAACTATCCTTTTGCAGGTAGTGCATTTATCAGCAGCAGTTCTGACCTGTTTGAGTTTTAAACTGTCTCAGAGTAAGTCCTTAACTGGACTCTGAAACAGGTAACTATCATTTCTTCGGGAGCCCTGTAGCCGGGCTCTGAGCTAGACACAAGTGTGTTGATTCCAAGCCCTTCAGCTGGGACCCTGAGAAAGAATTCTCAGACATACCTTAGACTTTGCAAGACTGCTCAGTAAACCTTGGGCTCTGGCAGGTAAACATCTCACTCCCACTCTTAAGGTGACAACCCTGTGTTTGTTGTTCATATTGTAGAACAGAAGAGCTCAGAGCTGAGTTGTGACAATGTTTTTTTGGGTACTGATACAAATGATGTCATGAAGTATGGCAGGCAAGATCAAAGCTGGTATATACACCATGTAAGAGACACTACCTGAACTGACGGGTTTAGCGATGTGTCCACAGAGGCATTAAGTGCCTAAGTACCTTTAGGAATTTAAGCTGCATAATCTAAGTAGACAATACAAAAGTCAAAGAAACCAGTGTAGCTGACTTGTCCAAGGTTATATGGCAACACCATTACAGAGCTAACAACCTGGGTGTCATTTTGTCTGCTGTCAGGGTTCTGAGGCTCTGAAATCACCTTTCCTTCCTTTTGTGCAAGATAACTTTGCAGGTAAGACAGAAGAATGGGAGATTGGGAGATGAATTTTTGTTGCTGACTTTCTCCTTTTCCCTGTCCTATTCTACAGTGCCCTATTTTAAGCAGTGCTGCACAGTGCCTGCACATGCTGCAGCCGCTGGGCTCTTGAATCTTGTCCGGGTAGCTCTCTATAGATTGCTCAAAATCAGCAAGCAGAGTGAAATGTTTCCCTGTGTTGTGCTTTCTGCAGATCTTTTCAATGAAACAGGTAATTAAAATGTAAATTGTTCCAGCCTGTGTTTTAAGCCTCTGCAATAAGGAAAAATGTTTCCAGCAATTCTCATGCTAGATATTGATTTGACTTTATCAGAGAAAGATCTCACTTTCTAAGAGTTGAAGAAGCCATGAATGTAAGACACACATAAGGCTTTTTATGATTGGAGAAACTGGGAATTACAGCTGTACGTGTCAGGATAGTAAAGGCCCTCAGACATCTCAAGCTCAAGTTCCCCTCATCAACACTGATTGCAGTAATTGTACTGCTCTGAATGAAATACCTGTACCTTTTATACATCTTTGAGGTGCAAATTTCTTCATGTAAGTGCATTTCTAAGGAAAGTTGCTTATGCATTGCTGAAAAACAGTGCCGAGAAGAGCTGTGGGAGCTCCAGCACTTTACAGCTCTAAGACTAAGGATCTGTCACAAAAGGTTGTGGTAAAGTTGAGCATGCCTTAAGATGGCAGAAGGAGTAATTACCTCTTAAGCACCCCTCTGGCTCTGAATTCTGAGATTCTGAAATGCCTGCTGTATTTCCAGGAGCTAGAGAAAAGACATCCTGAGCAGCTAAACCACAGGGGCTCCCAGACTTCTGGCTAGAGAACTGCTACATTTTATTAGTGCTGACTGGCCCCAAACTGCATTTGCATCAAAGGAAGCTCATAATTCATTACAGCAGGTGGAGTACACTGTGTTACTTCTCATACTGTTGAAGAAATGGCAAATGAGGACACCAAAATGAAGAGTTCTTGTTCATATCATCTTCTCCAAAATTAAAGAAAAGGCAAAGTGCTTTTGCTTGGGGCGGAAGCGTGACTGCACTGCAGGGTGATGCTAGTTTATGGGGAGTAGATGGGGGAGGCCTTTCCATTAGTCCAGCACTTCCTGTGAGCTGAGAATTAAAGGAAGTACTGTAGATGGTTTCGGAGCTCTGAGAGCTGCTGCATTTAGGGTGAAGCTGCCAGAACACGATTGTGTCTTACACTGGATCCGCAAGGCTTTCTGTGGACTCTGCAACAGCAATGCTGGTCATGGGGAGGAATGGGAATGGAATTCTAAAGTAGATGGCAAAAGCAGAGGTTTGCTTACTGTGCTTGCATCAGTGAGCAGTTGCAGCAGTGCTTTTTGTCCAAGCCTTTTGGAGCAAATTGTCCTTGGAGTGATAACAGAATTACTGCATCAACTCCAGCAACAAGTGAACAGGGACAAGTGCAGTGGTTGTAGTTGAAGGGGGATGGCGTTGTAGCTGAGCTTGCACCAGCGGGGCAGTGTTCTAGCATTAGAAGTTCTCCGAAGTGCCTGTACACTAACGCACGCAGTATGGGGAACAAACATGATGAACTAGAGATCTGTGTGCATTCTCGGGACCATGATCTCATTGCAATTACTGAGACATGGTGGGATAGCTCACATGACTGGAACACTGTCATGGGTGGGTATGTCCTTTTTAGGAAAGATATACTAGCAAGGCAAGGTGGTGGAGTTGCTCTTTATGTGAGAAAGCAACTGGAATGTATTAAGCTCTCTCTGGTGGGTGATGAAGAGTGAGTTGAGAGCTTGTGGGTAAGGATTAAGGGAGAGACTAGTATGGGAGAAGATGGTGTTGTGGGTGTTTAGTATAGGCCACCTGATCAGGATGAGAAAGCTGATGAGGCCTTCTACAGGCAGCTGGAAGTGGTCTCACAATCACAGGCTCTGGTTGTCATGGGGGATTTCAACTACCTTGACATTTGCTGGGAGAACTATACAGCCAGGCACATTCAACCACTGCTGAATGAAGAGGGTGCTCTGGTGACTGAGGATACAGAAAAGGCAGAGCTACTGAATGCTGCCTTTGCTTCAGTCTTTACTGCTAAGGCCTGCTCCCAGGAGTACCAGGCCCTTAAGACCACTGAGGAAGTCTGGAGGAAGGAAGATTTTGCCTCTGTTGGTGAGGATTGGGTCAGAGATCAGTTAGGCAAATAGATCCACAAGTCCATGGGCCCTGATGGGATGCACCTGGGTAACTATAGGCCAGTCAGCCTCACCTCCATCCCTGGAAAGCTGATGGAACAGCTTGTTATTGGCATCATCTCAAAGCACATTGAGGAAAGGAGGCTTTTCATGAGTAGTCAACATGGATTCAACAAGGGAAAGTTCTGCTTGACTAATCTGATAGCCTTTTATGACAGTGCAACTAGATGGATAGATGAGGGGAGGGCAGTGGATGTGATCTATCTTGACTTCAGAAAAGCTTTCGATAATGTCTCCTATGGCATCCTTGCAGACAAACTTAAGAAATGTGGGTTGGATGATTGTGTGGTGAGATGGATTTGGAACTGGCTGAAGGCCGAAGCCCAGAGAGTGGTAGTCAGTGGAGCAGACTCTAGCTGGAGGCCTGTGACTAGTGGTGTGCCCCAGGGGTCGGTACTGGGTCCAATGCTGTTTAATATTTTCAACAACAACCTAGATGAGGGGATGGAGTGTATCCTCAGCAAGCTCGCTGATGATACAAAACTGGGAGGAGTGGCTGACACACTGAAGGGCTGTGCTGCCATCCAGCGTGACCTAGACAGGTTCTCCTCCCCCTCTACTCTGCACTGATGAGGCCCCGCCTGGAGTACTGGATCCAGTTCTGGGCACCCCAGTTCAAAAGGGACAGGGAACTACTGGAGAGAGTCCAGCGCAGAGCCACAAAGATGATTAAGGGAGTGGAGCATCTGCCTTCTGAGAAGAGGCTGAGGGAGCTGCGTCTCTTTAGCTTGGAGAAGAGGAGACTGAGGGGTGACCTCATTAATGTTTACAAATATGTAGAGGGCGAGTGTCAGGAGGACGGAGCCAGGCTCTTCTTGGTGGCACCCAATGACAGGACAAGGGGCAATGGGTGCAAACTTGAGCACAGGAGATTGCATTTAAACACAAGGAAACACTTTTTCACAATGAGGGTAACAGAGCACTGGAACAGGCTGCCTGGAGAGGTTGTGAAGTCTCCTCTGGAGACATTCAAAACCCACCTGGACATGTTCCCTCATGATCTACTCTAGGTTCCTGCTCTGGCAGGGCAGTTGGACTCGATCTTTTGAGGTCCCTTCCAGCCCCTAATATTCTGTGATTCTGATAGGCCAGTCACTGATTAGGCAGAGGTCAGGGCTGAAACCTTGCTTGAATTCAGTGGTGTAATGCTGAGTCCAGTATAATTGCAGTCCCCTTTTTTTCCTCTGCAATTCGTGATAGTTTTCATTTTCTTTCCTTAAATAAGGAAGGGCTTCCACGATTCTGCACATGCCAGTTCAGATGCATGAATAGTTACTGGCAAATAGCCAGTGAGATTTACATGATGGTTTGCTCTTAACCTATATACAGCTTTCTACCTTTTCTCCTTGCTGCTACTGCTGTATTTCTTTTAAAGATGTGAATTTGCTTATTGCATCATGTCACAGCTGTGGGAAATACTGTCCAGAGCAGCACCACTGTTGCGGTAGGAGAGTCCTTGAGACTTTTCAGCCCCATTAAAATCTGGAGACTGTACAGGAGCATAACCTGTCAGGGCTTTCTTTTCAGTCACATCATAATTTCTGTATGTGGCAGGGAAAATGCAGTCTAGTAAGAAGTTAATATCTTGACAGTAAAAGACTGATGGAGTAAAGGCATTACTCAGCATTTTGAAGATCTGCCTTGTCTTAATCTTGCCTTGCTCTCTAACACTTCTAATTTATGAAAAGAGAGTTTGGAGTATTTTAGTGTAACTTTAGGGGTTATCCTCTCATAAGTGGGGAAATAAAATAGGTCAGGACAATTTTAATAATTCTCTCTCTGTAACTAATCATTGCTCTTTGCCCAATGGCAAATAAAGCAAAAATTCATGCTAATAAATTGAGAGAGGAGAAAAGCTAAAATTATAATGTTTTATTATTAAAAAATATTTCATGTCTTTCATTTTGATTATGAACACCAAAAATTACCAAGACTGAAAGATGAAAACTAAACTTTCCTTAACAGTTTCTAATAGAGACGTTAAAACCAAACTACTTAAAATTCATATTTAAATCACCAAAATACGTATTTGAAAGACTCTGCATCTGAAATCATTGTTGAAATGCTCTGCACTCTAACAGATTTGTTTCCAAGGCATACAGTAAAACTGCTGTTGGATTCCAGTCACTAAACCATGAGTGAACCTGTGGAGTTGGTAATGTCTCAGAGGCTGTTGTGTAACATTTTCTGGTGACATGGGATAACCCTCCATGCTGCCCAGAATGTAGAGCAGCCTCCGAGAACAGCATATGCCAAGCAAATGCTCACTTTTCAGAGAGAAAATCCACTCTTGCAGTCTAATATATTCCAAATCAAGACATAGTGTTGCTGGATTTACGTGTGTGGCAGAATGTGAAGCATTTCTGTTGCCGTCTAAAGAAAAAAATAGTCATTTTAAAAATTACATTAATATGTAGTTGTATGACATGATGTCAGGTCATAAATGTAGTCACTTCTTGTAATGCATGCTGGGATTTTATGAAGGTTTCAAAAAACCTTCACTCAAATAATGAAGGAAATCATATGAAAATAACTACCAAAATACTCAGAATTAGATAGAAAATAGAAAAATTTTGCCTTATTTTAGCCAGTTTGCTGTGAGATTGCAGAGGTCTCCAAACACAGTTATACCCACAGTGCTATCGGAGATGAAATAGTAGAGCACACTAGAATGGGATAGGGACAGCATTTCTTTTTTTGTCTCTGATTGCTTGGTCTCTGAGTTCTGTAAGTTCAGATCAAAGCTTGGCAGAAGAAATGAAGCTCCATCTGTCTTACTGAGCTGCTTTTGGCCATTAGGAAAGGAGAATGTAGAAGTAAAAGGCAGCTCTCATGGGTGAGCATGTTTACTTCTCTGTAATTGCACACAAACATGTCAGATAATCCTTTTTTTATAAAATTGGCCTTAAATTTATTAGCTTTTAATACTGTTTCAGAAACTTCCTCTCCAGAGAGTTAAAAACTTTATTCTGAGGTCCAGCCCCAAAGTAAGTATCTCTTCTGTGTATACTGGCTCTTTTCATTGATATTTAATCTTCAGCAGTATTTCATTGTGCAGGCATAACCCCTGTCAGCCTTTATTGTGTAGGGATAGATAACCAGGGCATTAAAATGCCCTCTCACAAGATCATCTCTCCAGTTTCCCTGTGATGTTCACACTAACATACCCAATCTTCCACCTCAATATGCTATCTCCACAGGTAGCATCGCACCAATGTGTATGGCTGTATCACTCTGAAGGAGCATCATCTTCCTGTGACCAGCCAAAACACGGAATCACAGAATGTCTTTGGTCAGAATAGACCTTCAAGATCATCTAGTCCAACTTTCGACCAAACACTACACCTTCTGAAACCTTAGTTTATGGCAGAAATTTGTATTAATCTCCAGGGCAAGACCTTGCACTTCTTATATCATAATTTAATTTTTGTTACTGCAGTCCTTAATGTCATCCTGCTCTTCTTGTATGTGATTGTGATCCTCATCAGTATGGTTGCTGTCATCTAACTTTGTGTCATTAATGTTTAATTAGTTTGTTTCTTCTATTTTGTGCCAAGATAACTGATGAAAATGCTAAATAAAATTAGTCTCAGGACCAGTCCTGGAGGTATTGCATTAATAAGCTTCTCTCCATTTAGTAGTTTCTCTTTTACCTCATCTTATTTCATCCCCTTCAGCTAGGTTTTTTTTGTGAAGTATGTTTTGGTGCCGGTTCCAATATTTTTGAGCTTAATGGTTTCCCCATGTAGCAGTTAATTTGACACTTTACAGGAATCCAGATAAAGTTTATTTGCTTTTCACCAAAAAAACCCACAATTGCCTTTTCACAAAAGGATCAAGTCTCTCTTGCAGTGGTGGTAAACTCAGTCTGCACGGTGTTCAGTTTTCCATGTACCCCACATTCTTAGGGCTTTTTGAACTGGTACAATGTGTGATGAGAGGCTGATTCACCAGGCATCCTTTTTGATTTTAGGTAATGTCAAGCATGTGCATGGAGATAGTATTTCTAAGGTCTGTGGTCTGTTTGTGCTGTTGTTTGGGGTTGTTTTTTTTTTAAAAAAAGCAAATGCACAAATCTCTAATTTAAAATATTTTGTTGACTGGTGTCTCTACAAGAGAGTGGCAGAGCCTCTCATTACATGATAGTACTGACCTTATGACAAACTGTTTCTGGTAAAATTCAGACAAATTTCAATTTCCTTTAGACATATCAAAGCTCTTTATTATAAACTCTTTAGTTGTTAATATATTCTTTACCTATAAGCTACCAGGAATCTTTTCTGAGAATACATCTGTGAAGGAGAACAAGGGTGTGATTATGGTTAAAAAAAACTGGTGAAGCAGCAGTGACAGGCACTGGTGTTCTGAACATGCCCACTCCAGAAGATATGATTGTCACCTGTGGATGTGTTGAAGCCCTGACTATTTGTTGGTAATGCCACTGCTCTCTGTGGTGCCTCCTGTGCTCCTACTCTCTTTTTACTGGGAGGTGCTGGTGTGCCAAGGATTCAGAGGCTGCTGCCACCCTCAGGGCAGAGGTTAGGAAATCCAGTCTCTATACTTCATGCTAATGCCTGTTCCTGTTGGAAGTGGGCTAATTTATTAACACTGCTTAGAGCAGACAGGGTCAATTTGCTTAGTTCTACAGGGCCACAAGCCTCCCGAAATCCATGAAGCTCATAAGACTCTCTAAAAACATTTAGGAAGAAGTATCAATACCTACAGTATTATGATATGTGTTAGGTGTTGTGCAGGTGAGTGTCTGTACCTAAAGTCTTTCTCTGAAGAGCACAAAAAAGCCTTAACCATCATAAATTCTATTTATTCTACCTGCTTTCCAATTCAGTGTTTGCCTCTGCCTGTGAAATCCTCATGGTGGTTTTGTCACACGATCTCTGCAATGTGCACTAACTCCAGCACCCCAGTTTGTGAGATATGAATCAGAGGGACCCCTTCAGTGTCTACTTGCAGTAGAAGATCCACTTGCTCTCTCAAGACACTGTCCACACTACCACGCACATGAGACTCTAGCCAGTAAGCTTGCATATTATGCAAAATTCTTTCACTTTAATGCATCCACTTCATGCATCCAGATGGCAGAGTTAGTGTCGGATCTGTTTAATTATTTCAATTATCTAATCTTACCTCAATGAGAGGAAATAATTAAATGCGGAAATTGCATTTAGTTTTTTCATCTCTTTAAAATTGGATAATGATTAAGTTTCTTTTTCTGATAGTTTTTAAAATTCAATAAATAGAAAAATTCTATTTGTATTAGTGTTTGTTTCCTAGTCAACATTGTGTTTAACCATTCTTAGTTCATCTCTTGAGATTAATTTTAAAATCTGTAGATCTTACAAGTATCTTTGTTTGATACCTGCTGCATAAATACCATTGCTCTCTCTTCTGCTCTGCCTCTTGTGTTACTTTTCCTTTTTAAAAACAAGCTATCAAGAAATATTTGGAAGTTTCACTAATCTCACAGGAATCTGAATAATTTCCTGTTTTCTTTACCAGGTTTTATGATACTGTTTTGTATCTACACACAGTGAGCTTGGGCCAGGGAGGGCAGAAGTTTGATTGAGTTACCATGCTATCATTTACACATTCTCTTTACAAGATAATACAGCCTGACCTTACATAGTCTAAAGCATTGTTTAAGCAACTACTGTTTAGAAACAAATTTAACTTGTATTTCTAGCTGTTTAGTATCAGAAAAAAAAAAAAATGCAGCCAAGAGGATCACCCAGTCTAGAGTAAATCTTTCATTTGTTCATTCTTTTTCTTATTTTGGTTGCTTAGAACTCTTGTATATGTGTCCCTCTGTCTGCATAAGTTGTGTATATGTGTACTTTTTGCTCTTCCACAACATTTTTTGCTCCTGAGGTTGGTCATATATTTTAATCTAGACTTTGGCCCTTAGGTTGCTGTTGCCTCATCTCTGAACTTCCTGGCATGGAGGAATACATACAAGTGAAGTGAAGTGAAGCTCCAGAGCTACCTTATACCCTAGTCTGATCTTGACTTACCTTTCTGGAGCACCATAAGCTCTGAAGGAATGCACGGAATGAGCAGTTGCTCTCCTTGATTTCAGAGACTGAGATGCATCACATACAGGAAAAATAGCAGTATTATTTTTTTTTGCTATTCCATCCTTGTGAAAAGATTTGGTAGATACTTATTTCAGATATTATTTTGATAGAACTTTAAGTGTATGAGCCTATGAGCCTTTGATGAATCATAGGGTAAAAGTCTATTGTGAAGTTTTTAATATGTTTTCTGAGCATTATGGGTGCTCTTCGGTTTAACAGAACTGCAAACAATAGTGACTCTTAAAATCAGAATAAAATTATATGTGTCCAGCACTAATTAAGGCATTTCCATTAGTAAACCTGCTAACAGGCACTGATTAAGAGTTATAATTACATTTAATCAGAAAATTCAATGTAATAGTTTTTTCTTTAAAACTCATGGAAGCTTTGTTAATACCACTGAAGTGAATACTGCATAGGGTAAATTAAATATCTGTTTCATAGAATATGTTGCATATATTTTCTGTCCTGTTTGTGTCTGTTCAGCTGACCTTCTCATTTGTTGCTCTCAGTTCCAGCTAGTGCTTTTTCTATTTCAGTGAATATTGTTTTTTTAAAGTGAAATGCCACTGTGTTTTTTCTTTGGCAAGAGAATGTATCTACAGAGTAAGAGCTGTTCAGGGCACTTGCTGGCAATCAGGGTATTAATCACTACTATGCTTTGCTGCTCACTATAAAATCCTCGCTTTAAAAACATATCTTTGTAGTAAGATTGAGCATGTAGGTTCAAAAGATTCACATTGTGACTCCAAGAACTTGTACTTCAGGTCAATGAACTCTGCAGAACTAGCTGATATTCATATGCTTAGGAGGCTGACATTTGTTGTTGGTGAGCTAGGTTGTTCTCTTTTTCTTTCAAAGATAAAATAGACAGCTACTTGTTCATTTATCTTTGTATGCTGAGCTCCAGGAAATGCCAAACTGGATACTTCGTACTGGTGAGCGTGAATTCCCCATGCTGGCTTAGGAAAATACCGTAAGCTAGGATCTCTGGGGCACCCATAGCCACCTTCAGTAAATCAGTCTGAACACATCTCCCCTTCTCAGCAACCTCTCTAAAGCTCAGTGGGTCCCACTAACAATGCATCACGTTTCCTTCCCTTGTGGGAGCTCTTTGTCCAAATTTTTGTTGTAGCGTGCTTTACTTAACAGACCATTCTATTCGATCTTATGTGTGATATATTTGGTTATTTACAGTATCTCTGTATTATGCTTATGGCTTGTCCTTCACCTATTTTAATCTATTCAGAGTTCCCTAACATATCTAATAGACTTCTCTGGCATCCATACTTCTCACATCTTTATTCAGGCAGCTTCCTTAGCTGCCTTTTAGCAAAAAGTCATGCTTAAAAGGTAAATCTTCAGTATTTCTACTGAAAAATCCTCATTGCTCTTTTTTATCTTTGTATGCTGAATAACATTCACATATTAGCTCAAAGCCTTATTTCTCAAGTCAGGTACTTCATGTGCTGCTTATGTCTTCTGCAATTTCTTGGTATAGATGCTTCTCTCGTTTGAGAAAACAGATGAAACCATATTATACTTTCAAAATGTTTAAGGTCAAACATTAAAAATTCTCTCTATCTGCTCACTTGAGATCAGATACTTGGAGCATTTCTTTGTTCTGCTTTATACGATCTTGTAAATCTCTGTGAAGGACACTGCTGTAAATCAGTATATAACCACCAAATTTGCAAAGTAACTCCCAGCACAACAGGTCTCAGAGCTGAGCTGCAGAGACTTGCCTGTAGTTTCTTACTTATCTCATGGAGTTTGAGGAGGCATTTAGTAGCTGACAGCTCTCCTTTAGACCAAGAGGATGCCATTTCTCTGCCTATCCTCTCCTTTCTTTCTCATCAGGAAATTGTCTTAGATGGAAGATGTCAACCCTGTCACATGTGGTCCCTTTTCATCTGAGAATTGACTGGTTTGGAGAAGTGACAGGTTGAGTGGAGATACAAAGGTGCCTCCTGTCTTTGCAAAGAATATCAAGAGAGGACACTTGTTGTGTGCCTAAAAGCAGCTTTCAGTTTTGAAGCATTAACGCAACCCCTTGGCGTGACATAGTTTCATCCAGTGCCTCCCACTGGCTAAGACTGAGGTCATGTGCAACCCAGAGAAGTGGCACTTCTGACGGAAAAATATCACACTTGTAGCTGAGCTTTTCTCTTTTATGATTCTTGCAAATGATCACAATGGTAATTTGGAGAAATGTATTTCAGTTCTCCATGCAAGTTCCTTGGTGCACTTAATACTTTGTAAGCAGTTTCATCTACATAACATCTGTCAAGTTTTCGCTTGAGAGCAGCTGTCCCCATCACAAAAAGGTATAATTTGAAGTTGCAAGGTCATGTCCTGTGAATATTCAAAAGCCTCTTTTGAATATGCTTTTAATTTACCTTCAAATATGTCTTTAAGGATTTTCGGTTGCATCTTCTATTGCTTGCAGTTTCTGTCTGTGTAAAATGTATAATAATGCCAGAAGGCTTCATTGCTGCATTTTTTAAAAAATACCCTAAAATCTATCTTTCATCAGCAGCCTCCATAACTTGACAGCCTGCTCACATTTCTTTGACTTCCAAACCCCTTGGATCAGAAGGAGGAATTACCAGTAATGCTGCTTTCCCCTCAGATTGGCAGAAATGATACACCTTTGTACTATTTGAAATTTGTCCATCTTAAGAAGATTTATATCGGAATTAAGTGGTACATTGACCCTGTGTGTTCATGGAAGTAAGTTTCAACCAGTAAGAAATTTCTTCTCTGTGAGTAAATCAGAATTCACTTGCTGTCCTTGAAAAAGCGTGGGATGGTTCTGCCTACACAGTGTCCTATAATATAACGTGTTCCTTACACCAGGGCAAACTGGATGTGAAATATCATCACTCTACTTTGACAATGCTTTGTTTCCCTTTGCAGCAGCACTTGATAATCTGACAACAGAGAATCAGGACCTTTTAATTTTAATGAAAAAACTACCCGCATTCTTACTCGCGAAGTTATTCATGACGTAATTTATAGGTCACATCTTACCCACTCAAAAAACGAGGATATTTGATAAAGCAAGAAAAACTGACTTAGAATTCTCAAGTACTCCAGAGAACTTGTAGTGATAAATGGCTTTTAATTAATTAAAATATACTTAAAAGATCAAATGGAGCATTATTTTAAAGTGATATTGGAGGAAACAATAGAGATTTGTGATCTCTTTATTTGTTATGTCTTCTGACCCATGAACTTGCAGTGGAACATACAGAAAGGATCTGGCCATCATAAAGCCACTTCAAACACATTTTATTTTAGAATAACTAGTAATTGAGCGGTTCTTGTTTGCTTTTAGCTTCTTTTAGTAGGTCATCGTTAGAATTACGTAGACAATTATAACGTATAGCTGACTCGTGACTTAGAACCGTGCGTTACGTACAAACTAACATTCCCTCCAGACACCCTTTTGAGTGTTGTCCTGTTGAAATAGAGTGAAATTCTAAGCTAATTCAATGTTTCTATAAGCTCTGTAGCACAGATTGCTTAGTCTGTAAAATTACTCTTTGCTAACACATCTATTCCAGCTTACACTAAGCTGTACAATTACAATTGTATTTTACAGCTGACCTCAACCACTCTTTACAATAGCTGTTACCGAAAAGAATTTATTATATTCCATTTCTAGTGGCTCCTTGCTCTTCCCGCCGACTTCTGAAATCACGATGGGCTCCTGACCAGGCAATTTGCTATCTTGAACGGGATGTAGTGGTCAATGGAGGGCTTGTGTGTCTTTCAATTCTACTCAAGTCAGTAGCCCCAGAGAATCAGTGATGCAGATTTGTGCCGTTGACTCTTGATCCACTTAAGATGCATAAGAAAGCTAGTACAAATAAAGTTATGATGACAGCTATACTGCTTTAATCTGGAGGATTGCAATCCTCCTTCCTTGTATGCTGCTGACTCGGAATAATTAACAATACAGAATTTGGCCCTGACCTTGAAGAAGTCCCAGGGCTAAAGCAACCTAATTAGGCTGTTTTGCCATCATTACAGTTTGTAGCGCAGTCAGTGCTCTAGCGTGCAACACAGCCTGAAATCAGGAAAGTACCTTTCACCATTCACTATAGTTCCACCAGGGCCTCAGCTTTGGGTTCCTCCTGTTTCCAGCAAACAGTTCATGTGTGATCCTTGCGTTTCATGGGCAAAAGAAAGTTGTCTCAGGAGACAGAACGTTCAGTTTGGACATGCTGCACTTTTTCCTTTGCAAAGGGGATTCACTATGCACCCCTTCGTGAGATGTCTTCAGTGACCTGTGGCTAGGGTGGAACCTTGACCTCAATCTGGAATTGGAAATGTTACATTGCCCATAATATATATAGAAGCAAACTGATGACAGTAGTAGCTAATTCTCTGTTAAAAATATGGTGATAGAAAGCTTAAGGAGCAAATGGTTGATCACTTAATTAGCATGAAAGTCTAACAAATAATTACAACCCTTTTTCTTTTTTTCCTGAGCTGTTTTTGAGGATTTTTCTACTTTTACATGTCAATTTTAATTCATTTTTATTGTATAAATATTTTAATGTAATGGAAAAAAAAAAATCTATCTATCTTAGATACACCTATTTATCAGATGAGTAGGTGATTTCATTTGGATTCCTTGTAAGATATCTGGTAGCCTGCTAGCCGGAAACGAGTGACACTGTCCCATGAGTGTGAGTAGACAAGGGTGAAGGCAATTAGGAGCTTGAAGGATCTCTTTTTCCAGTTTTTGGCAGAAATTCTATTAATGCTAGTGCAATATAGACAGCTGCTACAAATATGAAGGGCGAGGAATGATTTCTTGAGAATATTTGGTAAAATATGCAGAAGGATTCCTTTCAATGACATCACAAAATGAAGTACAAAACATTTTAGTAGCTTCCTTTGTTAGATGAAAATAATCTGACAAAAAATTCTTCTGAAATGTCAGCCATGAGATAAGTTTAATGTATGGATGAAAAATATGCATGAAATCCAGAACTTTAATTTACTGTTAGTTAACTTTCAAAACCAAGTTAGTAGATTTGATTGGCACCACGGCTGAAAGCTTACGTGCAAAAGTGTTACTAATGAACAGAACAATCATGATAAGAATATATGGTTTCTCAAATGTTTCATTATAGATCCACAAAAATGTGATGGGGGATGACCATGCATCTGATTTCTAGTTTATTCTCTCTGTTCATAGAAGAATGTAATTTAGTTATTTAAATCATAAATACTCCAAGTAGTTTGTGTCCAGAGGAATGAACTTTATAAGATGAAATAATTTATCACAACTATTACTTTCCTGACTTGTGTAACTAACTCGGAAATATTGCTGTATTTGTCTCTATTTATAGCAGGGAAAAGGTTATTTTATCTGAGAATATTTATCTGTTCTGTCTCATGGAAGACTGTTCATGTTTTATATGCTTGTGGGATATCACCAAGTCGTTACACAGCCAGTGGCAAGCCTGTATGGGGATATAAACAGCTGTTAGAAAATAACATCTTCAGCATTAAAAGCCCCTGTTAGTTTTGTGATGCTGAAGCACATCCTGATGTTAAGTGGTGGCAGCTTCTTCATGGGGCTGAGACCCTTCTTTGGGAGTCCTGTCAGTCAGGCACTCTCTGCAGTTTGGTGTGAGCTCTGTGAACCCATGGCACAGAAATCCTCTTTTTGGCACACTTTCTGCTTCTTACTCCATTCGCTCATCCTGTGATTGCGTGATTTTTCCTGGGTTTAGGGCAGACAGGGCACCAGCTATATCATTTCCAGGATCTTTACAGATGGAAAGGAAAATGTGCCGCTCATCCTTCGCCACATCCCATCCTGCTTGGTATAGGACAGCAGGTCTGCGGAGTATTAGATCTGTAGGATGTGATGTTGTAGATGACTATTGGCACTTTTGTATCTAGATGTAGCAACTATTGGAAAGATTTGTTGGTTTTCTTGCTGCTGTTGTTTAGAGGAAGAAGAAATAGTTGCAGTTTTGTCTTCCACCCCACAGCGCTGCATGGATCAAGTTAATAGAATGGCTCTTGATATAGAGATACTGCCTGTGAGAGCAACTGATTTTTTTTCACCTAAAGTCCTTGGAAGTCAATGAAAACCCCCCAGCATATTTGGTTGTCTTTATATTCAGACTATATTTTGAGGAGACATGAAAGAGACAGAAATTAAGGAAGTCTGAATAGTGATGCAAAGGGAAAAATGCTGGGCGGAGCTGCCCAAGATCTGTCTAATGTTGATGAGTTTACCTCCATTTGAAAAATTACTTGTGGCTTTTGTGGCATCTGGATTTAAGGTAAGTGTTCTCACAGCCTTTTGTATACATACCTTATTATATAATCCATTGTGATATCAGTGTAAGCAAAATTCAGGCTTCACAGGAGGTAAGTATGAAAGTAACTGCATGGCAGAGTAAATCAGAACGTTGCTAATCACAATATGGACTTACAATATTGGGTTTTTTTTGCATTAATATAGCCTTTATCATCTTCTGGTAGGAAACTGAGGTTTTTAAATTAACAGAGAAAGAAATGTAAAAAAAGCAAAATTATGCCTTTTGTTTCAAGTACCTTTTTTCTGACCTACTATGACGTTGATGTGCCAATTCATAGCTTGATATAGTACTTCATAGAATATGGGTTTTTTTTAACATTGTCTGGAAAACATCATGTTGAATGTGCGTATTTGAAATACTTGGATTGCACTATCTTCATAGACAAGTGAATGAAAACCTGTGGTTTAAATAAATGAGAACAAGTGAATGAGGGAGGATTCTGAGCCCTGTGAAATTGTCAGTGTGCATTGCCTATAATTTTGGCACACTGCAATTCTCAAAAATTTGGTGTATCTTGGAAGACAATAAAATGAAATTGATACGAGCAAATGCAAATTGGGACGCCAAAACTGGGTCAGTGGCATTTGCAGTGATTCCTTCTCTGAGCACAGGGCATCACTGCAAACTGCAGGTAAGGTAAACACACTGATGTGGGAAATGTCACTGTTTTTAACTGTTAGTGCCCCACATACCTGTACCAGCAGAACGTGAGCTGTTTCAATTTTGTGGCTTTAGAGCTTGTATATAAGGAGGCTCCATGTGGAGCTACATAACCTGTGCAGGTAAAAGAGTATGGAAGCAGTGGTTCAAGTAGAAATAAGTCATAATTCAAGTGACAAAGAAATGTCCTGTGCCCTTCTGTTGATTTAATATCTAAATGAATGAATTGACAGATACATCTTCATGGGTGTGTGCAAGAGTGGCTGCCTTTTGGGCTTTTCAGCAACTGCACCCTGGTATGGCATGATTGGCTGTAGGGAAATGTGCTAATTGCAAATCAGATATGAGCTGGGTAAAGGTGGGGAGCAGAGTGCTGATGTCAAATTCACATGCTGTGCTCATGAGCAGGACTCCGGGATGGGCTTGGTGTCAGGCTGGTGCGGTGGCCAGACCTGTGGATTGTCACAAGTTTGTCTATACATAGAGCAGGTCTGTCACCATCTTCACAGGGCATAAGCCTGTTTTGAATTTCTCTGTGTCATTGTCCTATGTGATTAATACCCTTTCCTTCTTTCAAAGGTGAGTTGTGGAAATAAATACTAAATTCAAGGTACTTGGATGCTGTGCTGATGGCTGTGAGGTAGATCATGGGTATTTTGGAACCTATGGCACTATCTAATACTTGGAAGTAACAGCCTCAGCACCTATCCTGCTATTTTCAGTGGACTTGCTCTTGAGTTAAAGGACTTGTGAAGAAGGACATCAGAATTTGTCTTCAGATAAGCAGTAAACATTTCCAAATGCAGGTATCTAGTGCATTTTTTTTATTTAGCTTTTAAGGATTTATTTTTAGATGGCACAGCTTCACTTGATAACAGAGTGTGAATTTAAATGTTGTGAAGCAATATAAATGGCCATATAAGTTAGGAAGCACAGTATGACCTTTTTGAAATATTATGCCAAACATTTTGTTTGCTTTGTGAGCTAAAAGAACTTCTGAAAGTCTGTTCCTGATGAAAGGCACTGGCTAAGTCTCTGAGGAGACAGCACATTATTACAAGATGAATCTGGGGATCTGACAAAAATAACAAAACAAAGCCGTAAGACAAGGTTAGATTTTAGCAGGAAGAAATTCAGATTGATTGAAGTGATTTTCATATGCCTTCTTTTTTTCCAGAACATGACAAAGGCTTAATTTTTTTTATGTTTTTAACCTAACTTTACAGGTTTAAAGATGCGCTATCAAATTCTGAAAGGCGTGAGACAGGGCACTGTGCGAGTGCATTTGTGCAAACCTGCCAAATATTTATGCATCTTCATTAGTAATACTCTGGTTGCTATTATTAAATATTAGAGCAGCAACTAAGAGCCCCACCCAGTGCTGATGTCCCCGTATGCTGTGCAGTTGCATGAAAAGGCTAACAAGGAGCAGCTGAGGCAGGCAGGGAGGGACAGCTGTGGAGATGACACGTGAAGGGAGGCACAGAGTGACTGCCTGCAGTGACGCAGTGGACACAGAGCCCAGACAGCATTGACTGGAGCAAAGTTTCATCAACGGCTTGCCATACTGATATGTTTTATCTAAAATACACCCTGAAAACAGCAGGCAGTACTGCTTTTGTTTCTTCAGACAGGTCTTGACCTGTCTCTACACGAGCAAATAGAGGATCCAGATTCTTTCTGTTGATGCAGAAGTAGCTGATCTTCTTCGAGACTTTGTAAGGGACATCACTGCCAAAACCCAAGTAATGATGAGAAATGGCTGCTGTTTTATATAAGACAGAAAGAATTCAAAGTAAAACTGTAATCTAATTCCAGTCATTTTGTTTACAGTCCCCTCTGTATCTCCTCTTTCAGTTTATGCTTGACCTTAATCAGTAGGTTTGTTCTTAAAGGGGTGTAGTGTCCCCCAACATTAGTAATGAGTTCCAGTACAGCACCCCATCTTTATATGTATACCACAGATAAATAAGCAGTTTGTAAATCAGCACAGAACTGGGTTTGTGTTTGATGTATCAGTTAAATGAAGTAGCTTATGCACTTCCAGTGTGAACCAATTGGACTAAACTTAGATAAGATTTATGAACACAGGACAGGTATTAGTCATTTTATCCAAAAAGCTGTGTAAGGTACTGTCCTGGAGCAGGTAAATCAAGCATATAACCATTTTCTGTCTGCAGGTATATGTGATTTAAGCCATTGGTTCTCAACCAACGGGAGAGATGCATCTCCCATGGGCATAAAGGTTAGGTATATGCTGTATTGCAGAAAAAGCACTGAAAGAACAATTCAACGTTCAATCTGAAGAACGTTCATAAGATCTTCATCCTCACCATTTCACAAAATGTGAAAAACATATTTTTCATGTCCATCTGGATTCGAAATTGGCTTTTATCCTTCAGTTGGCTCAGCATTGTCATGTGTTTTGGTAGGCTTTTCAGTTCAGGCACAGGCAAGCTGAGCACTACGAATACAATCTAGTTTTACTCGCATCTGCTCTTGTTACATGAAACTTGCAGACCAGAGGCAGGATTTCAAGTCTTTTATTCTTATTTTTCAAAAGACTTTTTTTGACCTACCTGGATATAGCGGAAATTGAAATTTTAATGAAGTTTAAAAAAGGTTGAAACAAGTTCAAAGGCTTACCTTTGTATCACATACCTTGGATGCTTAAAAATACTGGGTTTTTTTAATGAAATCTTGAAAGAGGATAGTTACATGTCTATTGCAGAAGATATTGCCTCTTCTTCTGGATCTTTTTTTAGAAAGGTGATAATTTTTCCATCAGAATTTGTAGACAAAAGTGGTTAAGCACTGCCAAACAACTAGACAGCTAACAAGCTTTTCGCATTAGCAGGCAGTCATACCAGGTAACCTTGTTGCATTACATAGTCTGTCATCTCAGTCTTTATGTAAAAATGACACCAGGTTATAGGAGCATTTGTCCTGAATGCAAGACATGCATGTTAGAAACAACAACTTATGTACAGCAGTTCCAAATCACAAACAGCTTTCCTAAAATTTCAGGACATTAAAGAGTTTACAGGGAAAAAATCTATGTTCACTAAGAAAATGTTTAACACGTTTTCTAATAGCTTTAGCCTAATAATCTTTTGTGCAAAGTGAGATGGAGACAGGTCTGCTTTTGCTAAAGCTTACATACACTCCTCGTTGTTCCTAAAGCTCTCTCCCTATATTTTATTCAGTCAGGCTTCTTTCTGAAATGCATATTGAAATATGATTTTTCAATATGAAGCCAGTGTTTGTACCAAACCAACATTCCTGCAAAGATGTCCTAGAACACTAAACAGATAAAAATTCATCTTCTAAATTCACCACCAAGGAACAGAATAACTGTGAATCTCAGAGCCCAGAACAGTCACCAAGCCTGTGACGGGCACCTCAGGGTGTCTATACTACCTTTTTCCATGACGTATCCCTCTTCCAGCTAACCCCAGCCATAACTTGTGTTTGTTAGGCTACCCTGGTGCTGTGGTAGAGTCTGCCAGCAGATATAATCTTAGTATTTTTAATATTTGGCTGAAGTACTGCTGATTGGATGCCTGCAAATGAAAAGTGACTGTGTGCGTGAGTCTGCAGAGAGCTTTGTGCTCCTGCAGGTGAATTGGTAGCAATGACTGAACGTTACAACAGGCAGTGATACCGGACCTGCCCCCGTGATACAGGAGCAGGTCTTGTCTGCGCCTCTCTCCTGCATGTCGATGGAGCATTGTGATTGCCAAGCTTAATAATGTCTTCTGGCACAGTTTTAGCTCTAGAACAAATCCTTGTTAGTGATAATTTTTGAAGCACAATTTTAATAATGACATTCTTCACTTACACAATCTAGCACTCTTCAAGGCACTTAGGAATTATTTATTACTGAAGTCTCAAAATGCATCCTCAGGGTAAGTTTAGTTCCAGCAGTTATTCAAGTTGAGAAACAGAACCATAGGGGTTTAAATAGCTTGCCAAAAGTTGTAGAAGTTTGTAGTAATGCTGAACTAGATTCCTGGGTCTCTGCTTTGTCTATATCACCACTGAAGCACTGTCCTTTGTTAGTGTACTTTCTTTACTTGTAAAATGAAACCAATCTTCTAACAAATGAATTTCATTTCTTTTATCTTTTGTACATATATGTTAAATAAAACATCTTTTTTCCAATACCATGTAAGTTGCAAAGGGCATTTGTTTCATAACATATTTCTTAATTGCACCTTTCCAGTTAAGATTGCCACTGGCTTTGGTAATGTGAGTACATCAATCATCTGTCAAACTGTGGCAGAATTCTGAAATACATTGTATGTAAGCAAGAGACTGCAACTATTTATTCGGCAAAATAAAAAGAATAATTATATGCATTGCCTTAAACAGTTGAACTTGGGTCCTTAGGTGATATAAATCACCATAGCAACAACAAATGCAGTAAAGCTTACTTTGCACAAATGAGAGATCTGTTCTAGTCTTTGTTTTCTCTTCATCCCTTGAAGACTTCAACTGTTACAACTTCTCTGTCCTTTACCTCATCTCCTAACTTTTTGCACTCCCCTTTATTACTTCCTGGATCATATTCCCAGCAAACTCATTCTCCCAGTTCATTCCTGTCATTATAGAGCATCTTATAGCTTCAGGTAACACTCTCTCCTTTCAAAATCAGCTGCCTTTTCTGACACGTAACTCCAGACCCCTTCCAGTAAAATCACCCCTTCCCTCTCAGCTCCCTTGCAGCAATCTCTTTTGTCTAATATTCCCTTGCTCCCCAACCATTCAGCCACCTAGCCATGCACTTTCTCTTTACTCATAATATACTTTCTGTTCCTCATGGTTTGTCCTCTTTTCAGCCTGGATGCCTGTGGAAATAAGGCAGTTAAATTATGTAAATTGGTCCATCTGTTAGGACATCCATGTGTTTGTCAATTTTCCTTTAGTAACTTGGAACCTGTAGCTAAGCCAGAAGGAGGGGCAGTGCAGTACGAGATGGCAAACTCCTTAATGTTTCATGAAAATGAATGACTGAGGAAAAGACAGGGAGGGTGAGGGATGGATAGAGGGATAGGTGGGAGAGTTCAGCCCTTATACATTACATCTGGCAGAAAATGGCTGTGTAGTAACATCTATTCCGTAGACCAGTGTTATTTCTTGTCTGCTCTGACCAAATGGAATAGGTGGGGTTAACTGGGCAATGGTGGCAAGGAGGGCAGGGGTAAGGCAGCAGAAGATGCAAATCTACCCAAAACTAGAAAGCATTGATACCATGGATCACAGAATAATATTTTTTTCTTCTCCAAGCTCTTTCTTTTGTTTGATTTTTCTCCAGATTTTCTCCCCTTCCCTTTCCCCTTTACTCCTGTTCCTGTCTTGGAGATTTTCCTCTTTCCTTATTTTTCTGTCTTTCACATCCCTGTCCTCATCCTCTCCTCATAAATTCCTTTTCTCCTAAGGAATTCCTCAATAGTAAATTCAGTCTCGTCTTTCATCCTGCACTCCCCCACACACTCTCCTGTTACTGCTAATTGTGCTCCCTTCCTGCTCTGACACCACTTCCCGAGAGGAAGAACCGCTGTAATGATTGGTGGCAGCAATGTCTTAACCATCTTCTTAGAGCACAAACACTGTCACAGTGTTTGAAAAGCTACATTAATTGAACACAGATTTGTTCAAGGTGCTCATTGAATGGATTTTGCTCATGCCTGGCTTGTGTTACAGCTTATTTAATCTATAGACTGAATCCAAACTCTAGTCATCCCTCCTGCCACCAGCTGCCTCCACTGGCTGCCATACCCTGCTTGGTCTGAGTGCAGAGGACCTTGCCTGTACCAGCACAGAGGCTCAAGAAATCAAAAAAAAATCAACGGGATGATAATTGCAGTCCTGGTTTATCGAATCTTGTACTTGGAATGGAAAGGAAAACACTTTTCACAGCATAGATTTTACTTAAGATCAACTTCTGCAAGGAAGTTCATCCGCCACCTGTGTAGCAGTTTGGGGAACCAAGTTTTGGGAGCAGTTCTGGAGCCAAGTGTTTGCAGGAGACATATCTTACCTAATCCCTTTTCTGCAGCTGAGACTATTCCACAACAATTTGTTGTGACATGAATACCTTGGTGGAGCCATAACTTAGTATGTGGAGTTTTGCTACCCCACAGGGAGTGGGTACGTTTTGAACTATGCCCATCCATGAATGGTCTTGCTCAGCCATGTAATCTCCAGGAACAGAAACAGCGCTTCTGCTAATGGTAATTCGACAATAGCCAGGCTCTTCTTACAGTCGTAGCGATTTCTTAAGGCAACAACTACCTTCCTTCAGTGTGACACAAAAGTAGGACATGTGGAGGCAGTGAGACATTCTCTGAGAGAAGGACTTCCAGCATCTTCCTGCCATTACCAGTTTCATGTCTCCAGTCTGTAACTGGAAGCAGTGTTGGTGGCAATCAGTGCTTGTCTGCATGTGTTTGTTTTCTAAACAGAGCATACCGCTGGTGCTGCAGGCTGAAGAAGTGCCAAACCAACGCAGCTCTGACTAATATTGGTGGGAACACTGTCTCTTTAGGATTTTGCTGCTGCAGTGTGATCTGCATCCTTGGGGTCTGCAAGTTCAGGTGAGCTTGCTGATGTAGTGCTTTAGCTAGGGCACAGGTGCAGTGGCCCAGTACAAGCAAGCATGATATATTTGCATTTAATCTCTCTGAATCAGCGCAATTCCCCTAACTACCCTCTTCAGTAAACTCCTAATTGCCAGCAATTTATGTCTTTACCTATTTATTGCAGCTTGCAAAGTTTGCAGTAAATTTGGCTTCTGATTTGGTGTTTGTGCATGTGTGTAGCAGTTAAACCAGTTACGTGCTGAGAACTTTAAAGAAACTTATGCCTTAAAATCAGCAAAGCATTTACTACTTTTGCATACAGGGTGAAGTCTGTTTCATTTTATTGCGTTACATTATTAAATAACCTTGGCTTTTGTTCTTCAAGGTCTCAGTGTGTTGAGCCATTAACAGCTATGGAATGTATCTAAACTGTGTTATAGCCATATAACTACAAGCTAAGGGGTAATCGAAGATCTGTCAGGCTTAATGTAAGCATATGCACGGCTCTCCACTACTAATATAGGGGAAAAAAAACACGCTTAATTTGGAATTTTTAAGCAGAAGTCCCTAAGGATGCTTTTACCTAAATGATCTTCAACTTGTACAATGCAACTGGAAACATCAGTGTGGGAGAATCAGGAACTAGGAGTTACTATGCTCTGAAAGGGAAAAGAAGCACATGAATATTTAATCTGTGTATATATATAAAATTAGTACAGAGATAAACAATTTGATGAGTGATGATGTGTATATTTAATTCATAGTTTTATGCATTTTTAAAGGAAAATGTCAGTAGGTGGAAGCTTGAGCTTAATTCAGATAGCAAAAGAAGCATTCAGGGTTGTTTATTCTCTGCTAAATATTGCAACATGTGTGACAACTTCTGAAGATTACCGTTCCTCAAAGACAGGAATGAGAAGAATTTATGAGACTTGCCAGGAGTTCTGGTTCTGCTGTGGACAGTGGGCTTTTCACAAAGCCTGAAGAATTTGTGGAAATACAATATAGCGGCCCTTTCAGACATTGAGTAACATCAGTGCAGAAGTTGTGGAAGTTGTCAAGCATTCTGACACCACAGTACTATTCTCTATGGTCTTGGGAGGAATGTTCTAACCTCTGCACTACTAGCAGCAAGAAGTGGTTAATTTAAAGAGAAATGTGACACTGCATGGTGGAAAAACCATTTTTCTTCTTGGGGCCACTGTCAAGCAATTTATGAAGAAGAACGGCACAGTGGAAATCTAGATCTTGAATTCATGCTGACTCAAAGGTGACCCAACAAGAGAGAGCTGAAGTTCTCATTTCCTGCCTAGCTGTATGCTAATTCAGAGCCAGTTGAGGTTTGAGCAGAACAGTGACCAGAGTGCGACCAGAGAGCTGCAAACACTTTCTGAGGGACAGCAACACAGCTGTGAACTGCTGGGTCCTCTCTTCAGGTACATGCACACAGCTGGTCTGTTGTTATTTACAATATACAGTAGTTCTGTCATCAGAATTGACGTGGCGTTGTGCTGCTGGTATCTTCATCCGTATAGAGGTGAGGGGTTCTCCTAAGGACTTACATAAGTCCCAAGATTTTATATAAGCATACACGATGACATATGAAGTATAGGAGTGGAAGAAGTAAAATCTAATACTATAGCATTGAAATATAGTATAGTAAGAGATAATATATCCAAAAGGGAGAACCTTAGTGCAAGAATTACTAAAAGCTGTTATTTTGCTGGAATCAAGATATATCTTTGCCATAATGCATTTACCAGTGACTTGTGTATTGTGATTTATTGAGAAGCTCAGTTATTGCTTTTAATTTTGAAGTGTCATCCATAACCTGTTCACAGAAATGAAACTCAAGAAAACCATATGTTCAAGATATTATTGCTAGTGTGTCATGTTTTATGCATCTTCCAGATGCCCTAAATGATTTATCTGTCAGCGGGTCTTTATTTTGTGGATATTGCAGGTAGCTCTAGACTCCAAGTAAATTAAACGCTGTTGTGTTGTTGCTGCTTCTTCAGAAAAGCAGCTGATTAACATTTGGCTGTATGGAAAAAACATCACGTAAATATATCAGGTTTTCTTCCTGATATAAATGTTATTAGGCATTGTTTTCTTTTAGTCATTTTGAAGTAGGTAGATCTAGAAGTATGAAAAAAGCAATGTGGTGGTTAACAAAGTGATTGAGGCAGGCTGTGCTGCGTCTATAGACTGCAAGGAAAGAGGAACAAAGATGTTTGTGCGAGAAGCCAATAAAATCTGGTGTTGCTGCAGAGGACACATGCAAAATCAGGCCAGACAAGCCAGTCTTCTGTCTGCTCAGCTACACTGTGGCATAGTGCAAGCTGACTGCACTATCAACCCCCCTTGGAACTGTCATGTTTTCTTCTTTTCACTGACAGGCATTGAATGTGCATGTCATGTTTTGCTTTTTTCTGTGTTTGGTAGGACATTTGCTTCATCATTGACACTGAGCAGAGAAGTTACCTAGTCTGAATTACACATGTCCTGGAGCAGCATTGTGGTGTCCTTCCCAAATTCTCTGTTGGCACTATGAAGGACAAAAGAACAAAAGAAAAAAGGACTTTCTTTAAAGGTAGTACTCAGTATTGTGACTGTGAATGCTGTTCCCATGTAGCAGCCTTGCAGGTATGTATGTGCTGGCCAATAAATCTGGAAATAGGAGTATCTGGTCTAGTTGTGACATCGCTCTGTCAGCACTAAAAACAAGCACTTAGGGCAAACATCATGCAAGTGAGTCTGGTACTGTGTGCAGCTTTGGAGCTAGTGGGAGCAGATGCTGGTATCAAGCACTCACAGGCAACTACAGACATAACTTCAGCAAACTTAATAGTCTGCCTTCTTTCCTAGAGGAGAAGTTAAATGTATAGCTATTATTTGACTGTCAACCAGTTGCAGATCTCGGACGTCCTTCCAGAATCAGATATATAACTAGATTTACTTCTGAAAAAAAGGGCGTACTCAGATGTACTTGCTGACCTAAGAAATGTTTAGGTAGCTAGTTAAAGCTAGTAAAAGTGGGACATGAATGTGAGTTACCCCAGATGGCTTCCTGCTATTCTCCAGGAAGATCTCCTGAACATGCAGTTAAATTCTCTTGTGGAAAGAGATAAAAGGCCTCATCTATAGCTACATGAAACGCTTGCTTTAATTAAGGAGTCACTCTCATAAGAGCTATGGTTTGACCTCTGAGTTGCAACAGGAGATTATTGTATACCTTTGCTTCAGTGTGGAGAAATCTGATTACGGAATGATGAGGTGTGGCTTAGAACCAGATCGAAGTCTGTAGGCTGTGTTCATCTCCACCAGATGTGTGTATGCGAACGGAGGAGACAAAAATCTTGCTGTGCCTGCATACAAGTGTGCATTTCAAAAGTTTAAATGCTTTTGTGCCTGAACTTCTCAGGTTTAAATTTTAGAAGTCATTGTGTTTGTGTGGGTTTTTGTAACTCAATTCCTAAATTACCATATCTCAGTTTGTTAGGGAAATGCATGCACTACTTTGTCTGTCGATTGAAGCATTAACTGCCTTAGGCCTTCACGCTGTAACAACCAGAATTATTCTTTCATATTCCCCTTCAGTTCTCTAGTTTGAGTGCTTTAGAAGTTGTGAAAGCTGGACTCAGTCAATGTGCAGGAAGAGTAAGGAAAGTTCCTAAGCCCTGAGTTTCAATCAATGAATTAACATGGCTAATGGAATAAGGGGACTATATCTTTCCACTTCTCTGAAGTACTTAATTCACTATTCATGTGCCATAAAATAAACAGCAATAAGAATAATCCGTGTCTGATCACTCAGAGGAGTGAATTCACCGTGCCTTCAAGAAGTTCGCAGGCAGTAAATGGGATCATACAGCGCATATCATCTGCATTTAGTGTGACTGCCTGGTACACTGAATATTATTTTTCCTTGCTATCATTCTGAGTTCACATCGTCATTTCTTTCCTATCAAAGAACCAGTCTTTTAGCCCAATGTGAACTTGTCATGGTGTTTGGGGCTCATGGACACTTTTCTATCTGATGGATCAATGCAAATAGGCATTTCTTGTAGGAATACTCCTGAACTTCTCATTTCCATGGCCTTTGCACTGCTTTTCATATATGCTGACCATAAGAATTCAAATAATGTGGCCATTCCTAGATGACAATTGTTTTTTTCACCAAAATGAATTCTGAAATGCTCTTCCAATTCTTACATCAAAAGTCTCAGGCTATTTGCGCTGTCTCTGGTTTACTGGGTATTGTTCATTTTGCGTAAGAACTTAAGTTTTTCCCTTGCTAAACAAGAGCCGTTACTTAGCTATTTTAAGAACTTAAATCTACTTCCAGAGAAAGGCAGAGAGGACATACCAGCTTTTGAGAGGGAGAGATGAAGGATCAAGGCTGGGTTTCTGCTTTTCATCTTGCTACGTTGTGTAACACCAGTTGGACAGAGAAACACACTTTCTAGTGGAGGGAACAAGGTTTACTTCAGGCTAATGGGCTTCTGCATTTGCAGAATGGATGAAAATTCATAAAAGGTGGTGAGGTGAGCCTGCAGCAGCCTCGGAATGCTGGGTTAAAGTACTGACAGTCAATGCCACTACGTGTTCGTAGATGCTGATGGGAACTACCCCAAACAGGATAATATGTTATCAGACATGATTTGATATTGCTGTGATCCAGTTACTATCTTGAGTTTCAATGGTGATGTTTCTCTTTTCCCTTTGCCTATTAAGTTGCAGGTTTGTTTTTGGTTTTGCTTTGATTTTTTTTTTTTTTTTTTTTGCCAGCAAACATAGATACATTTGGTTTGTTGATACTTTTTAAATTATTCACATGCAATCTAGCCACTTGAGCACAAATGGAATAAAAAGCTTTATTCCAAGTCAATGATGCATTAGAAGAATGTTGGCAGCATTTTCTATTGCTCCAGCACTTTGTGTTTAATGAGGATAATGCTTTAAGTGCACATACACTATTGTGGCACAGAGGATGAAGATATTTGAGTAGACTCTGTTCACATTTGTGATCATTTTAATGCTGCCCTTTTGGTTTAAGCAGCAATTTAAACTAACATACAAATAAAAATGTAACATCTAGAGCTTTTAATACCGTACACACACAAATTAGGAGAGGGATGAAAAGAAATTCAGTAAAATAAAATTAATATTAGGCTTAGCTAGACTTTATAAAGATGTAGGTTCATTAAAAGCAATTGTTGTTATAAACACTTCTTCTTGATTTAGGAGCTCTGGATATCAACAGTTAACCAGGGAGCTCATCTAACTTCTAGAGAAAAGTGGCAAATACGCTCTCACCACTGCTTTGCAGGATTAAAGACATCTAACTCAAGGGATGCTGTAACGATGCTGAAGAAATCAGGTACATACAGACTTGATCTTTCAAGGTGAAAAAGTCATTTAAAACAACAAACCAGAACCTCATCTGAGGTCACTTGACTTTGAGATGTTAATTTTAATTTTCTCATGCTGAAAAGTTGGGCCCTGTTTTTCTCTGCCATTTTCTTTGCTAGAGTTGACCTTTGGCTAACTCTGAAGCATGTCTGCTGTTGTATAATGGCTGAAGATCCGGTTTGTAATTTTTTTAGCATACTGAGAAAGAAACCTGTATTTAACATACAAGTACTACCCAGAGCAGACACAGCACATGACCCTGCTGTAAGTTGAAGTAATTCCTGTGCTGAGAAGAGAATGATTTCTCAGCTGCAGCTCTAGCACATGCTCTTAACAAGCATTTTCTGTATGGAAAGGTGGTGATTTTGTTCCTAGGACCAGGATAGAATTTGTAGAAAAAGTAAAAACCAAAGAAAGTCAGGTCGTGTTGACTTTGTGGATGATGGGAAGGGAACCATGTGAAAACCTGGAAGGGACAAGTACCTTTTACTCCCTTTCTCTTCTGATCACCTTGTACTAGAATGAAACAAGGACTGAGGGAAAGAGTAGAAAGAATAATTGGGTGAAAAAAAGGACACTGCTCTCATCAGGCAGCTGCTTCAACCAAGCGTGTCCTCAATGGGAAGACAAAGGTTTCCTGACAGTTTATACCAGCTGTGAATCTCACTTGTCTTCGGTACTTTCATATAATTTTTCTTTTCTTTTTATACTAAAGAATTTTCTTGCTTTCTTTTAGTTTCCAGGAAAAACACCTGCCCAAGAGCATAGTCTTCTGTAATTTCATACCAAAGCAATAGTGTCAATGATAAATATCTATGGACTTGTTTCATGTTATTAAAGCGATTCTGGTCGGATTGACTAACATATTGACTGGAAAAGTATTTCGAAGATATGACTCTTTTGGAATTGAAACTATAGGTAGACTAAAGTGCTGGTGGCTGCTGCAGTCTGTACCTTCAGATACAAAGCATTTAAACTTTTCAGGAGGAAAATGTTTTTCACAGTAATCAGGATGAACACTCAAATGGAAGAAAATAAAAGCTCAACATTTTTATATCGGTCGTGTGAATTGAGTTGTGATCATACTCATACCTCTGGAAGGGAAATGAGTATGATTAATGAAGCAAATCATATATTTTAATGTGTATGATAAAACAGTTATTCCAAAGAGAAAACATTATCTTTAGCAATTCAAACAATTGTTGTTTGCACTTCTTTTTAATCTACTTTTTATTGACTTCAAATTCAGGTAGGCTGGCATTTATTGCCAAGACATTACTATCTCAAGTCTTTCCCTTCCTATTTGCCTTTCCATTTTCTGTACGTATAATGTCTGTGTCCATTCCCTCTCTGTCTCCAGCTGAAATGCTTTTTTTCCTGAGTCTTTCTACAGATAAATAGAATCATAGAATCATAAAGATTGGAAAGGACCTTAAGATCATCAAGTCCAATCTAAAGCCCTACACTACCTAACACTAAAGCATCTCCTGAAGGCCCACATCCAGATGTTTTTTAAACACGTCCAAGGATGGTGACTCCACCACCTCCCTCGGCAACCCATTCCAATGCTTCACCACCCTTTCGGTGAAGAAGTTTTTCCTAATATCCAATCTAAACTTCCCCTGGTGCAGCTTGAACCCATTCCGTCTTGTCCTATCGTTATTCACTAAGGAGAAGAGGCCAACACTCGTCTTGCTAC